>JANAVB010009796.1:3017470-3077984 GCA_029216955.1 Iris pallida | reverse complement strand
AAGATGTGTAGTGCCTTTAGAATTTCCCTTAGGGTCTGCTTGGTAATGGTGTTTTCACCGACTTTGGGTGTTCTTAAATCGACCGTTTATGAAAATCCATGCTTGTTAATTTTTTTGAGCCACTAGATTTGGTCGGCTCAAAAACCACCAAAAATCGGTGTAATGTATTTTTGGGTGGCTTTATAAACACCCCAAATCGGTAGATTTTGGGTGGCTTTATTATTTTATTCCATTTATATCCTCGCCAAAATATATATAAATATAACTAATTATAACTAAACCCTATTTGATTTCTTTCTGTGTTTCTCTTTCTTTCCTTTCTGTGTATGCTCTTTTCTTCCCGATTGAAGAAAAATCCAGGAACTTGTCTTGTACTTGTCCTTGGAGCTCCATTGGGTGCAGAGTTGTTTTCTGAGACAATAATGCATGAAAGGCTTTTTGATGCAGGTTACCTTCCATATTTTATCAAAAATAACTTTATTTATATATGTACATAAATGTAATTTTATTATTATAGAAAACTTACATAAGCGTTGGTTAATGAATTACCAAGCATGAATTGGACTGGTTTAAAGCCGCTACTTAAAACCATCAAAAATCGGATCCTTTATAATCGTTCATTTCTGCTACTCCAAAAACACCTAATAATCGTTACCCCCATAATTGCCGAGTAGACCCTTAGGGGGCGTTTGGTATGCGGTATTTTTTTTATTCCCGAAAAAATTTAGGGTGGGAATCTATTACTATGTTTGTTTGGGCTATAAAAAATTTATTTTCGGAAAATAAAAATACCCGGATAAATAGTTTACCCATAAAACATGGGAATTCTATCCCTTAAGAATAGGTGGGTATTTGTTTTTTTTTTGCCAGGACAAAAAAAAATTGTTTAAACTTTTTTCCTACTTTTTTGATCTTTTTGACCATTTTTTTCGTTTTTTTATCATTCTTGTCGTTTTTTGTTTTTTTTGTCGTTTTTTTTGTCATTTTTGCTGTTTTTTTATCGATTTTTTGTTATTTTCGTCGCTTTTTGTCATTTTTAGTCAATTTTTTTTTGTATTTTTCTTGTTATTATTGTCCCTATTTTGTCGTTTTTCTCTCTTCTTTTACACTTTTTGTTGTTTTTGTGTTGTTTTTAGTAGTTTTTTGTCCTGTTCTGTCTTTTTTTGTTTTTTTTTTGTCATTTTTGTCTCTTTTTGTCGTTTTTTGTCATTTTTATCATTTTTTTGTTGGTTTTTGTCGGTTTCTCTCTCTTTTTGATGCTTTTTACCGGTTTTGTTTTTAGTATTTTTGTCTTTTTTTGTTGTTTTTGTCATTTTTTTCGTTTTTGTTATTTTTTGTCGTTTTTTCGTCTTTTTTTTTGTCTTTTTTGTTGCTTTTTTACCAGTTTTTGTCTTTATTGTTGTCTTTTGTCTTTTTGTCATTTTTAGTATTTTTTGTCGGTTTGGTCTCTTTTTTGTTGTTTTTTAGTAGTTTTTTGTCGTTTTTGTCATTTTCTGTCATTTTTTTTATCATTTTTCTCATTTTTCGTCTCTTTTTGTCACTTTTTTGTCGTTTTTTTATCGATTTTTGTCGTTTTTTGTTGTTTTTTGTCTTTTTTTCGTTTTTAGTCGTTTTTTGTTGGTTTGGTCTCCTTTTTGTCCTTTTTAGTAGTTTTTTGTCTTTTTGTCCTTTTTTTTGCTTTTTGTCATTTTTTGTCATTTTTGTTGTTTTTGTCATTTTTTGTCTTTTTTACCGATTTTTGTCCCTTTTGTTGTCTTTTGCCGTTTTTAGTAGTTTTTGTCACTTTTTCGTCCATTTTTACATGTTTTTGTTGTTTTTTTTTGGTCTTTTTTGTTGTTTTTTTAGTAGTTTTTTATCGTTTTTTTAGTAATTTTTATTTTTTTGTCCTTTTTTGTGCCTTTTTATTTTTTTTGTCGTCTTTGGTCGTCTTTTTTTTTGTTATTTTTCTTTCTTTTTTGTCATTTTTTTTTGTTTTTGTCATTTTTTGGTCTTTTTATTTTTATCATTTTTGTTATTTTTTGTCATTTTTGTTGCTTTTGTTGTTTTTTGGTCTTTTTGTCGTTTTTATTGCTTTTTTATCATTTTTTGTTGTTTTTTGGTTTTGTGTTTTTTTTTCTATTTTTGTCGTTTTGGTCTTTTTTTTTTTTTTTTGCCTTTTGGTCCTTTTTTTGTGTTTTGGTCGATTTTTTTTTCGTTTTTTTTTTCTTTTTATCGTTTTCGGTTTTTTTTCATTTTTTATTTTTTAGTTTCTTTTTTATCATTTTTATTTTTTTCAAGAATATTTATATAGTCACCAAACATAAAAATATATAATTTTTTAGAAAATTTAATTACTTGAAATTTAATTTTCAAAAGTATAGAATTGTTAATTATATAGTATTCCGTATACCAAACGTCCCCTCAATCCCATAGTAATTTAACTTTCCTTCCCTTATTAACGGCTTTTTTTCCCCCTCAATCCCATAGTAATTTCCTTATTTTAATGAACTCGCTTCCCTTGTCTCCACAATTAAAGTCATGAGCTTCTCTCTTTTCATGACGCCCCTTACCACCACCACCACCACAACCATCCCTCCCACCACCCCCTTCCCATCTGCCACCCTTTCTCTCCACGCTCACCCATTTGCAAATTCAAAATCCCAACGGCTAGCAGTCCCCTTCCCCTCCCCTTGGAACTACCCTCTCCTCAAGGGGGGACCCCCGAGAAGGACCCACCAGTCCTGCTTTCCTAAAGCCGCTGCCGCTGCCGATGACCACCCCGCGAAGGCTCTTCGAAAGATTCTGGAGTCGCCGGGGATCCACCAGGGCCCCGCCTGCTTCGATGCCCTCAGCGCCAAGCTCGTCGAGAGGGCTGGCTTTCAGTTTACTTTCATGAGCGGTACGTGTTTGTTTTTATGTCCCAACGGACTTTCTTTTTTTACCAACATGTGAAAATTTAAAATTCTAGTTGTCGGAGGATTATATCCTTCTCGTTTGTAGGGGATTTGCTTTTATGGATATGCTGTTGGATTTTTCTTCAAATTTCTTTATTAAAAACTGCAAGAAAACAAAATTTAAATTAAAGGTTACCGGCCTCCGGAAAGTCGCGCACGTAGCACTGCCATAAGAGTTAGTCCGGGTCTATATGCACAGACTATCCGAACGCTCCTAGTGGTAAAATCTCCGCTCCACCGGAATTTCCTTACCGCACACGACGTAGAGAGAGTGACCCACGACTTAGCTCTGCCCAGAGCAACAACGAACGAAGAACGGTCGAGAATTTGGAAGAAGAAAGAATTCGTGAGAGTTTTCGTATCGGAATATTTTCTGTGCAAAGGATGGTATGAAATGGCCTCGATATATAGGCTGTTTTTCCAACGTATGGGAATAAAAGCCAATTAATTAGCCCATTAAAATCCGAACGTTACACAGGAATTAAAATGTGCAACATGTGGTTCATTGAACCTGGACAGAAATTTGAATAGTAAACGTTACAAAATTAAATGATTTGTAACGGTAAAAATTGAAGGAGCAAAAAGATTTTTAGGGTCTCAGCCCGAACCCGAAGAGGAAATCGAATCGACATTCGGCGCCCGCAGATGTGGGTACGTACCCGCACCCGTTACGCGCGTCGAACCGAGCCGGGCTGGGCGGCGGCGGCGGCACGCGCGTGTAGCCCATAGGGCTCCCACACAAGACTTCAATGAAGCAAATATGAGCAAGGTGATATAAACACAAACAACCCCTTCACCCAAACCGATGTGAGACTATTTGGCATGTAGGAAGTTGAGCTTTTGCTCTACTGTGCACACACAACCCACAATCCCCCCCCCCCCCAAAAGATCAAGTTCCGAAGTAATGTATTGAAAGAAAATAAGAGAAGAGTAAGAGAATTTCTGGACAGTTGTATAATATGCATAAATGAGATGGACTACAGCCTTAAATCTCACGTAGTGACTATTGTCTTTGTCTGAAGTAGAGCTTGATGGACTACGCTTTGAATCAGTTTTCTTGAACCAGATTCAGAAAATAGCATACATAGTATGCTAGAGGTACTTGGGTCTATCGGGTGACGCGTTTGGTTGGCCATGCGCACTTTTATATATTCATTAGAGTTGCCTAGGATCGTCCTGTCCTATAATCGCGGCCTTCACGACCTCTTATATAGGTAAGTCCTCAAGGGTTGGTGATAGGAATCAACTCTGCATATCATGCTTGAACTTATTAAGAGTTTAAACTCACCCTATCCATATCACACAAGCAACACTGTCACCATAGGGATGGGGTATCAATGTACACATGTACAGCCTCTTGGGCTTTTATTTTAAGAGAATTTAATCTCAGGATCAGTGTTCCATAATAGTCACCTAGTCCAGCTTGTTCCTACCTATTGAACCGGCTTCTTGGGATCTCCAGTCAGACTCGGTTGGGTTGTCACTGCTGGTGACTAAACTATGGGCTTAACCCCATCCCCCTCGATGATTCTAGGATCAATGTCCTAGACAGACCCTTCGTCAAGTGGTCTGCAAGATTTTTTTTTCCTGACTTTATATAGTCAAGAACCACATATTTGCCTAATAGGCTCTTTATTGACTTGAATCGCAGCTGCAGGTGCCTGTTCATCTTAGCATTCACAGAATCATGCTTTAATAGTTCTATAACAGATTTATTGTTACAGTTTATAGAAATTGCAGGAACAGGATGAACAGAAACAGGTATATGCATAATAAGATTTCTAAACCATTCGGCTTGTGTACATGTAGTGTCCAAAGCTATCATTTCAGATTTTATTGTACTTCTGGCAATGATAGTCTGTTTACATGATCTACTAGAGATCACAGCTCCTACTAGGGTAAAAGAATATCCAGTAGTAGATTTTACATCATGTGAATCAGTTACCCAATTTACATCTGAGTAACCTTCTATGATATCGGGGTGTCTAGTATAATGAAGTTTATAATCTAGAGTACCCTTAAGATATCTAAATACTCTATCCAATGCAGTCCAATGTGATTGGTTTGGGTTACTAGTATATCTACTTAGTCTCCCAATAGCAAATGCAATATCAGGTATGGTCCTATTTGTTATGTACATAAGGGACCCTATCAGATGTGAATATCTATGTTGTTCTATAGAAGATCCTTCATTCTTCTTGAGAACAACATTACTGTCATAAGGAGTAAGGACAGGTTTTTGTCAAAATACTCAAACTTTCTTAGCATTTTCTCAATTGAATGTGCTAAGGATAGAGTATATCCCTCTTTGCATTTGGACACTTGCATTCCTAGGATCAGATTTGCTTCAACTAGGTCTTTCATATCAAACTGGTTAGATAAATAATTCTTAGTGTTATTTATCAATTTCAGTAAAAGTCCTAGAATGAGGATATCATCAATATACAAGCATAAAATAACACAACTTCCATCTGTATTTTTAGAATACAGACATTTGTCATATTCATTTGGTACAAAACCAAATTCTAAAATGACTTTGTCAAATTTGTTGTGCCATTGCTTGGGAGCTTGCTTTAGGCCATAAAGTGATTTTACTAATCTACAAACCTTCTTTTCTTGGCCTTTGGCAATAAAACCTTCAGGTTGCTCCATATATATTTCTTCTTCTAAATCTCCATTTAAAAATGCTGTCTTTACGTCCATTTGATGGATCAGCATATCATGAATGGAAGCTAGGGCTAGGAGGGTTCTAATAGAAGTGATCCTAGCTACAGGAGAGTAGGTATCAAAATAATCTAATCTTTTTTTTTGGATAAAACCTTTGGCTACTAATCTAGCCTTGTATTTCTCTATAGTACCATCGGCTATAAGTTTCTTTTTGAATATCCACTTACAACCTATGGGTTTACTACCTAAAGGTAGGTCTGCTAAAAACCAAGTATTGTTCTCCATAATAAAGTTGTACTCATTGTTAATAGCTTCTTTCCATAATAGGACATCAGGAGAGGATATGGCTTCTTCATAAGTTGAGGGATCACCCTCTATCAAAAATGTGAAGAATCCTTCTCCTAAGTTCTTTTCAATTCTTTCTCTTCTACTCCTTCTAGGTTCTATAATTTGTTCTGGTTGAGAACTTGATATTTGAACATAAGAACTAGTAGATGGAGTAAGAGAAGGGTTGGAGGAAGAAGAATAAGTTCTATCCTTAAAGGGAAAAATATTCTCAAAGTAAACTGTATCTCTAGCTTCTATAATTGTGTTATTAGAGATTTCATTTACTTTAGAATGTGTTACAAGAAATCTATTGGCATTGCTATCTAGGACATCCTATTAACACAGCATCTACAGTCTTAGGACCTATCTTCCTCTTTTTGGGTTCAAGAATTCCTATCTTAGCTAGACATCCCCAAACTTTGAGATAATTAATCATAGGGATTCGACCTTTCCATAACTCATAAGGTGCCTTATCATTAGTCTTACTGGGTATCCTATTAAGGATATAACAGGCTGACAATAAAGCTTCTCCCCAAAGATTATCAGGGGCACCTGAGCTGAGAAGTATGGCATTGACCATGTCTAACAGAGTGCGATTCTTCCTTTCAGCAACTTCGTTGGACTGTGGTGAATAAGGAGCAGTTACCTTATGAATTATTCCATGTTATTCACAAAAGTTAGTCATTTCATTTGAGGTATACTCTCCACCACAATCTGATCTAAGAATGTTAATTTTTCTATCTAACTGGTTCTCAGCTTCTGACTTATAGACATTGAATCTACCTAGAACTTCATCTTTAGTCTTAAGAAGGTCGGTGTTACAGTACTTTGAATGGTCATCAATAAAAGTGACAAAGTATTTTCTACCACCTCGGGTTAAAACCTATTGGAATCACAAACGTCACTATGGATAAGTTCTAGGAGTTCGAAATCCCTATAGACAGATTTGAAAGGCAATCTAGTGTGTTTGGCTTGAACACAAATCTTACATTTGTGTTTATCATCTATAGGAGTCTTAGGAATAAGATCTAAGTTCATCATTCTTTTAATAGATCCTAAATTTACATGACCTAATCTGCCATGCCAAACATCTGAGGATTCAATATTTGCAACAAAAGAAGGATTTGGAATTTTATTCATAGTACGCAAAATAAAGAGTCTATCTTTTACAAATCATTTTCCCACAAAAAGTTCATTCTTAGAAAAAACTACTTTATTGGCCTCCATTACAATTTTGTATCCTGAGGCTACTAGTAGGGATCCACTAACTAGGTTTCTCCTGATCGACGGCACATGAAGTACATCATGGAGAGGTAGAATTTTCCTTGATGTCATCTTCAGATCTATACTTCCTCTTTCTACGATCTGTGCCGTTGAACCATCTCCTAGAGTCACGCCTCCTCCACCTGATTCCTGATAGTTTGAAAAACAGAAGCGATTAAACGAAACATGAACATTAGCTCCGGAATCCAACCACCAATCATCAGAATGGTAAGAGATATTGACTGCAGGTTGATAGCTTACATACCTGAATGAGCTAGAAGTTTCATTCAGAATCATGTTAGCCTCTGACTTGCCTTTTCCTTTGAAGGAGGTCTTGATAGGTTCTTTCTTCCTTTGGAAGCAGTTGATGGCCGTATGGTTTGTTCTACCACACACAAAACAAAATCTTCTCTGATCCTGAGTCTGACCAAAGTTTCTAGGTTTTTGGAATTGCTGGTGATGAGGGTTTTGGTGATGAGGATTTTGGAAATGAGGGTTTTGGTGATTTCGTTGAAAACTCTAGTTCTTTTTGAAGGAGTTTTTCTTGGGTTTGAGATGGTGGTTAGCCTTGGATTTGTCATGGCTTTCTACAAGGTTTACTCTAGCTGTGGCATTAGACCTAGCTTTGGACTTTAACCTATACTCTTTTGTTCTGAGTCTCTTTAGAGCTTGAGGGTATGCAATAGTTCCTTGTAGATGGAGGAGTTCATTTGCCACATTAGACCAAAAAGGAGGGAGTTTGTCTATCAAGTATCCTATTTTATGCTCAGTAGAAAAGAAAGTACCTTTGGATTGAACATGCCTAAGATGTTCTTGGAATTCATGAATTTGGTCATTGATAGGTTTATTATCTACCATGACATATCTGTTGAATGTGGAGGAATTGAATCTTTCAATTCCAGCATCATCACAACCATATTCATCTTCCAAAGCATTCCAGAGTTCTTTAGCGCTTTTATATTCAAAAAATATGTCATAGAGAGACTCAGACATAGCGCTTAAGATTATGTGGAAACAGTGGTAGTCTATTTCCTTAGGGATCTTAGGTTTGGTGGATGAAGAGGACTTGGATACCCCTATGTCAGACTTAGTCTCATCAGAATCATTTGTGATGGGTGTGGACCCATCAATGACAGAAATCAATCCTAGAGTGGTAAGCCAAAACTTTATCTGGCTCTGCCATCCCTTGAAGTAGGTACCATTGAACTTAGAGGGCTTTGCAGTGTAGGTCTCTTCCTTGACAGATATGTTTCTAAAGTCTGTAAAAATTTATATTTACTCAATAAGATGGCTTTAAGCTAAAAATTAACAATTCAAATGATTTTAGTAATAGACCTTTAAAATTTTAGTTTTTTCAAGTTTTGATAAGGTTGGGTTAGCTGTAGGGGCCGGATCCCAGCAAGCGGAGGTTCACTAGAAACACTTAAGTACCGGTCGCTTAGACGATTTTTTGCCTTGTTGATAGAAGGGCCCTTTCGGCTTGTACCCAAACAAATCTCTACTTTAGAACTTTAAAATTAAAGGATTTTACTAAATCAATAGACTGTCTATTTTAGCCTAAATTTAAATATTGACTAAAGGAAACTAGGATTGACAGAAATGTACTAATATAATCTTTGTTATGGGAGGTGTCAATTCCTAGATACAGTCTAACTAGGATTTGTTAAACAATTAGCCAAAAAATTTGTCTAGCAATAACTTAATGAATACTTATTAAGCAATAATGTGACAATGGTTTTAACAATAGGCAAGTATAGGCAATTGCTAAGAAAATTTACGTATCAACAAACTTTGCTAAGAAAATTACTTGTTACAGTAGAAAATTTAAGCAATCTGGAAGTTACAAATATATGGGTAACAGTATGCCAAACTTAGTTATTATTATTATGGCAAGGAGTTTGCTTTTACCAAAAACAATTCACAATATGTTCTTATAATATGGCTTACAGTGGCTTTGTAATGTGTGTTAATGTAGCACAAGGAGGTTTTCGAATATGTTAACAGGAGCACATAAAAGTTGTAACAGTTTGCTTTTGAATATGTTTTAACAGTAGCAAAAAAATTTTGTAGCAGCCTTAAAATTGTTAACTTGTACCAGAGGTATGTGTTTATTAAATTTGCTAAAAAATTGTAGTAAACAACTTACAGTGCGAAGTTTACTATATTTTAACAGTACACGTGAAATTTGGTACGAGTAGCAACTATCTGTTAAAGGATATATGGTAACAGAGTAGTATGTCGAATTTTTATAGACAACAGGAATAACTCTTAGA
Organism: Iris pallida; assembly: GCA_029216955.1. NCBI lineage: Eukaryota > Viridiplantae > Streptophyta > Magnoliopsida > Asparagales > Iridaceae > Iris > Iris pallida. Next base: position 3,068,521 of record JANAVB010009796.1, on the reverse strand, counting down.
TTGTTGGATTTTTCTTCACTTTTCTTTATTAAAAACTGCAAGAAAACAAAATTTAAATTAAAGGTTACCGGCCTCCGGGGAAGTCGCGCACGTAGCACTGTCCTAAGAGTTAGTCCGGGTCTATGTGCAGACTGTATCCGAACGCTCCTAGTGGTAAAATTTTCGTTCCACCGGAATCTCCTTGCCGCACAAGATGTAGAGAGAGTGACCCACGACTTAGCTCTGTCCAGAGCAACAACGAACGAAGAACGGTCGAGAATTTGGAAGAGGAAAGAATTCGTGAGAGTTTTCGTATCGAAATATTTTCTGTGCAAAGGAAGGTATGAAATGGCCTCGATATATAGGTTGTTTTTCCAACGTATGGGAATAAAAGCCAATTAATCAGCCCATTAAAATCCAAACGTTACACAGGAATTAAAATATGCAATATGTGGTTCATTGAACCTGGACAGAAATTTGAATAGTAAACGTTACAAAATTAAATGATTTGTAACGGTAAAAATTGAAGGAGCAAAATTTTTTTTAGGGTCTCATCCCAAACCCGAAGAGAAAATCGAATCGGTATTCGGCGCCCGCAGATGTGGGCACGTACCCGCACCCGTTACGCGCGCCGAACCGAGCCGAGCCGGGCCGGGCGGCGGCGGCGGCGGCACGCGCGTATGGCCCATAGGGCTCCCACACAAGACTTCAATGAAGCAAATATGAACAAGGTGATATAAGCACAAACAACCCCTTCACCCAAACCGATGTGGGACTATTTGGCATGTAGGAAGTTGAGCTTTTGCTCTACTGTGCACACACAACCAACATATGCTTCATTCTGTTTCTCTGTTGCACGGACATGAATGTGGCACAACATGATACAGATACAACGACACTGACAACCAATTTTGGCGTGTGAATGTCTTGTGTCTGTGTGGTCGTATATGAGCCCGACACAAAGTGACACACATAGGGCTCCATTTTTTTCGGGTCTGTGTGCTTCCTAGGTTATGGTCAAATTGTTTGGTGGGCATTTTTGATATTGGGTCTCATTGCTATTTCTTTCATGCCAAGATTGAGAAGTGGTAGTGATGCGGGACAAAGACTCATGGAAAATAAGATTATTATGAAAATGAGGAGTTTAGGGAAAATTGGGCGTGAAAGCTGTAGGAAATTTGTGAACAAACTATTATAATATGGAAATGCGACAAGATAATTATCGACTATATACCTGATTTTTAGGCAACGTACGGGTTGCATCGACATCGGAGGGGGAGAAGAAGACAAGAAATATCCACTTTACGGTTTTGGTATTACACCATACAAACTCAAAAGTTGATTCCTCTCACTTCACTTCAGTCCTTCAATGAAAAATAACTAGAGTACATTACTTATATATAGGATTATAGAGCTATATTTCATAGTTGGTACTATCGGACGATACCAATACGATACGATCGATATCGAGACATTTTGACATGTCCCTATACGATACCGACCGCTACCAGTATCGAAGTTGAATATCTCTTCCCAGTTAATTTTATAGAGAAAATTGAACGAAGAGATTGAAAAATGAAAAAATAGTATCAACGCAATAATACAATGTTATAGTGTATCAATATGATTTCTTATTGATAAATTGTAACCATTACCATTTGTTGATGTCGTATATCTATAAATTCACAACATTCATCTATATTAATGTTATTCTATTAAAAACTAACGAGAAACATGTAATATATAAAAGGAAAAATTTGAGTGGCACCCCACTTTTTTTACGCTTATTTAAGGTGCACCCCACAAGTTTACATGAATGTATGACACCCCCCACTTTGGACGGTTTCTGTCTAAAACGAACGGTCAAATTTTTTTTGACGAAAATGCTCTTGTCTCCTTTTGCATGTCCTCCCAGTCGCTCCCTTTGAGCTTGGCCCGGTTCCGGAGGAGCCACTTGGCCTCGTAAACCTCCAGGAGGGAGAGGATTCCGCCGTCGCTCCACTCGGCCCTTCGCCGTCGCCATGGGCGTCTCTGGTCCCTGTGTGCCTTCCATAGGAACTGACCCAAGAATGACGATCGGTCAAGCCGGAAACTTTTCAAGAAATTTGGTGTTTGGAGAAGGAAAGAAGCAATTTTGGATGAGTAGTATTAGAATTCCAAATTCACAAAGCTTTCCTTTTCTGGATTGAGGAGGAAGGATTCTGTGGCATTGGTCTTGTGGATGATGGTGCTGTAGGTGGGAAAGGTGGCAACTTTGAGTGGGTTATAGTGGATGACAACAGCTAGCACCACCAAGAACAAACACATCAACACCAACTAGTACTTCCTCTAAGAAAAGCTTTTTTCTACACACATATTGCAAAAGTAAAAGTAAAATGAAAGGGGGGGGGGTGGCGGAGCGGGAGGGGTGGGGGTGGCTGAGCGGGAGGGGGGGGGGGGCGGTGATGATGGTGGATGGTGGTGGTGATGATGATGATGGTGATGATGTTGGTGATGGTGGTGGTGGTGATGGCCGGGGGAGGGGGGGCGGTGCGGCGAGGTCGGGGAGGGGGGGGGGGGGGCGAGTGCGACGACGCCGTGGAGGGGGGCCGAGCACGGCGGAGGGGGGAGACGAATAGTTGACGCGGGGAAGAAGAGAACAGATATGGGGGTATTTTCGTCAAAAAAAATTGGTCAACGGGGTTGACCGTTCGTTTTAGACGGAAACCGTCAAAAGTGGGGGGTGTCATACATTCATGTAAATTTGTGTGGTGCACCTTAAATAAGCGTAAAAAAAGTGGGGTGCCACTCAAATGTTTCCTATATTAAATCATGTCTAAATGTATCAAATATATTACAGGTAAACCGATCAACAAAGGTATTATTTCATTCAATTTCAAAACTACTAAGAAACAACATAGAAAATGCGTAAAATTATGCCCAAATATGTAAAATATTTTTTTAATAATTTCAATAATTATTTGCTCTTCGATACCAAAAAATCTTATACTTCAATTCGAAACTGCCGTATTGTTGTTCTCGATACTCATACAAAAGTTCTGATGTCAATACTGTGAACCTTGCTATATTTTTGGATGAATAAAAATTAAATTTATTGAAACCAACTTAAAATCCTAATCGATAAAAGCGAAAAAATGATCTCTATCTAAAATATTCCTAAAATAACCAAAATAACTAAGGGTGCGTTTGATTACAAGGTGGAAAATATGTGGAAAATAAATTAATTCCACAAAATTATTTTACTAGGAAAAAGATTCCATGGAAAAAAATTCTACGAAATTAATTTGGGTGTTTGATTGTCGTTATTTTCCATGAAAATTGATATTTTCCTATGGGCTGGGCCAGTTTTATTTTCTACCATTTTGGAGGAAAATATGGCAAATGATAGGTTTTTGGGAAATAATTCCAAGGAAAACATACGTATCAAACCCTACAATTGGTGGAAAATAATGGAAATTGTTATTTTCCTATAGGCTGGGCCAGTTTTATTTTCCACAAATTTGGAGGAAAATATGGGAAATGATAGATTTTTGGAAAATAAATCCATGGAAAATATACGCTATCAAACACTACAATTGGTGGAAAATTTGTGATAGAAAATATTTTCTATAGACAAAAAGCTCAATCAAACACAGCCTAAATGATCATGAAGAGTCCAAATTGGTTCCCTATAATTCTCTTCGGCTTAGAAAAATTCACCTTCTAGTAAATTATGCAAGCGTAAAATTTGAGAATTATGTTCCTGGGGATGCGCTCTAAATCGGTCATGATGGAGGCCTCTGCTTCGGCATGATAGTCAACGCCGAGGCTCTCAAAAAGACAATAAGCTCCTACAACTGTACTGTCAGTCGTGGAGATGTAAGAAATATGATATCCAGTAGGGACGTAGCATCAAATACCCCAACAAACTGTGATAATCTCAATGCGTTCAAAGAATTGGCATTATGTAGGGACAAGTTCAGCAAAAAGACTGTCCAAAAATGATTGTCCCTACAATAAATTATTATTTCCTTTAAACTATTACAATTATTAGTAACAAATATATACTAGAAATTGTTTACGGGCCTAATTATTGGGACGTTCAAAATATATAGAAGACCTATTAGGTTCTTTAAATTCATTGGGTTTATCAAACCACCTATTTAGTTCTCCAAACGATCTCCAAACGATAATATATGAAGGTCAAAGTTGATTTTTGGTTTAAACTTAGACCTAGTTTTAGACATGGATTTAATTGGTGACTCAACTATGACATGCTCAATAGGTTCTACTAAAGGAGTATCTAATGATATAAGATCACCATTAGCAACAATTTTTGTCTTAACATGGTTGAGAAATTCATTGAAGAACTTTTTCATGTCGACACACATATTAGCTATGTTGTGACAGGTGACGCCTAGGCGTGCCTAGGCGGCTTAGGCGTGCAGGTTGAAGATTAGTCGCCTGAATTTTTTTTCCTGGGTATGGCAATGGTCGTCTAGACGCGCCTAGGCGACCGCCTAGGGTCGCCCATGGGACATATAGACGACATTTATGCAAGTTTTTCTATTTTTAACTTTTTTTCTTAAAAAAACTTGTTGCTTCTTTTGTTGCTGTTTTTTTCTTCTTTTGCTGCTACTATTTCGATTTTTTCCTTCTTCTTCTTCTTCTTCTTCTTCTTCTTCTACTTATGCTTCTTTGATTTCGAAAAAAGATCCTGGACGAATGCACGAATCCTGGACGGACGCCTAGGCGAGGCGGGTGGCCTGTCGTCTTGCCTCGCCTAGCGCCCAGTACAACCTTGCATATTAGTGATCAAATTATCTATCTTATCAAATTCAACATTGATTATAGCATAAATTTGTTATGAGAAATTTTGTGTAGATATTTTTTTATAGGTCTTACCTACGTATAAAAATATTTCTAAACCAAGGCTCTGAAACCAATTTGACGCGGAAGACTTGGTGGAAATAAAATTAGTATAAAAATTAGGAATTCATATAATTGGGCACAAAAGCAGTAGAAATTTGTGAACAATCAACTAGTATCAATTTATTACAAAAATTATAATAGAAATGTGATATGATAATAATCGACTTGCATACCCGATTTTGGACTGATGTGCGGCTTGCGTCGATGTCAAAGGTGGAGAAGAAGATAAGAAATGTTCACTCTAGGATTTTGGCATCACACCGTACAAACTCAAAAGTAGATTTCTCCCAATTCATTCTTCAACGAAAAATAAGAAGAGTACATAACTTATATAAAGCATTACTGAGCTAAATTTATGAATGAATACAAATGAAAAGAAACTTATCGGAGTCAACTTAAAATCCTAACCGATAAAAAAGATATAATGACTCTATCTAAAATATTCCTAAATTAACCGAAATAACTAAATGATAATAAAGTCCAAATTGGTTCCCATCAGGTAGATTTTTGAAGTTACCACACTGTAATTTGTGGTTGTAGTTGAATTCATCTAGTTTGGTTAGTCAGTGGTGGTCAAATGTGATTGCTTGAGAAATGATTTGCTGATACTTTTTACAGCTGTGATGAACATAAACTGACTCCTAACCAGTCCTTTATTGCATATTTGAGGGAGGCTAATTTTGCATTAATTTTAGATGCAATTTTTTTCTTCAGAACAACACATTTTCTTTTAGATTTGGCATAATAATAGGTTTAAAATTCTAGTTAACAAAGTAATCCATTTCTTCACCACCTTACCATCAACTAAGAAAAATATGTCAATGCTAGTAGTTCCTCAAAGCAAGTGAGATTGATCTATAGTGATGTAGGTTAACAATTATGCATTGTTTTGTTAGGCTTAGGCGCATGTTGCAATCGAGAATTACAATTTATTCGAACGATGTCATTAGCTAGAGTTACGACTTCATTGCAAACAATTTTGGGGATGATTCATGATTCTATATTATATTGAAGTTGTACCTCATAGTTAGGACTCAAATATTTGGAACTTTTTACGACTTATTCGTCCTTTTTGGGTTCTTGAAGTTATAATTCACAAATCAAAATATCCGAATATTTAAATCCTAATGTTTCCCCTAAACTTTTCCGACATTCATCATTTTACCTCTTCTCCATTTAGATTTTAACTTCCCCAAAGCGCTTTCTGTTTCATCTCTTCGCCTAGCCGGTGACCTCCACGTAATGATATGCCCCTGTGTCAGCTCTTCTACATCATCTTACTCTATCACCTTCACCCAACTGATCTCTCGCTAGTAAATTCCCACCACCTTTACCTATCTTCTCTACCACCTCATCCTCCTTTACTAGCGGACCTCTTCCTGAGTAAATTGCTCTTTTTTGTTCAATGAAGCATTTCATTTTTATAATTTTCCAATCGTACCAAACTATAAGAAGTAGCATTAATCAAATTGACTTTTTCTCGTTCTAGACCATCCATTCCTACGATACTCATCTTCTTCTATTCTCACTTTCCGTTACCAATGTAGTAGCAGAGTAGCACCTAATCCATTTCATCCTGTTTTAGTTTATGAATATCTCAACTTGCATTATTTAACAGTCTCCTTTGGTTCCTATTTAAGCTTGTAAGGAGATCTTTATATTCTCTGCCCATCCATGGATTTACTTATTCCTTTTCTTTTTTTGAAAAAATATCCAGCTCTTCAAATGGATGTAATCTTCTTATTTCCGAATTGAGAGGATGTAATCACAAGTAAAAACCTATAGCAGTCTAGTAAATCTACATTGTTTTCAGCTACCTTTGGGATATAGCTGCAGTGATGTTATCTTCTTTTTGTCTGAATAGAGGATATAAAATAGCAATCAAAGATTTATAATATGTATAGTTGCTCTACTTTGTTATCAGGTATCTTTGGGCTTATTAAACTGAAATCATCCAGTTATCACCCAATTGATTCTTGTTAGGACTCTAGAATGACAAATGCATTGTGCTGGATTCTAGTATGTAGTGGATGGCTTCTATAACAAACACATAATATTTATAGGACCCTTTTAGTGAGATTATGCATGTCATTTGATTTGTCATTACTAATTAGGACACTTCTTACATGTCATTTTTTCCAGGATTTTCTGTCTCAGCCGCTCGTTTGGGGTTACCAGATGTCGGTCTTGTTTCCTATGGAGAAATGGTTGATCAAGGATATCAAATAACACAAGCTGTATCAATACCTGTGATCGGAGATGGAGATAATGGATATGGAAATGCACTGAATATCAAAAGAACTGTGAAAGGTTTTATCAAAGCTGGCTTTGCAGGGATAATTCTTGAAGATCAGGTGGCAATTCTAGATATGATTTTTCAAGTTACTCTCTTAGGTTGGCATTAATAATAATCCTTGGAAATTATATATCTTGAAATAAGATTGTCTCGACCCTTCTAGTTTGCGTCCAGTTTAATGGGAACAATTATAAAGTCTGGAATACCTTGCAAAATGGCTTCCATGACTATTTGTCAATTGGATAATCAAATTTTACTTAACAGATACAAACATCAAATGTTTGTTGTTCCAAAAAGAACTAGAACTCTTCCTCCTAAAACCCTCTTTTAATTATTCTAGAATTTCTAGTATCATGGAAAGGGTCTATCGCAAAATTGATTTTTGGATTTAGTTCCAAGAAGAACCTAATACATATACATGTTGTCTTTAAAGTCTACTATGGATAGATTCAGTATATACCCAAACCTCTAGTCATATCATCATAAATAGAATTTGTTTGACAAATTTTGCACAAGGAAATGATAAGGTTGGATTTTATCCGATGAGCTTACGGCCCTAACTTTTCAGATAAAAATGAGGTCAGGCATCGTGTATCAAATAAGCCCTTGAGGAGGGGTTTAGTCAATTTGAATATGAGCTTCACCTTTGATTTGGAGTTTGGAACTTAAAATGTCGGTTATTCGACAGTTTTGAATAATATGTATTTAATTCTGAAAAAGTTCATGGCATAAATCAGTTCTTAGTTCTGTTTCATAATTATTTTGATAATTACAATTGACTATAGTGATAGTATACTAACTAATAAAATTTTATAATTGATTGGATGTATTTAATAATAATTGAATTTTCAATATCCATATTATTGCATTTGTAATTGTTAGAAAATAAATATAGTTATATCACTATCACTTTTTAGTAATGTTATTATATTATTATGATTGTTAAAATACGAAAAAAAGGAAGAGAGATTATGTTAGTAAATTTCAAATGTTTTGTCCCAGTTGTAGTATTATTATTGCAATATTATCGTCATGATGGTCAATTTCAAAGACCAACCTTACTGGTTCTAATGCAAACTAACATGCATGACAATTTCTTAGAATGGTTCATGATGACTGAGATTAAGTAAATTATTGGTTAGCTTGGATTATTAAGATTATTTTAGCTTTTATAAAGTATAATGGGAAGTTAGAACTTTATCCTTTTTGACTTGTTTCTTTACAATTTCATTGGCATGTAAAAGGCTAACTAATAAGTAAATAAATGGGCAATGGCTTGGCCAGTAATGAACTCAATATTCTACAAATTTGTCCTAATAGTATCTTGTATGATAAAGGTGTCACCAAAAGCCTGTGGTCACACTCGAGGAAGGAAAGTGGTCTCAAGGGAGGAAGCAGTAATGCGCATAAAAGCAGCTATTGATGCTCGTAAAGAGAGTGGCTCTGACATTGTTATCATAGCTCGGACAGATTCTCGTCAAGCTGTATCACTTGAGGAATCACTATGGAGATCAAGAGCCTTTGCTGATGCTGGTGCTGATGTTCTTTTCATTGATGCACTTGCTTCTAGAGAAGAGATGAAGGCCTTGTGCAATGTTTTCCCTTTACTCCCAAAAATGGTAATCTATTCTGCATAGTAAATGAGTTTTTTTTCCTTCCAAATTTGGAGGTAGAAACAAAAATCTGAAATTCTTGTTTCCTTTCAGTTTTAGTAGTAGTGCCTGAATATTAATGTATAAGAAGTTAAGAACTGCGTGGCATATCATAAATCATGAAAGCTTTACAGGTATTAACATTTAATTGTTTTTATGATCATTAATCTTTACTGGTTGAAAGATGTTTACCATATTTTGCTTTAGCTTTTAGTTACCTGCATAATCTATTGATCGGTAAACTTTTGGCTCAAAAACTATAAAGATCCCATTCATTCACATCCATATCTTTGTTATCAGCTACTCTTTAATTTTGCATCAACCTTTATGTATTTCGTCATGCTTGGAGTTGGGGCCTCCTCATTCTCATGAATTAATAATCTAGATAAATCCTCATGATAGTTTATGGATATGATGAGCTGAAGAAAGGGCTGACCATAAAATTTCAATAAAATCAGTAAAGGTGATAGCAAAGAGAAGCTTACATTAAAAGTCTTAATAATATATGTGTGAGGCTCGGAAAGTAGTTCCTCTGAGATAAACTGTGACTCCAGACCCAAATCATTTCGTTAATAGATTTTAAAATAGTTAAATAATTATTACATAAGATTAAAACAAGGAATACAGAAACTTCCCTCGAAATGGAACAACAAAGTGAGAATTAGCCTTTTCCATGGCTTGTTACTCATTCCAAAAATTGAGCAGTTCATGAATACTGGTAGCAAGTTATATAGCAGATTTAAACTTAATGTAAAATTCAGCTATTCCGTTCTAGCTGCGTATGCAATAAGATGGCCGGAACTGATACCAATCATTTTAAGGCTTGTATAGTATAGAGCTTGAGGATAAGTGACGGTTAGAAAACAGCGCTATAACATTTCATGACCATTCAATGTATTTTTATAATCAATGGCCTAACTTTTATGGCCACTACAATGTCAACAGTAAATAACATATGCTTGCTTTGTTATGTATTAACTATGAAATATGCATTAATATGCTAAAATTTTCTTCTGCTAGCCAAATGTACATTCTTGACTATGTGTTCCATGAAATATCTTACCATTGTTTGTTCTTCTTGCTTTTACATTTGTACTTTTTGACCTTATATTCCGGGTAAAGCTGAACTACTTCATGTGATTCTCAATATATTCTCTCTTGTAGCAAAGACCTTGAAGTGGTGTAATTAGATGAGTTATCCTATTTTCCATTTTATCTGATTCTCTTGTAAGACCTTGATTGCTTCTTATAGAAGGTTTATTTGCGTGTTGACATACTTATTTCCACTCTTGTATAGGCCAACATGCTTGAAGGTGGGGGGAAAACTCCAATAATGAACCCTATTGAACTTGAGGAGGTAGGATTCAAGATTGTGAGCTATCCTTTGTCGCTGATTGGGGTATCGATTCGAGCAATGGAGGTGTGTCCATTTAACTCTTCACGGTCTGTAAATTTTACATTAGAAGTCGATTTCATTATCCTATAATATTATGTATATACGGTTTGCTCATGATATTTCTATTTCCATATTCATGCTTATTTTGATTTTATAATCTTATAGCTACAAGTCAAATTCATGATGATGAAGTATTACATGTCTTTATGTAATCAAGTCCACATGTCTTTATGTAATCAAGTCCCCTCTAATTATATCTCTGATAGTTCATAGTTGATGTGCTGGCTCTAAACAATAAATTCATTACTTCAATCTTCATAAAGGTCTATTGATTTTCGGTACCTAAAGATACACTTGCTGAAGTATCTCCAAGTGACAAGATGTTAAATTCAATATAGCTACAGCATAACAATCAAACCTAGGAGTTTTTTCAATCATGAAAAGGCACAAAGACAATCTACTTGGAACGAGGCATGATGTTAAATAATTAGGGTTCATAACCCGCTTGGTCTGAGACCCAGGAACGCGTAACTGGATTACTCGGAGACATTATTCATATTCCCAAAGTTAATGATAATAATCCTGTTAGTATAAAGATTAGGGAATATAAGATAACATATTTGTCAAATAGTCCTATTTAACAATACAATTATGAAACAATAATCATTAGCAGAATTTGAATTTGAATACTGAAATGGATGTCAAATATAGATAAATACTAAGGAGCTAACATTGAAGAAAAATGAAAACCACAAAGGAGAAGCAAGAGCCAGTCGTCTGTTGCTAATCAAAAGAATAAAAAGAAAATAACTAGCATGAACTTTTGGCTGTCGTTGATCATTGATCACTGAATTCGCTTTTGCCTGGTTCGAGTCTCTTGCGGCATCATAGTAAAAACCTAGTGGATTGTCAAAAGTAAAATAAAAACCAGTGGAGATAGTCCAAGAAAAAAAGAAAAGAAAGAATAACAATGAAAAAAAAAAAACAGAACTTACATGACTCGCCTTCGCTTGCCATTGAGGTTGCTAAAGCTAGAGATCATCGGACTATGGTTATCCACATTAGGAAGGACTTCTACCAAAGCAGCTAACCGTTTAAACGGGTGTTAACAAAAAAATGGCCTGATTAATTGTTACTGGGCTAGGTAGCACAGGTACATGAATTTCTTCCCGGGCTTGGCCATTATCAGTTACTCTGGCGAGTCATCCTGTTACGGTGACGCTGTTTCCAATCAAATAAATACATGCTTCTTGCATCATATAGGTTATTACAGATTTTCTATATTACCTAGAACATAAGTAAATTGAGAAGAAAACCCTCCAATGTTATTTGTTTGATACATTATGGCCCTGCAATTACCAATTTCTGTGAATAATGTGGATGCAAATTGCAGAGGTAAATATTTGGACTTGTGAAGTCTCTGAAAGTGATTAATTTTTTTTTTCACTCCAGTAGGAAAAAAATTGTTTACCTTGATGCCATAGTGTCAGTATCCTCTACCAATATGTCTTGAGCAAATTGTCTTGCTACTGTATGCCAATGAAACTGTGTTAAAGGATGCACAAGGTTTATTGAATTAAAGAAGTTTCAATTCATACACTTAAGATTTTTTGAAAATGCTAAAGTAATTATGGGGAGTTGACTAGCTAGCTAATCTTTAAATGGTATCAAATTACCCTAGAATAAGTATTGTAATGAATAATAATGAGAAAACCAATTTGTTGCTATATAATTTTTTAGGTGCACACGCGGATCCAGATATCAAGTTATAGATAAACCAAAGATATTGTAGATTGGTGATAGAACTTAATAATCCAACTATCACCAGACCAGACATCTCTTTTTACTGCGAGTGTGGTTAGTAATTTTATGCAAGCTCAAACAGTTATTGGAAAGCTGTTGTCTGCATTAAGCCTTGCTATATTGTGCTTGTGGTGATACCAAAGTACCGATGGGGTGCAGGAATAGGCTTTGTCCATCAGCTAGAGGGTCAAGGAATGGTGTACTACCTTAGGGGGTTAGCCAAACTAGATTTTGAAAACACTACGAGGAATGTAAAGCATAACTACATACAGAGATTTCGGAGAACACAACAATTTCAAATGTTTGTGATTATGGTTGTGACTTAGAAATGTTACATGCACTTCTTCCTGAAATCAAGCTGAAAAATAACTAGTTTTTGTATCACATTTACATTGATATAATAAATTAATAATACACCTAATTTTCATCGAGTGAAAGAATTTATATTGTAATAAAAATTATTACTTATGCTTACTATTATTGATTACTTTTTAAACTTTACTAAAACTCTCTCTCTCTCTCTCTTTTTCTTATATATATATATATATATATATATATATATATATATATATATATATAGACGATGGCTGCTCCTACGCGAGCGATCGGGCGATCCGGGGAGGCAAACCCTAGGGGGTCCCAAATTTGGGACCCCGGCGCGTCCAGCGGCGAGGTGGCCGGGAGTGGGCTGACCATGGGCGGAGCGGGCACTGGCGGCGTGGGCGCCGGCGGTGGTTCGGGCGGTGGCGGTTCGGCTGACCGTGGAAAGATCGGGAACGCCTTGGCTGGGGGTGGACAGGTCGGGGTCGGGGGCGCTACCGACGGCGACGGGTCGGCCGGGAGAGGCACGACTGCAGGCGGTGCGGCAGGATTTGGGCTGGGAAGAGGTGGGGCGACCAGCAGCGGGGCGGCCAAGGGTGGCGCGACCCCCTTCGGGTTGGCCAAGGGCGGTGGAGGCCATGCTCGGGCTCCGGCCGGGGGCGACGGTATCGTAGGTGATGGCGATCGACGGGACCAAAATAATATGGACCCGGAGGAAGAGGCGGGATGGACTACGGTGACCAAAAGGCGTAACTTCAAAGGGGTTTGGCGAAGCTCGTCAGATAAGTGGGACTCCGGGAGGGGACCACCATAGGGGTGGCGACCATCGACACGTGTTGCGGAGACACGTTAGCGGTGCAGGCTCGGGGGTGGCCAGGAGACACGACGGGAGTTCTCGCTAAATGCAAAACAACGTATCCATACCACCTGTGCCTCAACAACGATGGCGATTGTTGATAAAAGCAAGCAGGTTGTTGGAGAACAACGTAAGGCCGGGGTTCCGAAATCCTACGCGGATATGTTGAGTGGAGGGGTGACTAACTTGCCATCGCAGATGTCTTATGTTCAGCCGAAAATGGTGGGCACAATACTTCGGGCGATCTTGACAGAGGAAGATCTTGCTGAGACTGCTGACTATTGGCGCAACTCTGTCATTCTATATGTGCTTGGTTCGAGACCATTCTATGGACAGATCCGTGCGTACACGGCGAGAGTGTGGAGACCGAGAGGCGGCATGGAGTTCTTCTCACAGAAAAATGGGTTCTACCTTGTGAGGTTCTGTTTACAGGAGGACATGGAGCGGGTTTTCCAGGGAGGACCGTGGACCTTTGATGGCCGACTTATTATCATGAAGGCTTGGGCGCCTGAGTCGACTTATGAACGAGAAGTACTCCTTACGGTTCCGATCTGGATCAGATTATCGGGTTTACCAGCTAATCATTGGAGCATCTCTATGATGATGAAGATAGCCAGTGTTATCGGTAAGCCAATCAAAGCCGATGAAGCCACGGCGTACAGAACTCGTATGAGATATGTTCGGATCTTTGTTGAAGTAGATGCGAGTGCCGATCTACCGCCTTTCGTTGAGTATGAGGTGCCTTCCGGTGGAGTTTTTCGCCAGACAGTGGAGTATGAGTTCGTACCTCCTGTTTGCTATTGTAAATGTTTTGGGCACCCCTCAAAAGGGTGCCCGGTAGGGGAGGCCCGGGATATCGGAGGTCAGGGGGAGACTGATACTTCTGGTGATAGAGGACTACGTGTAGGCAGTGGAGTATCTTGCCTGCAGGATGCGACTACATCTATGATGGAGGGGGTCCATCCCAGTGCAAGAGGGGCTGACAAGCCTAATCCTTTCTCTCAGTGGGCGAACCATGTTATGCAGACTCATGGGGAAATGACTAATGGAGGCCATCATGGCATTGAGACGGAAATCGAGAGCGGAATGGAGATGGAGAGAGATGGCCAGACCTTGGTAGAGGGTGCTACTGCTGTCGGGAGCAGATTTACCTTCGGACAGACTATTGTTTTCCAGTCCAGACGAAACAAGTCTCTAGGCCGGTCTGGGGGCACGGCAGAAAGAAGGTGATAGAAGACCGTACCAACCAGCCGAAGGAGAGCACAAGTAGGAAGCGTCGGACGGTGATACCTAGAGAGGATGGAGGGCAGGAGGCGATAAGGAGTCTGACTACGGGCACTTCAGATCTTTGTGTAGCTAATCCCAGATGGAAGGTCCATTGTGACAGTGGAGATCTCAGCGGGCTTAGCCCACCTCTTGAGACGTCTCCGGAAGGTGCAGAGGCTGGAGGTCAGATGACGGAGCACGCTATTTCCCCTAATTGCGACTCTGGAGATGTTGAGGGGGCACCCCATGGATATTAAATATCTATATTAGCTTGGAATGTCCGAGGTGCGTGTGCGATAGGGAGATGGAAGGAGATCAGAGAGATGCTGAGACGGGAAGCTTGTTCCATTGTAGCGCTACTAGAGACGAAAATTAAGTTTCCTAGATTGCTACAGCGTAGGACCCAACATCAGTGGTGTCAGGTGCATAACTTGGAGGTAGGAGGGGTGGCGCGTATCTAGGTGAGCTGGGACATCAAAAGTTGGGATGGTCAGGTAATTCATCTGTCAGACCAGCTGATTGCCGTGTCTTTCACTAATAAGGGAGTGATGACTTTCATCTTGGGAGCAGTGTATGAAAACAACGACAGGCGGCTGCGGTAAGCTTTATGGGAAGAGATTTCCCAAGTTAGTGCTGTAGCTGAGTGTCAGTTCCATATGCCGTTGCTGTTGATGGGGGACTTCAATGCCCTACTTTTCAGTCACAAAAAAGTGGGAGGTCGACGTGTTCCAGACGGAGTCCTGCTTGCGCACTGGCTTGCAGGCGGTGGAGAGAACGGGTCATATCTGGTCTTGGCATAATAAGGCCACACACAAACGAGTTGCTTGCCAACTTGATTGTGCTTTGGGGAATCGGGAGTAGTTTACAATGTTTTCGGATGTGGTTGCTAAGTGCCTCCCAGCCGGCACGAGTGATCATCCACCAGTTCACATCCATTTATCGACAGTTTTCTCCCAAAAGGCACGTCCATTCAGGTACAACAACAAATGGAGCTACATGCCTAGCTATGCGGAGGTTTTTCAGGCAGGTTGGGGCTTTCCTATTGAGGGAAATCTTCAATTCCGTATGGTTCAGAGGCTGAAGCGGGTGAAGGTGGATTTGAAATTCTGGACGAAAGGTTCACGACATACCCCTCTCACAGATAAGGAGGACCAGCTCCGAGAGGTGCAGATTGCTTTACAGGAGGACATTCTCAATAGCGACCTTGCAGCGGCGGAGCAGGACCTGTGTAAGAAAGTCCGGGCGTTACGCACACTGGAAGAGATCGAGCTGGCTCAACGAGCCAAATGCAGCTGGCTGCGTGATGGCGACAAGTGCTCCAAGTTCTTCTATGATATCATCCGGGCTCGCCAACATCGTAATCATATCTCTAAGCTATATGGCATTGATGGCAAAGAGGTGGTTAATGCTACTGCACTTCAGGAGGAAGCAGTCAGGTACGATACTGAGCTTTACAATCAAACTTCTTATCTATCTGACTTTCCGGAGATTATTTGCAAAAGGTTGGTTACCCCTCTGGGTAACAATGTACTTCTGGCACCAGTAACTATGGAGGAGATTGAAGCTATTGTACGTCATGCGGACTCGAATAAATCTCCTGGCCCGGATGGTTTTAGGAGTCAGTTCTATAAAGTCCATTGGGATATTCTGAAGGAGGAGGTGTTGGAGATAGTCCGAGACTTCTTCAACAATGGCAAGCTGCTTAAGGAGCTAAACCATACTTTTCTGACACTTGTACCGAAGAAGGAAGGAGCGACGTCTCTTAGTGATTTTCGGCCTATCTCCTGCTACAACTTTATATATAAAGTTATCACTCACTTGATGTGCAGACGTATGGAGCATATCATACAGGGCCTGGTGTCTAGTCACCAAGCGACTTTTGTGAAGGGGCGATCTATTGCTGACAACAGTCTTCTTGCTCATGAGATCTGGGATTTCAACAAATCGGGAGGAGATAAAGTGTGTCAAGCTATCTGCGGAAGGTATATGACTCTGTCAATAGAGATTTCGTGTGCCATATTATGCTTGCTATGGAATTTGATCATACTTGGGTGGATAGGGTACGAGTCTGCATTTCCAGTCCCTCGTTCTCTGTCCTTGTCAGGGGCCAGCCGTATGGCTTCTTCAGCAGTTCTAGAGGACTTCGGCAAGGGGATCCGCTATCGCCATACCTCTTCACCTTGGTCATGGAGTTTTTCACATCGCTCATGGACGTGGCGGTATATAGAGGCCAGATCATCCCGATGTACAAGCGGGTGCATCCGCAGGTATCCCATCTTATCTATGCGGATGACCTGCTAGTCTTTCTGGTTCCTTCGCGGCGTGGGATTGTGGCTTTGAACGGGATTATAGAACGGTTTGGCTCACTGACTGGTTTGCAGCTGAACAAGGATAAGAGTATGGCCTATTTCAACAAGCATTGTCAGCAGAAGGAAGAGAAGACTTTACTTCTTGGTATTGAGAAGGGGAGTTACCAGTCAAATATTTGGGAATCCCGTTATCTATCAACTACGCCAAAGAGACTGAATGCCAAAGTCTGGTGGACTACGCACAGCGACGCCTGGAGGGGTGGCATGCTCAGAGCTTATCCTTTGGAGGGCGCATTGAGTTAGTTCGATCCGTCATCTACGCCATCGCTCGTTTCTGGTTGCAAACTCTCATGTTGCCGTCTGCGACCATTAGTAAAATTGAGAGACTTTGTGCCAACTTCATCTGGAGAGGAGACCTACACTCCATAGGTTGGACGACTCTATGCAGACCTCGGGAGGAGGGAGGTGTCGGCCTACAGTCCTTGCGGACCCTGCGCGAGACTGCGGGAGTGAGACAAGCTTGGCGATTTCTCGTCCAGGATTCCTTGTGGACAGTATGGATGAAGGGGAGGTATATGAAGGACCAATCCTTTTGGGAGATCCGAGCCAATAGCAATGACTCCGTTACTCGGAAGAATCTTCTATCCCATCGGACTACTTTGAAGGGGCTTATTTCCATATCGATGACAGATGGAGAGACTACCCACCTTTGGTGGGACCCTTGGGTCAACCACCTGAGCTTGGCGGATTGGGTTGGTAGGCAAGCGCTGCCAACGGCAGGAAGGAGGGCCCGGGTAAGTGCTATTCTACGGGAGGGTGTGTGGCGAGCGGACCTCCACCCTATGACGAGACAGTTTCGGCAGGAGATTGAAGCGGTCCATGTAGATACTGAGAGTATAGATGGGAATCGATGGATGCGGACAGACACTGGACTGCATACCTTTCCCCAATCGATCGTCTACGCAGCTATTAGGGAGGTTCACCCTCCCATGGAGCTGGCACAGGTGGTGTGGAACAAAGGGGTGGCCTCCAAAATGCAGTTTTGCTTGTACAAGCTTTGTTTTGGGAAGTTGCTTACTCGGGACCGTCTGGTGTGCAGATTCCATCACTAATGTGTGAGCTATGCAAGCACGACAATGAATCCATAGACTGCCCACCCCAAAGTTGTATGCTGCTGCGGATCGTTCCCGTCGGCTGGAGAGCTTCCAGGAGCAGCTCGCTTCCTGGACGATGACGCCTCGACATCGCCCAACCCGACGGATCGTTGAAATGAAGAGGACAAGGGCATTAGTCGCAAGGTTCTAAATGGCGGTAGGCGGGTGCGCGGCGGAGAGAGTCCGCCTACCGCCTAGGCACCGCCTAGGCGGTCGATACACTTTGAACATTTTTTACTATTTTACCACTTTTTTTTTGCATAATATGCATATTTTAAGGATGGTCTATGCGTAACTAAGATGTAGAAAAAAAAAACTAAAATGTAGAACAAAGATTTATGAAGTTTTAGTTTTGTAAAAGTGAACCATAGGCCCATAATGCTTACAAAACCTTTTTGACCAAAGTATCTTGTTAGGTATTACTCCGCTTAGGCACCCACCTACGCCACCTCACCTTTGCCTATGCTGCCAGCCTCTATTGGCCGCCTACTCCACCGCCTACCGAAAAGCGGTACGGAGAGAGACCGCCTACCGTCTAGGCGGCGTAGGCGGCTGCTATTTAGAACACTGATTAGTCGTGTACCCTCGATGAAGCTCGTCTCCCTGTCATAATTAACATGGGACGAACTGGCTTTACAATGGAAGGTGGCCGCTGTATAAATAATCAACATATCATCCTCGACAACCGGTGGTACAAACTCTGCTCCGGTGCCAGCAACGGAGTAATAGCGCCATGCATGGATGCCATCCAGCACACCTCCAACAAAACCAAGTCACGGGCTTGGGTTCTCCAATAAGAACTGACAATACCCAAACTGCCTTTCAAACCTACTTGGCAAATAATGCTCGAGAAAGACGTCCCGACTTCGATATACCAAGTAGGATGGCCGGATAGAAAGAAGCTATTGGCGAGCCAGAACATAAATGACACTGGCGTTTGTCTCCACATCACGAAAAAGGTGTGGCCCCTATAAGAAGCCAGAATTCGCCGGCAGAAGGGGACCTCCTTTGAGATCCATGACATCTTGCCATGTAAGCACTCTGAATTATATATATATATATATAAGTTATATTTTAATTTATATATTATATTTTCCTACTATAATTTATTATCATAATATATACTTTTTCGTAGCTTTGATTTTGGAGCACAAGAAATGCAATCTCTAGAAACATCCTTCATGAGTTTTGATCTAGACAAGTTTATCTTCATTTTGATATATCATGTCTCACTCAAACTTGTCCTCTTGTATATTCTATTTTCGCCGCATAATGTTCAGGTCAACTTAGGCCAATTTGCTATCTACCATAAAACTTGTCGAACTTTTCAACTTAATTTCAGGACTCGACATCGATCCAACCTAAACGACCCAATATATAATTTCAACCTATTTTGAGCCTACTACGCACTTGCCAATGATGTCCCACTCAATTGAGTTCCCATGTGCAACTTATTTTCAAATGGCACATGAGACGCATTTATAGTTTTTTCGGTGTTCAATTCAATTCGAATAATTGTTTTGACCATAACCTAGTCAACCCAACTTAGTGGAGCCTACTTGGGATTGCCAATATCAATTAGAGACATTTAATTAATTTTTGGGCATTTAATAGCAGCCACATGCAACAAACCCTTGCATCTTTGACTCAACTAACCAACCGATTCAAATTAGGAAACCCTTTGATACAACCATCTAAATCTTTGAATAAGTGGACCAAACCTTAACCAAATCAACCCAAACCTCCACCATATTAACCCTAACATGAAAACCCTTAAAATATTATATTTTAATCTCTCCTTGCTGCCGCCCCCCTCTCCCTATTTCACCAAAACTCGACGCCATCTCCAGTCGAACCCGCGCGCGCCAAGCCCAGGCCGACCCCCTCTTCGCCCCACTTCGCGACTTCTCGAGCACCTTTCCATCGTTTTCGTGACCCCGAGGACTCCCTCTTCCATCCTAGCAATTCTACGAGCTATTTAGAGGACTTCGGAGGAGCACAACCCATCTACTTGGGTGAAACTTCATCGAAAGAAGTCTGAATTCAGCAGCAGGTTGGTACACTTCTAATATAGATTTTATATACTTTTTTTCTTCCAAGTGACACGAAACCGAAACTATAAGTTTCCTTTATGTGTCTACTTTGTTCCCTAATCGCTGGACCACACGGTTCCACTCAGTTTGGCCGTGGCGTCCGTTGCACGACAATTGGTCCAAATTTGACCAATTTCGGTGCGAGAATCTTTCCGACGACTTCTGAACCCGTTTGATCTCGAACAAATCATTGATAATGTCTCTAACATCTCTATTTATCATCTAGAATCATTATTTCATATTTGTAAAAGTTTCATACGTTTATGGCATCATTCTCATTCCATAAGTTTTTCGGACACCGAAACACCCACCGTAAACCATCTATTTAATTCCAAATCTTTGTAGGAGTTTAATATAATATAAATCTGATTTGGTTAGATGAAAAATCATATTTTTTTTTTGAAATATTCTGATTATTTCCAGAATATATATTTTCTATATTTTTTATGTTAATTCGTTTTCCAATTAGAACCCTATATGGCATAATTGTGTTGATTAATAAACTAGTTTGTTCTAAACATATTTTTCCTAAAATATTTGTACATAAATTATATCCAGAATTTAATTATGATATATTTGTGGTATATAATATTTTATATATGTTACCATATATAGTAGTATTGATAGTATATATGGTAAGGTGTTATCTAAGATAGTTAACTAGTTATGTGTACCAATATGGTATGTGTCTATTTATGGTAGATAAATTAACGTGCTAATATTAAATTTAGTTATTTATTATTTCTAGGGGATTGTGATCACTTGATTGCAGCAGTTGGAGCCGAACCGATATTTTATATTGTTTCTGCTATTCCAGGCAAGATACCTTGCTATCTTGTTACTGTTTTAATTCCATGATATTGTTCTTGTATTGCTAGTGTGTTATTTTAGTAGAGTGCGTCCAAGTATGACTTAGGTGCCGTCGATGGTGTCATCGATGTTGTGGTGTATGTGCGTGTGTATGACTTAGTATGTAGATGACGTTTCCGAAAAGTGTGAAGTTGTTCTTAATAACTTCTATGCCATCACACGACACTGTGAGTGAGGTACATTGTGTTGGCACGAGCTTATGCATTCGGTTAGCTACCCGTGCGAGTGGTTCGTGTGTCGGTACATATATTGATTAGATTGATCTAGCTAGCGACTTGCATAGAGATATGGATTGTCCAAGTTATGGATGTGATTTGTACAAGACATGGGTAGAAAAGACTATTAGTAGTTGTATGGGATACACTATCACTTAGCCTCAGTGTTGTCCGGTTATGGGTTATTGATTTCCGGTTATGGGGTGTTGCTAGAGGATATATTCAGCAACGGCCGTGACTTCGCATTAGATATGGTCGGGAGGTATGCTAGTAGTACAAGCCTCTAGCGGATGCTATGTTTTATTCCTTTGACCTACCCATGCATTCCGACATCATTTTCGACGTGCATACACATAGATGGTTAGTGAGCCCTTTACTATGTTTATTTACAGTTCATTATGGTATTGTTCCTTTTGTATCTTGCTACGTCCCTCTGAGGACCTGATTTTTTTTCAGATCCGAACGAGCACTTGTACCCTATTGTCAAGGTTATAAACGGCGGTAAGCGGGTGCGCGGCGGAGAGAGTCCGCCTACCGCCTAGGCCGCCTAGGCCGCCTAGGCGGTGCCTAGGCGCCGCCTAGGCGGTTGATACATTTTTTACTATTTTACCACTTTTTTTTTTTGCATAATATGCATATTTTAAGGGTGTTCCATGCAAAACTAAGTTGTAGAACGAAGATTTATAAAGTTTTAGTGTTGTTAGGCCCATAATGTAAAAAAAACCTTTTTGGCCAAAATATTTTGTAAAGTATTTCTCCGCCTAGGCGCTCGCCTACGCTGCTTCACCTCCGCCTATGCCGCCAACCTCCATTGGCCGCCTACTCCACCGCCTACAGCAAAGCGGTGCGGAGAGGGACCGCCTACCGCCTAGGCGCCGCCTAGGCGGACGCCATTTAGAACACTGCCTACTGTTTATGGACCAGTGATCGAGACAGGTTTTATTGCTAAAGACTTAGAGGTTGTGCCAGAGGAGTTTTTTTGATCCAGGGGTTTGCAGTTTTATTAGAGTCAGAGATATTTTATCTAGCTAGCTATGTCCTGACTATTTCTTATTTCATTTATTTACTATTTTTCAGTACTGTACTTTTATTCCGTGGATATATTTCCACTAGACTTTGACTGTTCCAGACAGATATTTGTATTTGGATATTCAGACTTATTTTCTATTTCATTCAAACATTTTATTATATATTTCTGTCTCTTTGTTGATGTTATTCGGTGGATGAGATTATAGTGGTTATGATGTTATTGTGAAGATATTAGATTACATGTGACTGTTATATTGTAGATGTAGGATTTCGGGATACTACGATTAGGATATGTCTATTAAATTGGGAATACTTATTCTAGCCGTACAGCTGACATGCTCATGTCTTGGGTTGCTATCTATTTTGGAACTGACATGCCCATATTGCCATAAGAAGACGTCTCCCTCCAGAGCACCACTTCCGGTTCTAGATGTATCAAAGATCGGTTGTGCAGCAAGAACCACACATCAGGAAGTGATAAGACAACTGCACGCGGTTGAAATTTCTAGTTCCCTTGTGACTAAGAACCTTCTTAGTAAAGGTGCGAAGGCTGCGGTTGATACAACACACCATCGTTGGGAGGAGGGCAAGCTTTTACACCCAAACACCAACTTCATAGCCGGGAGTATCAGGATGCGATTAATCCTATCGATCCTGAACCGCCAGAAACCACACACAATTGTAGCCAAAGCATCAAAAGGCCAGCCAGGATCGCCTTGTCGGACAGAGGCTGCACATCCTGATAAAAGTAGTCCAACTTCTCGGCAGGGTGGCTGGTCCCATCATCCTCAACGACAGACTTTCCCGTCTTTCGTATCATGGCCTTGATCATTTGACGGGGCGTTGGCCTCCTCACTCTAATTCGGGTAGGGTCCGAAGAAGGAGGAAAGTGATGGGCAGTCCACGCGGTGATAAGAGGAGCTGTCCCCTCTATTTTTTTCTTCACCTAACGTGAGACGCCGGCACATTGTGTGGTGACACAACAGTTCCTTATACACAACATGGAGTTCGGGGTTCTCTCCTCCCAACTCTCTTAGCTCCTCATTGGAAGGGGTGTACTCCTCGTAACGCTCCTCGCCCTAGGACAATGCGGAGACCTCGTGCATTTCATGAAGAGCCAACCCTATCTCGCTACGAGGCATAAAGTACTGGTGCAGCAGTTGTACAATTTCGTCAAAGCGATGAACAAGCCCGAATTGGTATCCAATCCACGACGAGTTGCCCTCACAGCGAAGAACAAGCCGATCGTCGTCAAAACGTCGTATTTTTTCAGGATCCATCTAGATAGGGCATCCCACCCAGTGCTGTAATAGGCCCAACCGACCATCTGAAGTTGTCCGGTTGTATAAGATCCCTTCGATGCCAGCCGGTTCAAAAAAGTGCCTGCGGCCAAAGGAGGAACAATTGGAGAAGGCGTATCCCTATAATTTGTAAATGTCTTCTTCGTTTTGGAGAAAAAATGGATAAACCAATCCGGGTTCCCGTTTCTTCCATGGTCAGCCTAATTCCTTTCCTCTTCGGACCTGTCACCAGTTCAAAAGCAGATAGGGGCAAATGGTGCTCCATCGAGGGCATATACATACGCGACCCCCCAGAACAGAAATACCAATCCTCTCGGATTTTGGTCACTTCCGCGGCTGAGGAGGAGAGGGCGTCGCTGAACAAGAAGACCGGCTTCAAAAATCCTTCACCCTTGGCGGAGCGAAACTTTCTTGCGTTCAATTGTTCCAGCAAAAAGGACGAATCCTGGCCGGCTATCATTCTCTGACAAGCTTCAAGTTGGCCCTTATTGATCTGAATCTGGACGACCTCGTCAAAATTTGCAACCGGTGACATCTCAGCAGGGTTAAAGAGAAGCTCGTCCGACGGTGCTTGCAGAAGGGCCGCTACAAGTCCAGAGCCAAGTCAACACAATGCACCTTAGAAGGGTTTTAACCGAAAGAAACCTCATAAGGCACGAAGAAGCCTTACCTTCTCTCGGATGCTGAATATTGGGGTGTAATTCCGACGCCTTTTCCTTGAACTCAGAGGCCGGGCCTTGCCCTTTTTGGCCTTCTTGGAGGTAGCAGCAGACAAAGAAGCCTTACGAACCATGATAACTAAGATTTCTGGACGTATGTGGAGAAGAAATAAATTTTAGAAATGATTTATTTCCCTTCCACTAAACCCTATTTGTAGGCAAGCTTGCAAGACTAACAACATTTCAAAGCGCTTCCCAAGACTTCACAGAAGTTCTAGACGGGCGAAGCCCATCCGGCCCAAGAACTCCACAAGTCCAGGCTTCTGTTCAAAGTATTCCAAACTTATCTTAAGTTTGGAAACTTGAAGGGGGTCTTGTAGAAGCATGAAAAGTTTCCAAGCCCGCTCAACCCAGACTACACGAGACTTTTCATACAAAGTCCAGAAGAACCCCTTGCGGCTCTCCGTAGCATCAAGTCCAGCAACACTTGGTGTCCCACGACACTTTGTGCTCTACAAGTACAATGCCAAACTCCCCTAGCCGCCTCCAAGGTAAACGACGACGCAACAGTGCCTCAATGGCACGTCCTTTGCAACTTTGAAGACAATAAATCCTCATATGCGGCTGACTCTCCATGCGGTAGAAGACTTCATGCGGCTCCCTTCCCTGAATCTCTCATGCGGCCAAGGCGTCATATGGCCCAAATGTCTAAGAAGGTCTCTCACGAGACCAAAATCTCTACGTTACATGCATTCTTGAAGGTGGATGGCGCATGCCCCTGGTCGAGCCACCCTGATCACAATCAACGGCTGAAAGGATCAAATCCTACGTTTATGGAGTACGAGTCATAACCGTCCCATTCAAACGAGAGATTCCCTCTAAATTATGGATTGTGCCACGTGTCAATGCGATCGAGCCACCTGATTTAAATCTCGCGTTTATGACGTGTACGTTATGACCGTCCATTCAAACGACATATTACCCTAAGTTACTATGTGTGCTACGTATCATTCCTGAGCGAGCCATATAGTAATCAGCCATAACTCATGATTGTTACAAATCGGGATCTTTAAATCCACTTCCGAGATCTCTGTAGCCAATCGATGTTCAATCAGTGCTACGTGTCAACATGATCAGACCGAGCAGTTAATCAGCTGTATCATACAACTGTGACAACCCTAATTGCGTCTATTCTGCAGAAGATCTCTCCTCATCAATGCCGCCTGCGTAGTCTATCTTTGACGATGTCTATAAAAGGAGAGACATGCATTCCAAGAAAGCACAAGAGAAAAAATTCGGAGAACACCACAAATATACACTGGAGATATTCTACCCAAAGAGCATATCGAAAGAAGCCAAAGCATATCGATCGTCAACGGAGCAAAAGAATCACTGCAGTACTCGACCTCCACCGTCACATTTCCCTAGATCTTATATATGTACTAAGAAACCCTCATTATTAGGGTTCTCTGTTGTACTTTTCGATGTAATCCAGTAAAAGAAGTTTTTTAACTTTCCCTCCTTTTACATTTGTGATGGCAACATGAACGATAAATTGAATTATTTCAAATGTTCCAAAGATGCACAGACGAGAGATCAAACCCAGTGTTCTAAATGGCGGCCGCCTATGCGGTAGGCGGTCTCTTTCCGCACCGCTTTTCGTTAGGCGGTGGAGTAGGTGGCCAACGGAGGTTGGCGGCATAGACGGAGGTGAGACGACATAGGCGGGCGCTTAGGCAGAGCAATACCTGTTGAATATTTGTTATGATTTTATTGATAGTCTCTTGGCTATATATAGCCTTACAATCCTCATTACATTAAACCCTCTATGGAATATCCTGTGGCATATTCTGACATACCCAGTATACCAACAGGATATTTCAATATACTTATTATAATACCAAATATACTAATACACTTATTCTAATACCAAATATACCAACACTCTCCCTCAAGATGGACGAAAGATATTCACTTAGCCTATTTTGTTACATCCTCTAATCATGTACACAGAGCTAAGTTCCTTGGTCAGTCCGTCTGCTACCTGATTCTTGGTTGGAACGTGGCCTAGCTCCAGTAGTCCATGATCCAACTTCTTCTTGATGAAGAACCTATCGATCTCGATGTATTTGGTCCTGTCATGCTGTACTGGATTGTTGGCGATACTAATAGCTGACTGGTTGTCACACCACAGTTTCATCTTGGCTCCTTGATCCAGCTTCAGCTCCACCAACATATTCTTCAACCATAGCAGTTCTGCAACTCCGAAGGCCATAGCTCTGTACTCCGTTTCAGCTGTTGATCTGGCTACCACTGACTGCTTCTTACTCCTCCAAGAGACCAAGTTGCCTCCTACAAATATGCAGTATCCCGAGGTAGACCTCCTGTCATCAGCACAACTAGCCCAGTCAGAATCACAGTAGCCCTCGATGCCCACGTGATTATTCTTTCTGAATATCAGTCTCTTCCCGGGGGTACCCTTCAAGTATCTCAGAATCTGGTACACTGCGTCCATATAACCCTTCCGTGGGTCATGCATGTAGCGGCTCACCACACTTACTGCAAATCAGATATCAGGATGGGTGTGGCTTAAATAGATCAACTTATCCACCAGTCTTCGGTATCTATCCCGGTCAACTGATTCTCCAGCCCTAGCATCCAGCTTGAACCTCTGATCTATCGGCGGCGCTGCGTGTTTGCATCCTAACATCCTTGTCTCTGTAAGAAGGTCCAGTGCATACTTTCTCTGAGAAAGAACAATCCCCTCTGCTTCTCGAGCAATCTCAATTCCAAGAAAGTACCGAAGAAGGCCAAGGTCCTTCACCTCGAATTCCTTGCCAAGCTTCCCTTTGAGTCGGGCGATCTCCTGCTCATCATCTCCTGTGATAATCATATCGTCCACATACACCGCAAGCATGGTGATATAGCCTCTACTCCGACGGAAGAACACAATATGATCAGCATTGATCTGTCGATATCCCATTCCTGTCATCGCCCTCCTGAATCTGTCAAACCACGCTCGAGGAGACTGCTTCAGACCATACAGGGACTTCTTCAACCTGCAGACCATGCCCACTGTCTAATTGGTGCCGAATCCTGGTGGTATCTCCATGTACACCTCCTCCACTAAATCTCCATGAAGAAACATTCTTCACATCCAGTTGGTGTAGCTTCCATCCACCATTCGCTGCCAGAGAAATCAGGATCCTGACAGTGCTAATCTTCGCCACTGGTACAAAGGTCTCGTCATAGTCAATGTCGTACGTCTGACTGTATCCTTTTGCCACCAGTTGAGCTTTGTAGCGCTCAACCTGTCCATCTGGGTTCTGCTTCACAGTAAAGATCCACTTGCATATGACTGCTTTCTTCCCTTATGGCAGTTTTACCAGCTCCCAAGTGTGGTTCTTCTCAAGAGCCCCAACTCCTCGTGCATCGCTGCTTTCCACTTTGGATCGTTCTTGGCAACCTGCCAATTGTTAGGTACAGTAATACTGTCCAAGGACGCAATGAATGCTCCATGAGAAGATGAGATATGATCATATGAAACAAACTGAGTAAGGTCCCAACTATATCTATCAGGAGGATTTTTCGCATTGCTGCGAGTGGTCCTCCGTACTGAAAATGATATGGGAGGAGTAGGAAGAATGATATCACCTGAAGGAGAATCTGGTGGTGGTGTAGGTGTCTTAGGAGTCGAGACGGACGCAGGCAAGGGACTTGGTACTGGCACTGTAGGTACTGTTCCTACAGTTTGCTTCTCTCCTGTTGTAGGTAAGTATCTCTTCCTGAGTCGTGGGCCTAACACCTCTCATCTCCTCCCTCTGTTCCTTTTCACCTTCATGTTCCTCCTCAACCGCGTATCCATGCCATACTCCTAAATCGGTCACCAGGCTTTCACCAATCTCCCCCTCTCGTCTCATACTCGTAGTATCAGGTGAGTTGTTTGAGATTTCCTCCTGACGGTAGTGTGGCTCATGTTCCCTGAAGTGAACATCCATGCTCACAAACTACTTCTCTACTGGGCTCCGGCACACATACCTCTTCTGAGTCGCCGAGTAGCCCACGAAGATGCACTTGACTGCTCTAGGATCAAATTTTCCAACTGACGGTCTGTTGTCCTTCACAAAACACACGCAGCCAAACACCTTCAATTGGAGTATCCTACTATTATTTTCTTGCAATATTTCACATAGAGACGTCCATCCCAGTACCTTCGAAGGCATCCTATTGATTAGTTGAGTTGCTGTCAACACTGTATGTCCCCACAGATTCTGCGGGACATTCATATCGATCATCATGCTTCTTGCCACCTCCAAAAGGTCTCTTTTTTCTTTCTGCTACTCCGTTTTGTGTTGATGTGTATGCACAGGTGGTCTGATGCTGTATCCCTTGAGCTGACAAGTATTCCGCAAGTGTTCTGTTGGTATACTCTTATCCCATTGTCAGACCTCAGTACGTTCACCACTGTCCTGTACTGAGTCTGGACATGTTTATGAAAGTCCCGAAAATATGTAGATACATCACTCTTATTTTTCATCAAATACAGCCAAGTGACACGAGAAGAACAATCAATAAAGGAAATAAAATACTTGTAACCATTCATGGTAGTAATGGCGCATGGCTCCCAAACATCAGAATGTATTACATCAAAAGCAGACGAGCTTCTATGACCCGTACTAACATATGAGCTCCTAGTAAGTTTGCCTAAATCATATGCATCACATACTAATTTCTCCTTATTTGTTTTCTCATAAATAACTGGATACAATTTACTTAGAGTAGCAAAAGAGGAGTGTCCCAACCTCTTGTGGTGGAGTATTAATGTATTCTTGGCACTCATCTTCAGTCCTCCCATTCCTGCCTTCTCTGCCATAGACACCAATGCTGAATCCAGCCCTTCTCGATCCAGGTACCACAGTCCCTCATGCCAAGTGCCAGTCCCAAGTCTTCGTCCCGTCTCTTTCTCCTAGAAGATCACCTTAGGAATATCAAAAGAGACAATGCATTTTAGTTGGAGGATTATAGAACTGATGGACAAAAGACTGATTGAAAAAGATGGAGCATGCAAAACATTGAATAATTTTACTGAACCTGTAAAATTTATAGTACCCTTACCGACCACTGGCTGGAAAGTATCATCAGCTGTTTGAATGCTGTCTGCCGATGCTAGGTGAGTGTAGGAGGAGAACTCACTAGCATTCCTCGTCACATGCCGAGCGGCCCCCGAGTGGATAATCCAGTCTGACGATTTAAGGGAAGATATAGATGCAAGGACGAGTGAGTCGTCAGTACCTTCTGAAGGATGGGCATATATGGTGGCGTTGCCTCCAGCGAAGAATGAGCTGGACGCCTCCTTGGTTCCACTCCTCATGTCTCCATCATTTGACGCTCTCTGCTTTCTCCTGAGTGCCTCCAACATGTCCATTTGTGCCTGATTCTCCTCAGTAAAGGTATCACCAGCTCCCTCATCCCCTTCTGCTACCAGCAGGTTCGTCCAATAACCTCCTCGACCACCCCGTCGATCCCTACGACCACGGCCACGTCCTCCAAAATGTCCGCGTCCACCGAACTGTCCACGTCCACCACCTGCATCTTCCACCTTAGGTAGTTTGGTGCAAGCATACCGATGATGTCCCATCTCCCCGCAGTTGTAGCACTGCCGGTTGTGCTGCCAGGGATCTCCCTTAGGCCCTATGTCGCTCGAACTGGTAGCCGCTAGTGTTTACTTTACTTCAGAAGGACCACATGTCCCTGCCTGCAGCTTTATGCGAGTCTCCTCCTGGATCATGGCCGAGATAGCCTCCTCAAGGGTAGGGATCTTCGGTTGGACTAGAAGTAGTGCTGTCCTCTGAGCATACACTGCAGCCAGCCCTTTAAGGAACTTCATCGTCCTCTCCTGTAGACATACCTGTCTCTCCTTACACTTCGGGTTCCCGCAGCTCGCCTGATCTGAGGAGTGATCGTAATCCAACCATAGAAGCTCTAACTCCGTGGCATACTCCTGCACCGTCTTCTCTCCCTGTACGGTGTCGTCGATCTCCCCCTTGATCTGGAAAACCCGCAAGTTGTTCCCTACACCATCGTAGGTCTTCCTCAATTTCTCCCACACGTGCTTTACCATCTCGATGCCATCCACTGTGGCGGCGATCGACTGGACTAAAGAATTGAGAAACCAAATGTAGATCACCATATGAGTAGACTTCCACTCGTCGTGTCCTATCGAGCCCTCGTCCGGCTCTGTCTTCTCTTCTGATTGGAAACCCTCCAGGTTCTTTCCTGCAAGGGTTCGCCTCACCGTCGTGACCAACTCAGGTAGGTAGCAGATCCATCAAGCTTCAGATCGATGGAGAGAAGCTCCAACTTCGTCAATGTTCGTGTCGCGCTCTCACCAGCCGACAGTTTCATCAGCTTTATCAATGTTGCAACTTCCGCATGGTCTAGCTTCTTGATGATCTCCTCCATCGATCCTCCTTTTCTCCGATCACCTCACACCCGTTCTACGATTCACGCTCTTCGTCCTCTCCTAGATCCGATCATGTTTCTCTCCTATCGGATCTAGGCCTTCAACGTCTGAAACGATCCCGTGGGAGACTTTGGAAACCGCGGCTTCGTGGTGGTGGGGTCGGTGGGCCGACTGACAGGCGATTGGGCATCGTCGGACGGGTGTCTCCGAGCAGCGGTCGTCGCGAGCAACAGCAGCGGCAACAGCCGCGCGCGTGCGGAGGAGGTGCCCGCGGAGGAGCGGCCGGCTCGTGCGTGAGGTGGTCGGCGTGCGGCCGTGCAGTGGCGGTTGCTGTGGTGGTGTGGATGGTGATGGCGGTGACGGCGAGGGTTAGGGTTTAGGAAATGTGGCGGCGGCTAGGGTTTTTGTGACTCTGATACCATGTTGAATATTTGTTATAATTTATTGATAGTCTCTTGGCTATATATACCCTTACAATCCTCATTATATTAAACCCTCTATGGAATATCCTCTGACATATTCTGACATACCAAATATATCAACAGGATATTCCAATATACTTATTCTAATACTAAATAACCAACACACTTATTCTAATACCAAATATACCAACAATACCTAATAATATATTTTGGCCAAAAAGGTTCTGTAAACATTACGGGCCTATGGTTCACTTTTAGAAAACTAAAACTTTATAAATCATCATTTTACAACTTAGTTGTGCATGGAACACCCTAAAAATATGCATATTATGCAAAAAAATGGTGGTAAAATAGTAAAAAATGTTCAAAATGTATCGACCGCCTAGGCAGTAGGCGGACTCTCTCCGCCGCGCACCCGCCTACCGCCGTTTGGAACCTTGCCCAAACCACTTATAGTTGTAACCTAAATTGAATGATCACATAAGAAATGTGAGGGTAGAGTTCTAAATTTAACACTTCGAAAGTGTGTCACATCTCTTAAACCATGTCTTCATTTTGCTAGAATATTTTGGATTACCCTACCCCTATTGTACCATACTCCATATCAAGTGGGTTTAACATTCCATCTTCATTCCATGTACCACATTCTTCTGCATTCTAGGTAAATTAAGTAGGATTGGAGGGGAAGAGGGAGAATTGAGTAAAGGAAGAACATGCTCATGGTTCAAGAAGTTTAAGATTTGAGAATTGCAACTTGTAAAGTTGAGATACATTGATTGTCAAAAGGTCTAGTATGATTTAAAGTTGTTATCCGTTATTGTAGAGTCTTGATTGGCCGATGTGTAACGTTAGAGTTGACTAATACAAGATCCGGGAGACCTACCTTGCAGTTTCAAAACCCCTACTGCCCTACCTCCACCCCACTCCCTGTTACGTCTCGATTCCGAAGAATCGATAGTCGTCCCCCGGACGTGATGCCGTGTGAACCTAAATTGCGTTCGCACAAGGCATAGTCATAAGGTTATCCGAAATACAACATCTATAGAGTACGCAGAGAAATTGAACAACACATTTAAAATAGAAGAACTTTTCTTTTCATTGATAATAAACATCATTTACAAGACTCTATTACATTAGTTGCCGCGCAAACTTACATCTTGACTCGACTTACAAAATGTATACTAATGAGATAATCGTTCCATACATTACATCCCCTTTTATACTACCAAAATATTTCAAACACCTGCTATCGTGGGGTGTCGAGCCATCTTTCTTTGGACTGAAATGCGGAGTGTTCAAAAGGATTGAAACAAGTCTTGGCACACGGACCAGGCTTCAAAATAAACTAGCGTCGCCTTGAGTTAGGTGGCACGCCCTTCTTGGTCCAGAGTACCTTAGAGAGCGAGGGTCAGTACATTGCCGTGTACCGATGAATGGCTAATTATATACCATGCTCTTATTTGGTTCAAGAATTTATGTGAAACATGATATATATATTCAGTGATCTTTCTAGCCATCCTAGTGAGTTGCATGCAAGCATTTGATAGATATAAAAACATAAATTACGCTAGAACTTACTCACGGCAGAGTGTGTCGTGCAATGTGAAGCTTACCATGTTCTTCCCTGTCAATTGTCATCATTTACTTGCATAGCGTGTGTGCGGTTTGCATATGTGAAGGTCACTGGCATCACAAGCCATCTTGGACTATGGCTGGGTTTAGATGGCGCCCCTTCAGCGCGAGTAGCGAGCTCCGCTGAAAGTTCGCTGAATAACCATTTTTTGCTTATATCTAACACAACTATCTTTTGCTTCCTCCTAGGCCGAATCGATCCCGTATCCCAGGATATTGTTCGAGGGAGCCGTTCCTTGTGCACAAGTTGTCCATGACCGTACAAGGCTAGACTAGTTATTCAAGCATGATCTTTAATTCGTGAGCAACTTAACCATTTTTATCGTTGTTTTGCCGTATTGTGGCCACAGTTATTCAATGACTCAAACTTTGCTTATTACAGTTCTATAACAGGCGTAACATATTAAGCATGTAGCAGTTTATAATATAACAGTTCTATAGCAGATGTACATAAGAAAGCATGTAGCAGTTTCATGGCATAACAGTTCTATAACGAGTGTACGCGAGAAATCGTGCAACAGTTTATTGGAATTATGCATTCGTGTCCTTGCATATTCAACTAACATTCTATCGATTGATTTGAGAACAAGAGGGTC
Source organism: Iris pallida (assembly GCA_029216955.1). Taxonomy (NCBI): domain Eukaryota; kingdom Viridiplantae; phylum Streptophyta; class Magnoliopsida; order Asparagales; family Iridaceae; genus Iris; species Iris pallida. The sequence continues at coordinate 3,035,298 of JANAVB010009796.1, read as the reverse complement.
AAAGGGGAGAAGGGTCCAGCCACTCACCTTGATTGTTTGAGACGAGAGGGAAGAAGATTTTGTTGCGCTAGACGGCCCATACGCGATCACCTGAAATCGCACAAGCAACGCATCAGACTCTACCCTTCTCTTCCGAGTTCGATATGAAATGCGAAGTTCGAAGAACGCAAGCAACAAAATCCATCGAAAATATTCACAAAAATGCATTCATAAAACCAAAGCCAAAGAATCAAGTGCGGCATGAAAATTAGAGCAACAGAAGGTTCTCTTTCGACTCAGCCGCAGAGTCCATCCACGAGGCACAACCTGCTGAATATGGAACTTAAACTCCGAAGAAGCCATTCCATAAACAAGGAAAGGATCTTAATTCAACCAGTCCCGACCAATCGATAGCGACAATATTTCTTAACCGCAGTCCTCGCATCGCAACGAGGAACGGGGCACGATGTTGGAACGATACTACATTATAACCAACTAAGAAAAAGTTTTGTCCTCGAAACTTAAGAGTAGAACTACCTTTAAGAAAACAATGAAGATAACTTTTCTTTCATCTCTGACTCGAGTTTCCAGGTCTTCTCCTCGACTGAATGGTTCCTCCAGAGTACGCGGACGAGAGGGTCGCTCGATTTTGAAGCAATTTATCTTTGCGTTCCAAGGCTTGGACCGTCTCCTCCACATAAGGCAAGTCTTCCTTCAGATTTAGCTGACCAAAATCTATCACGTGGCTCGGATCGTATACGTACTTCCGCAACCGAGAGACGTGGAAGACATCATGTACATCCGAAAGCGCTGGTGGCAATGCAATCTGATAAGCTACTGGGGCGACTCGTTTGAGTATCTCGAAGGGATCTACAAATCTTGGACTCGACTTGCCTTTAGCTTCGAACCTGGTGATTCCTCGCATGGGAGTAGAAATACGTGATCGCCTTCCAGGAACTCTGGAGGTCGTCGATGGGTGTCTGTGTAGCTTTTCTGTCGACTCTTCCGAGTTCTGTAGAGGGAAGAAGATTTTGTTGCGCTAGACGGCCCATACGCGATCACCTGAAATCGCACAAGCAGCGCATCAGACTCTACCCTTCTCTTCCGAGTTGGATATGAAATGCGAAGTTCGAAGAACGCAAGCAACGAAATCCATCGAAAATATTCACGAAAATGCATTCATAAAACCAAAGCCAAAGAATCAAGTGCGGCATGAAAATTAGAGCAACAGAAGGTCTCTTTCGACTCAGCCGCAGAGTCCATCAACGAGGCGCAACCTGCTGAATATGGAACTTAAATTCCGAAGAAGCCATTCCATAAACAAGGAAAGGATCTTAATTCAACCGGTCCCGACCAATCGATAGCGACAGTGTTTCTTAACCGCAGTCCTCGCATCGCAACGAGGAACGGGGCACGATGTTGGAACGATACTACATTATAACCAACTAAGAAAAAGTTTCGTCCTCGAAACTTAGAGTAGAACCTACCTTTAAGAAAACAATGAAGAGAACTTTTCTTTCATCTCTGACTCGAGTTTCCAGGTCTACTCCTCGACCGAATGGTTCCTCCAGAGTACGCGGACGAGAGGGTCGCTCGATTTTGAAGCAATTTATTTTTGCGCTCCAAGGCTTGGACCGGTTCTTCCACATAAGGCAAGTCTTCCTTCAGATTCAGCTGACCAAAATCTATCACTTGGCTCGGATCGTATACGTACTTCCGCAACCGAGAGACGTGGAAGATATCGTGTACATCCGAAAGCGCTGGCGGCAATGCAATCTGATAAGCTACTGGGGCGACTCGTTTGAGTATCTCGAAGGGATCTACAAATCTTGGACTCGACTTGCCTTTAGCTCCGAACCTGGTGATTCCTCGCATGGGAGTAGAAACACGTGATCGCCTTCGATGGGTGTCTGTGTAGCTTTTCTGTCGACTCTGTGCAATCTTTAGTCTTTTCCGAATGAGCCTGACCTTCTGCTGGGTCTGTTCTACCAGTTCTGGGCTAAAAATCTGTCGCTCTCCTACTTCATCTTAGCAAATGGGTGATCTGCACTTCCGTCCGTGAGGCCATCTGAATGCTATACTGGTAGCTATTGTTGTTTGCAAATTTCGCTAGCGGTAGATGAACGTCCCAGTTTGACTTCAAGTATATCGCACAGAGCCGTAGCATGCCTTCGAGAATTTGATTCACCTGTTCTGTTTGGTCGTCGGTTTGAGGATGGTAAGCAGTGCTCAACTTCAACGTCCCCATGGTCGATTGAAGGCTACTCCAGAAGCGCGATAGAAATCGTCAATCCCGATCTGAGACGATAGTTACTGGAATTCTGTGCAGTCACACTACTTCATCAAGATAAATCTGTGCCAGGCGATCGATGCTCCAAGTGGCTTTGATGACAATGAAATGTGCTAACTTGGTTAGTCGATTGACGATGACCCAGACGACATCGTTCTCCCATGGCGTCTCACGCAAACCAACAATGAAGTCCATGCAGATATGCTCTCACTTCCACTCTGGAATGACAAGGTTTTGCATCTCTCCGTCCGGCCTCTGGTACTCAGCTTTCACTTGCTGACAGGCTATGCATTGCAACACGAAGAGTGCCACATCTCTCTTCATCCCGTGCTACCGGAATATTGTGTGGAGGTCCTTGTACATCTTGGTGCTGCCTGGATGCAAGGAATATTTTGCGTAGTGCGCCTCCGACTTTATTGTCTTTCTGAGTTCTGAGTCATCCGGACGCATTGCCTACCTTTCACCCACAACGTTCCGGTCTCGTCTTCCACAAAGTCGGTTGCCTTACCCATTGAGATTAGCTCTTGCATCTTCTTTAGGTATGGATCATCCTTCTGAGCGGATTTGATCTTTTCCAACAGACTCGGCTCCACGTGCAATGAAGCTAGTTGCACCGCCACAAATCTAACCCGGAGTTCGATGCTCATCTCCTCCAAGTCGCGCAGTAGCTTCCCGTTAATAGATAGCAAGGCTATGTTCTTCTGACTCAGTGCGTCCATCTCAGCATTTCCCTTTTCTGGCGTGTCTTTGATTTGGTCGAGCCATCGCCTCTGTCGTAAGTTCGGCTCCTTTTGAGTAAAGAGATACTTGAGGCTCTTGTGATTCGTATAAATCCTGTACGTCACACCATAAAGGTAGTGCACCACAGTTTTAACGTGAACATAATAGTCGCTAACTCTAAGTCATGCGTAGGATAGTGCTTCTCGTGCGGCTTCAACTGTTTGGAGGTGAAGGTGATCACCTTGTCTCGTTGCATGAGCACACATTCCAAGCTCTGACATGAAGCATCGCTGAAGATTTGAAAACCCTCTACCCCATCCGGAAGTGCGAGTATAAGGGGCGAAACGAGCCGCTGCTTCAGTTCCTGGATGGAAGCTTTATAGTCGTTCGACCACTCATACGCGACTCCCTTTTGAGTGAGGCGAGTTAAGGGTGATGCAATTTTTGCGAAGTCCTTCACGAACTGTCTGTAGTATCCCGCCAAGCCAAGAAAGCTTCGAATCTCACTAGGTGACGCAGGCTGCTTCCAATCAACAACGGCTTCGACTTTTTTTTGGGTCAATTGCAATGTCTTCTGCGGAAATGATGTGCCCAAGGAATGACACGTTGCTCAGCCAGAATTCGCACTTGCTCTGCTTTGCATGCAACTGATTGTCTCGAAGAGTTTGGAGTACGATCTGCAGATGCTCTGCGTGCGCCTTGTCTTTCGAGTAGACGAGAACGTCGTCGATGAAAACTATTACGAACTTGTCGAGGAAGGGTCGGAACACCCGATTCATTAGATCCAGAAAGGCAGTGAGGGCGTTTGTTAGGCCGATCGACATTACCAGGAACTCATAGTGGCCGTATCGAGTGCGAAAGGCTGACTTCGATATGTCGTCAGGCTTGATCTTGAGTTGATGGTAACCCGAGCGAAAATTAATCTTCGAAAACACCGAGGCGCCTTGTAGCTGATCGAACAAGTCGTCTATGCGGGGCAGTGGATATTTGTTCCGGATGGTGGCTTTGTTTAGCTCTCGGTAGTTGTCACGCCCCGCTCCCGTAGGAGCGATCGTCCTCGCTAAGACGTGATGCCGCACGGGCCTAGGTTGCGCCCGTGCAAGGCTAAGTCCAAAAACGGCCGATTCGAGCTAGGCCACAGAGTCGCATAGAGTGTCCCCATTTGCAGCGGAAAGTAAATGAACACAAGTTGAAGCGAATTCAAACTCTTTATTGATTTCCAAGAAGTTTACAAGCGGCGCTAGGCCGAGTTTACAAGTCACTTAAGCTCTCTCTCTCTGAAACATAAAAGGCGTGCCAAGTGGCTTACAAGATGGAATGATTCATGGCGATGTTCCGATACATTATGTCCTGTATATGGTGCTTCAGCTCCTTGCAACGCTCCAAGGCTCCTGAGATAGCTCCGCGCCTTAGCACGTTCGAGGAAAGCTCCGCACCCGCCGACGTCTCCTGCATCCTGTAAGCAAACTGTGGGGTTATCAGTATATTGTTATGCACTGGTGGGGAGGTTAGCTCGCCCACAATGCTATCATTACCAAACACGTTCTATTTACTTTTGTGCTCCGTCTATCATTCATTGTCTTTCTAATCTTGCCTTAAGATCAGTTTCATGGCATATTTCATAACCTATCCCGTGTTGCCAAATTCAAGTGTTTGCATGGAAATACATGTACGACTTATCCATACTTACCGTCCGACCTTCCCTGTCCAAAGTAAACCAAGTTAGTCAACAATTCATATGTAATAACTTAACGTGATTCTCGTAAACATTCAGTGTCGAGGGCGTGCCCTTGCCTCAGATTCTAGCGCGTCGTAGACGTATTTTCTAACTCATTTGCATGGAGTACTCTTTATCATTTGGTGTGTTACATTCAAGCATGTTCAGAAGGCGCTTCATTCAGTTAACTTAGTCTACTTTGTTTCAATGCAAGGACTTGCACGTGGATTGCCACCAGCAAAGCCCACTTAATCTATATGCACCGGTCGCTGGCTATGTGAGCCATTTGGACATTTACTTATGGTATTCTCATCTATCAAGCGTGATGGCTGGTACACCTTGATAGACTATTAAAGTACCTGCCTTACGTTTGGTTATGTGCCCAAGCCCGCACACCTGTCCGCCCGTAGGCCATGATTCCGCCTAGGCCGGCCACGACATCGTCGTTCGTTGCCTTGGAATCGTTTCACTCGTGCACGAGTCCGTCCACGACCATTTCGTATTGTCTTGTCATTTTAACTTAACGGCTGACTTTGAGCCATAATGCGTTATCGACCAGGTTGGCGGCGGCGTCCGTGCAGCGCGGGTAGCGAGCCCCGATGCACGTCCCCGTCATACCTGTCGCTAACCATTCCTTTCTTTCTTATCTTATTCATTCTTTCTTTCACTTGTTCGTTCGTTCATTGATTCATTCACATATTCGTTCATTCATTCGTTGATTCATTCATTCACTTACTCGTTCATTCTTTCTTTCATTCATCATTATGCAACTCCCCGTGCGGGAGTCGCCTTGGCGACCCATCGGTCCCAAAGTCTTCCAATGTTGCTATACTCTACTCGGAACGACTATGTTGATAGTCTTCCGTTTCATTGTTGTAAACCATTTAGGGGTGAGCAAAAAAACGATTTAAAACCGTAAACCGAACCGATTTTGATGTTCGGTTCGGTTTTTTTTTTAAGTAGGTTCGGATCGGTTCGGTTTTTTTTTTAAGTAGGTTCGGTTTTCGGTTTTGGTTTTGTAAAAAACCTAATTTTTGGTTCGGTTCACGGTTTTTGGTTTCGGTTTGTGAACCGAACCGAAAACCGAATATGGAAATAAAGGGTTCGGTTTATATAGGTTAAACCGGCCCATTAAACCGGTTATATATAGGTTAAACCGAACCTTATAGAGAATATATAGGTTAAACCGGCCCATTAAACCGGTTATATATAGGTTAAACCGAACCAAAATCGAACCTTATAGAGAAACCGGTCTAAAACCGAACCGACCTAAACCGAACCGTTTTAATTAGGTTCGGTTTAGATCGGTTTTTATTTTGAACGGTTCGGTTTCGGTTTGGAAATGTTCGGTTCGGTTCATGGTCGGTTTTACTCAAACCGGTTCGGTTCCAACCGAACCGAACCGATGCTCACCCCTAAAACCATTCATTGTTTCATTGTTGAACGCATAGGGACTTGAATGTAAGCTTGTGCCTTAGCACGAGCGTGGAGCGCGGTACGAGAGTTCCTATATTTTCTGAGTTCTTTTCCATGTTCTAAACAAGCATACAAGATGGGATTATTCCCTTAGCTAGGTGCGTTGAGTCATTTATTAGCATGCGCGATGTTATCGCCTAGCGATTCTAGCAATAGCGTCCGTATTGTTATGTGTCTAGGCTAAGCAAAGACGGGTTCATCGGAGCCACCCACCTTAGCGATGTTCGCATCGGCCGAGCGATACTCCGAGCGCGCCTTTGAAAGTCTAAGTCTGGATTCATCTTTGACGGGCCAGTGTAAGCCTTGCATTAATTCTTCATCAGGTCGATGCCAACTCTTCGGGTCGACGGCTCATTTGAGTCGTTGCACTTGCCGTTTGGATCGGCGTTCCGTTAGGACGGAGCGGGTCATTACAGTAGTATATGCACAGACGCATCGATTCATCTTTCTTTTTAATGAACAACACGTGCGCTTTCCATGGTGAAACACTAGGCCGGATGAATCCCTTGTCGAGCAATTCTTGCAACTGGACCTTAATTTCCTTCAGCTTTGCAGGGGGCATTCTGTATGGGGCCTTGGAATTTGGTCGGGTGTCGGGAAAGGTATCGATGGTGAATTCGATTTCTCGATCGGGTGTCATACCGGGTAGCTCGTCCCGGAACACGTTGGGGTATTCTGCCACAACGTCGGTTTGACCCGCATTTGCACCATCCTGTCTCATGTCGTGGACGGATGCCAAGTATCCTTGACAGCAGGAATGCAGCATCCTCCGAGCAGAAATTGTCGAGATCACCATATATGTTGAAGACGTTTCACTACACGAGTAGCAGAATTCGATCACTCCAGGCAGATAGAAGGTGACATTCTTTCCTGCGCAGTCAATGGTGGCGTTGCAAGTGCCGAGCCAATCCATTTCCAGTATGATGTCGTAGTCCTCAATATCTAGAACTATAGCATCAAGATACACCTTTTTACCTCCGATATAAATGATTCCGTCTCTGCACCCTGAGTGCGCTAGTAGTTGCGTGCCCGACGGTATGCTAAAGCTAAGGTTAAGGCCTAGCGGGGTTATAGGAAATTTGTGTTCCTTGGCAAAATCTGCCGAAATAAAACTATGTGTGGCGCCAGAATCAAACAGTACACGTGCAAGCTTATTATTGAAAAGCACTATACCTGTCACGACTGTATCTGAGGCAAACGCCTCGTCTCGAGTCATGGTGTAGACGCGTCCTTGGGCATTGGGACAACGGTTTTTGCCATTTTGCTGTGTTGGCTAGGCTCGAGATGGCGGGCCTCGATTCTGATGATTTGATTACGGCAGGGCATACTGATTTCACTTTCGGGCAAAACAATCATTAGCGATGTGACCGTTTTTCCCACAAAAGTGGCAGTCTATGTTCAAGGTACGACATTCGCTAGCATGGTATCCAGTATAGTTGCATTTGATGCAACGAGGTCTTGGGTTCTGTCCTTGATAGTCGCCATTGTTTGGACGCTTTGGAGCGTTGTTGCCTCCAGCATAGTTAGGGCATTTGTGATTGGAGTGTTGTTGCCTCCAGCATAGTTAGGGCATTTGTGATTGGAGTGTTGTTGCCTCCAGCATAGCTAGGGCGTTTGTGATTGGAGTGATGCACAACGCCGACAGCGGTTGGAGGATATTGGCGCTCAAGGTGACGAGCGTGATTCAGAGACTCGCCCATGGTCTTGTACTCCGGCACCGACACGTGGGCATAGATAGAGGGCCGCAGACCCACTTCGAATCTTTGAACGCGAATCTCCTCTGTAAGCGAAAACGCACCAGCAAATTTGGACAATTTATTGAACTTTGTCGTATACTGTTGCATTGTCATATTCTCTTGCGTCAACTGCATGAATTCATTCTCCTTCTCTTAACGAACAACTGAGGGAAGGTACTCGACTTCGAAGGTTTTGTGGAATGTGGCCCAAGAGATCGGCGCAGAGTTGTCGCGTTGAATCGCTCGTTTGTGTACGGCCCACCAGTCGTGTGCATTCAAACGTAGTTGAAGTTGTGTGCAGACAACTTGCTTGGATTCTTCAATGCCGAGGATCTCGAAGTGGTCTTCCAGCTCTTCCAACCAGTCGATCGTTATAGAAGGGTCTTCGGTACCGCTAAAGGATGTGCAACCCACTTTCTTGAATTCTGACACCTCAAAGTTGTAACTTTTCGGTGCTGCAGGTTGGGGTACGGGCTCCTCCGGATCGACTTCGATGGGTCGGGTCGTAGGTTCGACGTAGCATGCATCGTAGCGGAGTTGCTATTGGCCACAACTGTTTGGACGATCTGTTGAAGAGTATCAAGCTGCTTTTGCTGTACCTTGAATTGCGCCTCGAACCTGGATTCAAATTGGGCTGTCACGCCTCCGTTTGTCGATGTTGGTTTTCAGTCTGTTTCTGCTGCGCCTCCATCATGCACAATATCCTTTCCATAGCGTTGGCAGAAGGATCGGCCCTGGAACTACTCGAGCCACTTGAAGCGCTCGCCTCGTTCTCGGTCGCGACTTCTCCCACTTCTGGAAATAAAATGCAACTTACATTAGTCTCAGAAAATATTACAAACTCATTGTATGGAACAACTCATCTCATCGACACGAGATCAAGGGTTCGAGACTCAAGACGGAAGGACAAAGGACATAAAGCCGTACTCTGATACCATTATGTCATGTCTCGATTCCGAAGAATCGATAGTCGTCCCCCGGGCGTGATACCGTGCGAACCTAAGCTGCGTTCGCACAAGGAATTGTCATAACGTTATCCGAAACACATCATCTAATAGAGTCCGCAGAGAAATTGAACAACACATTTGAAACAGAAGGACTTTTCTTTTCATTGATAATAAACATCATTTACAAGAGTATTATAATAGTTGCCGCACGGACATACAACTTGACTCGACTTACAAAATGAATGCGGATGAGATAGTCGTTACATACATTACATCCATTTTATACAACCAAAATATTTCAAACACCTGCTATCATGGGGAGTCGAGCCATCTTTCTTTGGACTGAAATGCGGAGTCTTCAAAAGGATTGATATAAGCCTTGGCACACGGACAAGCTTTCAAAATGAACTAGTATCGCCTCGAGTTAGGTGGCACGCCCTTCTTGGTCCGAAGTACCTGTGGAGAGCGAGGGTCAGTACATTGCCGTGTACTAGTAAATGGCTAATTATATACCACGTTCTCATTTGGTTGAAGAACTTATGTGAAACATGCTATATATATTCAGTGATCTTTCTAGCCATCCTAGTGAATTGCATGCAAGCATTTGATAGGCATAAAAACATAAATTACGCTAGAACTTACCCACGACAGAGTATGCCGTGCAATGTGAAGCTTACCATGCTCTTCCCTGTCAATTGTCATCATTTACTAGCATAGTGTGTGTGCGGTTTGCATATGTGAAGGGCACTTGCATCAGAAGCAATCTTGGACTATAGTTGGGTTTAGACGACGCCCCTTTCAGTGCGAGTAGCGAGGTCCGCTGAAAGTTCGCCGAATAACCAGTTTTTGCTTATATCTAGCACAACTATCTTTTGCTTCCTCCTAGGCCGAATCGATCCCATGTCTCGGGGTATCGTTCGAGGGAGCCGTTCCATGTGCACAAGTTGTCTATGACCGTGTAAGACTAGACTAGTTATTCGAGCATGATCTTTAATTCGTGAGCAACTTAACCATTTTCATCGTTGTTTTGCTGTATTGTGGCGACAATTATTCAATGACTCAAACTTTGCTTATCACAGTTCTATAACAGGCATAACATATTAAGCATGTAGCAGTTTATGATATGACAGTTCTATAGCAGATGTACTTAAGAAAGAATGTAGCAGTTTCATGGCATACAAGTTCAATAGCGAGTGTACGTGAGAAATCGTGCAACAGTTCATTGGAATTACGCATTCGTGTCCTTGCATATTCAACTAACATTCTATCGATTGATTGGAGAACAAGAGGGTCAAAGGGAAGAAGGGTCCAGCCACTCACCTTGATTGTTTGAGGCGAGAGGGAAGGTCTTGTTGTGCTAGACGGCGCTTACGCGATCACCTGAAATCGCACAAGCAACGCATCATCACTCCATCATTCTCTTCCGAGTTCGATATGAAATACAAAGTTCGAAGAACGCAAGCAACGAAATCCATCGAAAACATTCACGAAAACGCATTCATAAAACTACAGTCAAAGTATCAAGTGCGGCATAAAAAACAGAGTAATGAGAGGTCTCTCCCGACTCGGCCACAGAGTCCATCCTCGAGGTGCAACCCGCTGAATACGGGACTTAATTCCGAAGAAACCATTCCATAATAAGGAAAGGATCTTAATTCAACCGGTCCCGACCAATCGATAGAGACAGTGTTTCTTAACCGCAGTCCTCGCTTCGCAACGAGGAATGGGGCACGATATTGGGACGGGACACTACACCCCCCACCCCTACCACGCACCCTCACCACCACTACCATGAAAATATAAATAAATGACTTCATGGAAAAGAAGGAGATTGGTAATAAACCCCATCTGGAGCTGTTACTATTGATTTATAAATTACTATTATAGTATTATTTTAATTTCTCATCTTTGCACTGGTTAGAAAAATCAGTATACAGTTGAAGTAATTAGCATTCTAAAAGTTCTTTGTAATATACTGCTTTCATTAACAATCCCTCTAGTGCTTATCTTTGTTATAGAAGTACATGCTATGTTTTGCTTGTAAACTTTGAATGCTTAGGTGTCCAAAATGATTCTTACAGAGTGTGGGTAGATTTATTAACTATTTTCAGGACGCACTTGCTGCCATAAAAGGTGGTCGAGTCCCGCCACCTGGGAGCTTGCCATCATTTGAGGAAATGAATAATACATTGGGCTTCAATGACTACTATGAAGAAGAAAAAAGATATAGTATTCATGCTGCTCCAGCATCTGCTGCTAGAGGTGAAGCATTGTCTCACTTTTTTGTGTCACATTTGATCTAGTTCAAGCATCACCATTCACCTATTTTCTAATATATGCCATTCTCCAGCAAGCAGCAACACTTATCTTCCCAAATCATCAAGTGGGGATACTTCTGGTCAAAGAATGGAGAGTTCTCGTGAGCCTGTTATTGAAGTGCTAACCCCATATGGTTATGAGAATTTTAAATCAGATGATTCAGGAAATGGTTTATCAGGCATATGGTCTCGTACACTCAGATTGAAAATAACTGGACGGGATGGACATGAAAAGCTTGATGTCAGGATACCTGTAAGCTTCTCATACTCTATTGAGATTAATGTACTTGTATACATGTTTGAGCCATTTTGTCTGTCAACATGAGGTAGTTATAAGTTTTATAACATAAAACATTTGTACAGACTCTTTAGTATATAGTAGCCTATTTACTCTAAGCATTACAACATCAGTATTTTTCAGAATAGCTGCCATATAGTATAAAGATATTGGGTGTGGTGAGATTGATCATTGAGAACAAAATCATGTTTGCAAAAGCAAAAATTTGTTTTATTCCAAACTTGTAAAAGAGTACAAAGTACAATGAATTCTGGGGAAGTACAACTTTAGGAATCTGATCAGAAGACGATCACTTTATCCCTTGTATTATGTGAACTTGAAGACTGTAGCCTCTAGAGAACGCAGCAGCAATTTTTGCAAGAGTTCTTCTTCTCGATGATGATTGGAAACTCTATTTATAGAGTTCAGGAAATAACTGTTTTAGCAGTTATTCTGATGTGCGCGAGGCTGGATTGCGCCATACTGGATTGCGCCAACCTCCTGTTGCGCCAACTTTCATTCAGTTGTCAATCGTGTACTAACTGTATTTAGACGCGTAGCATCGTATGATTGAGATGCGCGTGGTCGTGTACAGGATAGTAGACACGTCTTGAGAGATTAGTGGCATGTGCGCCACGTCATCCTGCTTTAGAATGTAAGTTGTCTCAACTTTATCAGGTTGCGCGAGCTTCAGTCAACAAGTCAAACTACGCTTGTTTTAAGCGGCGCCTACACACGTGGCAGCTTCTGATCAAAAGTCGTTCAGGTTGCGCCCAGGCGCAACTAAGGATTTTGTTTAGATTGCGCCTGGACGCAACTCACGAAGTGTACAAGACAGCTGTCCACCAACTTTTCCTTGAGCGGCACAATTCATGGGATTCGAAGAATTTTCCTCGTTCTCTGTTGTATCAGTCGTCAGTATGGTCAGGTAATGATGACCATTAAGTGTCAGATGCCACGTAGGCTAGCTTTGGCGCAAAAAGATTGGACGCAGTCTGATATCAGGCGCAATCTGATCTGTGGCGCAGTCTGCTTCATATCAGTGGCGCAACTTGATTTTTGGGGCGCAACTTGATCACTGATCAGTATATTGAAGGCGCAACTTGATTTTTAGGCTCTACAAATCAGTCATGGGATCTATGAAGCCAAGGCCTAATAAATTTCCTACTAGAATCAAGCATACATTCATAACAACGCCCTTATAGTTATTATGACAGAATATAAGTTTTAGTATGAAAGAAAAAATAGCTTTTTCCGGCTTTTATTATGCCTTAAGAGAAAAATACAAACATTTGATATTGTCTTCCCATTTGAAACTCTTTGCACTTTTAGAAAATTAAAATGGTGCTATATAGATGTTTGTATTAAGAATAGTGTCATTGTATTATTTTTATCTTTTATGATCTTTAGTTTCTCTCTTTTGTCTCACATCCGTAAGAGTAGCTAATTTACCATGTAAAGCTTCCTATATATATTTAGCCTTGAGCCTAATAAAATGTATTCTAGCGTTGTCATAATGTAGTCTTTTAACATGGTACCAGGGCTAGAGTGAGTCTAACCCTAACTCTCCATAACAACAATAACAACTACAAAGCTTTAAAGTCCATGGTGTTGTAGAATCGACATTCGACATAATGCAAGGCCAACTGCAAGATTGTCTTTTCCTCCACGTGCAGGTTCTGTAAATAAATTGTTATATCTGCAAAGGGTTGTAAAGTTTTTGACAAATATAATATTAACTGTTCACAGGTTGGATGGTGGAGACTCTTTCAAACCTCTTAAAAATTGTACCCGATCGTAGACCTGGTGGACTCGGGGTCGAGGACAACTCACTAGACTTAACTAAATAACATATTAAGTTCTTCTAATGGTGAAATATAACATTCCAGGTTCATATGTAGTTCAGTCTTAGTCCTAAGATTAACTAGATTAACTTAACAGGCTCAAGAGTTGGTAATCTGCGGGTTTGGGATCAACTACTTTTTACAAATGAGGACACGGATAAGACCCGATGCACATATAAGATATGGACATTTTCAAATAGGCACAATGGTACTTTACCTTGGTTGCATGAGTGCGGAACATGAACACGGGTACATATATGATATGGGGTATGGACATTGTTTTTCCCTGATCGTGCAACGTAGGGAATCAACAAGTACATGCTCATTCTTAGGGGTCTTAACTAAGTCATCCTAGGGTTATGGTCGGACAATGTCTCTTATCTTGGCATGTATTTTGTCAATAAACTTTTCCAATTTTAGATTCCAACTTATTGAATTTAGCGTTAAACCTAGCATATTTTCAGCAAACTAAAGATACCCCTAAACTAGGGCTTTCGTACAAAATATGACACCGGACAAGGGCCAAGGAAGCTTATGATATGAGATTTTATGGCAAATTGTGGTGCAAAAGCTTTTATGATTTCTTCAACAATTAATTTATTTTATTCCAAATATTTTAAAATTTTGCGAAAGAAATAACAATTGAATTGCAAAGAAACAAATATTAACTAACAAGGTATGGATCGACGGGTTTTGAACAACAGTTGTCGACAATAAGCCTGAAAAAGATGATGATAGTGCTGCTGGATCCAAAGTCGATAAGGATAATGTGCGGGTCACGTTGAATCATGATGCTCGAGGATTTTTAAACCCCAAAACCAACTCTATGTTTATGGAGATGATAAAGGCGATGCTCTACATGTCCTTGTGATAGAAATGACAACAATATTCGTGGAGAAAGAAAAGTAGAGTAAAATTGGGTTTATCTCCAATCAAATTCAATACATTTTATTCCCTTGTATTCAATCACATTATTTTTCATGTTTCTTATTTATAGGCTTCTCTAAAATCTAGAAGGATAAACTTAAATTAAAAAGGATTACATATTATATTATTCATTTCTTCCAAAATCCAAATGATTCATCTAATAAATTCCTAAAAGATACAAAATCATAACTATTTACATATATGATTGGACCTACTAATGTTCCTCCGTCACATGTCCTATGTAACACTAACAAAAACTATCTTAAGACTTCAATCCATATTTGTTTAGGAATCCTATGTAACATTCAAAAAAGTTATATCCTTCTTAAAATTCAATCCATGTTTCTTTAACTCCTATATTGTCGCTCCTCCTTACCTGAGAATTTATTGGTCTACATTGCACATATTCAAACGACTTAAAGACAATCTTCTCTTATGTTGTCCTCAACTGACACACTCTCTCAACTTCACACAAATATACTAATCTCTTATCCTATCTTTGCATTTATTGTAACTCATGCATCTTAGTCGTCTCTTTTCGACTATGATACTTTTCAAGATATGTTTTCTTAATTGTCTAACACTCTGATATATAATTTGTAGTTGGTCCTAGTGAAGTCTTATAGATTTTTTTCCCCAACAAAGGTATCCTACAATTATAAAGTACTCTAGAAACAATCCATTCCAATCATCATATTTTAATTATATGCATGACATCCTTTTTGACCTCTCCATCATGATGAATGGTTGATCCTAAACTTGAAAGCCATCACCCCTTGTTATACTCGCTTCTCATTTGTCTGTGACTTATGGTTGAAGTTATATTTGTTATAATTTGTTCGTCCTACTGATTTTTAAACCTTTAGATTCACAGGTTTCTCTCCATACTTGCATTTTAGCATCCAACCTTTCTCTACTCTCATTGACCAGTACAATATTGTTGGCAAACATCATACTTCATGGAACCTTCTCCTACATATGCCTAGTAATTTTCCGTAACGAGAGAAAAAAGTAACGACTTAATGTTGATCCTTGATTTAAACGATCGATGATAGGAACTCTCACACCGCCCCTAGTGAAACTTCATCACCACCCTCCAGTTAATAAAACTCCCTTATCACCTCCTCTCTGAAAACCCTATCCATCTCCATCATCTCTAACCACCATCGTCTTCCTCTTACCACGTGGGCTTGGGCGGTTGCCGGAGCAAGATCCTCTAGGTCATAACTCAAGCTTGTCCAGGCTACAAAAATGAGACTTCGACTTATGGCTTTCCTCTCTGAGTTCTGGCTAGCCTCGTCGATTGCCTCCAATCGCTTGCCGCCCTATCTGACTAGTCTTCTGCTGACTGAATTATTCTTCTCCTTTACAAAACAACTGCCTCCTTGCCTCCTCAAAGTTGGATACACCATTGAAATTGAAGCTCTACCCCCTCTGCTGTTGCCAGCCGCCCAAATCGATCAGCTCAAGTCGTTTTTCATCCCCCAACAACTACTGTAGCGCATCTCATGTGGTATGTAAGCCCACTTTCGGTGACACTTAACTCCACATCTCTATAACGTAGGAACACTTCCACTGTCATTTAAGCTCACGGTTCCATGTTCTAGCAGGGGTTTTGTCCCCCAAGCTCTGCACTGAGGGTGGGACTAAGCTCACACAATACAACAACATTTATTTGTTCTTAACAAACTCTCATGGTTGATCCATCGTTTGTGAGGGAGTGTTAAGGATAGTATCATTATATAGTTTCTATCTTTATGCTCTTTAGTTTCTCTCTCTCGTCTCACATTGGTTTAGCTAGTCTACCATGTAAAGCTTCCTATATGTCATTGACCTTGTATAAATAGTTGTCCATGAGCGTAATAAAAAGTATCAACTATTCCAACACTATAGTTTGATCTTATAAAACTGCAAGACTAGTAGGGCTGGTTTTCTGGCACTTCACTGGCAAGCCCCTCCCATCCTCAAAACTGCCTGAAATTAGAATTTGAGCAGGAGATGGTTGCTATTAGCCAAGCGGTCTGAATTTTGGTGTCCCTTTTGGAGCCGCCTCAACTTATGCTACCTTCATGATGGAAATAGCTTTCGTAATGGTAAGATGCATATGCTAGTGACGTGCGCCCGTCCACATGCTTGCTAGCAATCACAAGTGCACACGAGATGCATCTATTTGCACTGTTAATACACAGGGTATATAATGTAATGTTCCTCCAGTTGTCATGCATGCATGAAATTGGCTGTTCTCTCCATCGTGCATTAAGCCGTCTAGAATCTTAGACCGTTCTCTTCTTAAATCTACATATTCTACTGCAGGCTGGGTTCTTAGAAGGAATGACAAACATAATTCCAGGTGCTCTTCAGGCTCAACTCTGCTTGCAAATAGTTCATTGTTAAGCCTAAACTTATGAGGAATTTTCTTTTCTGCAGGTTTGGGAGGCATAAATATCATTGAAATGTTAGAGGAAAGAGCAAAAGAAGTTGGTAGTCCTGAAAGAGGGAAACTGTTAGATTTCACTAGCCAAATGGGAGATAAGATCCAGGTTTTTGTTGAATGAGCTCATCACTATGCAATAAAAGATTCAGGTGTTGTAGAATCAGTTCTCTTTATTTTAATCCTACTTTGCACCACTTGTGTGCTGCTAAAAAACAGGTTTAATTAATATTCAATATTTTATGCAGGTAATCAGGCCTCTCTTTTATTGCCATTGTAAGGGTACAAGTAATCATAAGGACTTCTCGTGCACAGTGCTTCCATTCTGTTACCAATAAGGTTTGTTATTGCTATGTAAAATTGCGAGAATCGAATTATAACTATTTTTATTTGTACCGCAATTTTCTTGCCAAGATTGTTTGATTGAAATAGGGGATTTGTAAACCTACGAAGCCTTATTTTTGTCTCTATCATTCAAACTGCTACTTGGGGTACTAAATCGCATTAGTCGACACTCATTTTGTTCATTTCCTAGTTATTCTGGGAACCAGACCTTTTAATAGCAACTCTGAGCCACCCATTATTATATATAGGTCCATTCAATATTTAAAGGGTATTTCTATGGGCACTACCAAAATTGCTAGGGGGCAGCCCATCAATGTGGAGAAATTGCTAGGGGGCATCCAAAAATTGCTAGGGGCAGCCCAACCCCCCCAAACCCAAAAATTTCATTTCATTTTCATTATTCCCTCTCTCTCCTCAAGAAGAAAACAAAGAAAGCTCTCTCCCTCTCCCTCTCCATCTCCTAAACCCTAATTTCTTCTTCTCCATCACTCCATTCTCAAATCCTCCACGAAGATTCTCGAAGAGATGACACGCAAGTCAAAGCAACCCGAATCCAGGTACGTTCTTCCCTAATTTCTTCGAAATTTTTTTAAATTATATTCGAAACCCTAGAATTGGTTTAATTCTTGAATTTTTTTTTGTAAAATAGGTTTATAATCTCTTGCACGTTCTCTTCTCTTATTTTCGAACACATGAAACCCGAAATTTATGTTGAAACCCTAACCCTAGAACACGACAAAATAGGATTTCGTTAGTGGACTTCGGCTTGCTCGACAGTAGGACTGCCAGGAATGGGGCAGTCCTAATGAAAATTAGGACTG
>JANAVB010009796.1:2606385-2923641 GCA_029216955.1 Iris pallida | reverse complement strand
CTCTGCCTCATATTTCGCTCCTCTGTGTAAACACGTACTTTCCTCTTATGGTCATTCAGCTCGCCACGCGCTCCTCTGTCAGATAGTATCTCCACAGCTTCAGGCAAATAACTGTTGCCAACTCCAAGTCATGAGTTGGGTAGTTCTTCTCATGTGGCATAACTACCTGGATGCATATGCAATCACCTTCCCATGCTATTGAAGAACGATCCCAACCTTTTTTCCGAAGCATCACTGTAAATTGTGAATCCTCCGACCCAAATGGCAACGTCAAATAGGAGCCGATGTCAATCTCTTCTTTAACTCCTCAAAGGTGGTCTGGCACTCCTCGGACCAAACAAACTCCATGTCCTTCTTGGTGAGTCGGGTCATGTAACGCCCCAGTCCCAAATACGTAGGACTAGGTACATAGACATGCCAGCTATATACATATGAAGTATACTCCAATATAGGAAACCTCGTATGAATACATAAGTTGTAAAATATAGTAAACCAAGAGTGATCCAATCTCATCCACAAATGTAAGAATAAAAATATCATATAATCAACTGTAACAAGTCTTTGTACAATACGTTGGGCGGAGACAAATCTACTACCAATAAGTAAGGAAAAATATACATGGAAACTGAAATAATTTGGCGGGAGTAGCAAGAAAGACCCAAGACATGTCATCTCCAAATGAATAGAGAAGATCGCGACCTCGGTTAGAACACCTGCAATATCACAGAAGTACACACCTGGAGAGATAACCAGGTCCTCAGAGGGACGTAACAAGATACATGAAGAATATGCCATAAATACTGAATACAAAATATGCCACAAAGAAAATAAGTGACAAGACCATAATAAGGTAATCTAACCGTACTACTGTGTTCATGCAGTTAAGAACAAACCTCCAACGCATGGGCATCTGGCTCAGGAGCAGTAATCTCAGGTATGGTCCCATCAGGATACCAGGGACCTCAATGCATAACATTCCTCGAATGTTAGAGGCCAGCATGATCAGTAATATGAAAGTGCATAAGGACCCATACGTTAAGGAACTGTTCTTCTTATCCAATGCCTAACAGAGTCACATCCATGTCTCATATACCTATACTAACTGCTAAGTCTCCTAACATGCCTCTATTAGCAGTTAGTCCTAACGCATGCACATGGGGGATCAGCCGATACGCAAGGACCTCTATATGCTACTCGTCTCACACATCCTTGTGGTACAACTGTGTCGAGGCATATGCAATACACTACAAATGATATTCCCCTAACTCTAGGTTCATATGCAATCAAAGGATAGTAACAAAGTAACTAATAATCACTAAGCATGTAGTAAATTAAGAACTATAATAACTAAAATAATAAACAGTGATATGTAATAAAATGTAGACTGAATGTAAACAGTATAATGGCAAGGTATCTTGCCTGAGGTTATGTGCAAAAAAGAATAATCCAGTAGCTCGAACAGACAAATAAACGAAGCAAGAAAAGCCAAATCCTGTAGATGACTCCGGATGCTGTAACAAACATCACAACGAGTTTGGAATAAAAGATATACCTAAGAAACGCCTGTCCAAAAGTTAAATTTGGAACATGGCAAAATCGTAATTTTGGGTCAAAACGATGTCCGCCGTTGGACCCACTTTGCACCGAAATACGTGCCAATATCTACGGTCACTAAAGTCGTCAAACTATATATCTACATATTTGTTTCGAGGAGACAAACCCAACAGTATGTCCAATTTTGGATTCCGGTGGACCGTGCACAAAATCGCCCGTTGAATGGGATTGTGGGCCCGCTAAAATGGTGTCCCGATCAACAGTCTCTGAATTGAACCAAAATTGGCTCACAGGACCAGAAAAATATTTTGAGTCCAATTGCGCAAGTTTCATCACGATTTGATGAGTGAACACGAAGTTGTGACTTAATTTGCAAAGGATCGATACGGGGGTATCTCGACGGATACGCACTGATTTTGTCGTACACATGCAGCGAAATCGTGTTCCGTCAGTTCCCACATGTCGACAACATCCATACGCGTCTTTCGATGTGTATAGTGCGCGACCACATGGCCCGATTTGTCGGGACGGATGCCGTATCGGGGTATTTTTTCTACTTTTTTGAAAACAGAATTTACAATTTTTGTAAAACTTTAACAGCGTGTAACTTTTTACACACTAGATAAAAAGTGAATCCAGAAGGTGCATTACAATCTCGGTTATGTTGTCTTTGACTGTATTCAATTAGTTTCTACAAAATTTTATTGTACAGAAAGAAAAGTGGCCGACAAGTTGGTATTTTAAAACAGTTTTTAATATTCCATAAAAGTGGTTTTTCTCCAACTTCGTCTCGATTTTTGAGCAAGTGGGATGGCCATGTCAAAATCCACCTAGGGGATCTCGAAGAGGGTCATGTGGACTTTCTACACGAATTTACGGATCTAAAAGCGGACAAGAATTGGAAGAGAAATTAATTGGAGAAGTCGAGTACCTCGATATTAAAAAGTGCCGTTGTTGTGGGTGTTGGTTATTGTTGTCGTTGTTGCTCCGGCAAGCTGGGCACGCATGCCGAGGAGAGGGAGGAGGATGGAGGAGAGAGGAGGAAGGAGATATAAATTAGGGTTTAGGTTTTGGAGTTTTAAAACATATATATACAACTATATATGTTAAGGATAGAGGTGTTCGACCCTATATGTAACCTTTGTTGTTGCTAGTGTGGGTTTACTTGGTCCTTGTGGGCGGGGCGGCCAACAACTTAGCTAGCTGCTGCTGCTGCTATTCCTTTATGGTTGGGGGTCGTCCAAGCATATGGCTGCTACTGCTTGCGGCTTATTCTGGTGTGGGTGGTCGGGTGGGGCCGACCACTCATTATCTTTTTTTTTCTTTTTTTTAACTTATCTTATTCTTATCTATATATATATATATCCATATATACCATATAAAATCTCCATAAAATCCAAATGAAAATTTTATATTATCTAGAATCTATTTTTGACATATTTACATATATGTAAATTTAGTTTGACAAATAAAATAAAACCAATAATAGTAACTTAACAATAATAAATATATTTATTTAATCATAACCGAAATAATATTAACAATAAATAAATATTAAAATAATTCAAATGGTGGCTTTGGTGGACTTATACTACACCCCCTTATCTGGGTCCAAAAATTGTACAAAGTGTTGCACAATATCATTTAATAATAAAATACCAATAATAGTATAAATAATTAAATAATTAGAAATTGTACATAAAATTCTAAAATAATTTAGGAAATATTTGTATATACATAAAATATGCCTACATGGCCACATTTGGTCACACTACATGCTTACATGGGCTTAAATTTGGTTCGGGCCCAGTTCGGACTGAATTGGACAAACTGGGTCATCTAAAATCAATATATAAAATAATATTTAATTAAAATAATTTAAATAAGTCTATTGACAACTTGGCCTGGTTTTTCTAGTTTGGGCATCACCATGGCTAGGCTTCCCCTAGCATGGTTAATATACTACTCAAGGCACACTGCTACAACTTTTGTGCTAAAAGTCATGGTCGTCTAGTGCTCCAAAACTCAACAATAGCTAAGGTCATTTTTAATAATTAATAAAAATCATAAATTGTATAAATTCATTTTTAAGTCTAATAAAATAATAAAAATAATAATTAAAAAAAGTAGGGGTTTTACAGGTCATTGGCTCGGCAATCTTGAAAAAATCCTGTACGAACTTCCTGAAATAGCCTACCAGACCCAGAAAACTTCGAACCTCTGCAGCTGAGCTCGGTGTAGACCAGGACTCCGCTGCTGCGATCTTCTTTGGATCCACTGAAATCCCATCCCCAGATACGACGTGGCCCAGAAACTCCACTCGGTCCAAGAAGAATTCGTATTTCGACAGCTTCCGATACAGCTGCTCCCTTCTGAGAGTCTCCAATACAATCCTCAGATGCTCCTCGTGCTCTTCTGGCGTCTTCGAATAAATAAGAATGTCATCGATGAAGACCACCACTAACTTGTCAAGGTACTGATGGGATACCTTGTTCATCAAGTTCATGAACACCGCCGGGGCATTAGTCAACCCAAACGGCATGACAGTAAACTCATACTAGCCATAACGAGTCCGAAAACAGTCTTCGAAAGGTCTTCCTTCTTTACCTTCAGCTGATGATATCCAGACCTCAAGTCTATCTTTGAAATACCTTCGTGCCGCTCAACTGATCAAATAAGTCATTGATCCTCGACAATGGGTATTTGTTCTTGATAGTAAGGTTTTTCAGCGCCCTGTAATTGATGTACATACGCACCGATCCATCATTCTTCGGTACGAATAATACCGGAGCACCCCAAGGCGAAGAACTGCACCTGATGAATCCTTTGTCCTGCAACTCATCCACTTGCTTCTTTAGCTCCTTCAACTCGCTTTGGTTCACTCTATAAACATGCTGTGAGATAGGCTCTACGTCCGGCACCAAGTCTATAGAGAACTCAATATCCCTGTCTGGCAGCATCCCCGGCAACTCGTTTGGAAAGACATCCATAAACTCCGCAATCAAGGGATGAGGAAGCTCCTTATTTTCTACCATAGCTCCACAAATAGCACTATCAGTCTGCCCCGCTGCTTTCCTAGCAATCTTAAATACCGGCTCTGTAACGCCCCAGTCCCAAAAATAGAAGGACTAGAACGTAACCATGCCAGCTGTATACATACGAAGTATATGGACCATCGTATGTATACATAAGCTGAAAAATGCAGTAACCAAGGCACTAAATCTCATCTACGAAGATAATAATGATATAAAAGCAACTTTGAATTTGTCATGTATACAATCGATGGACGGAGACAAATCCACTACCAACTAATTTAAATAAGGAAGAATTATACAAAGAAAATAATTTGGTCGAGCGAAGGAGATGACGATCCAAAAGCAACATTGTCACGACCCGCACCCTAGAGTAAGGGCACGAGACATGGGTACGTCCAGCCTACGCCGCAGTGTCGGTGGTAGAACGCTGTCCTAGGTCAACATCTAACAATATATAAGGTACCTGTACAGTATATACACTCCGAATGGAGGTGACATAGCAAATACAGTCTCAATCACATCTAAGGTAGAATACGATAAAAGATAGATAGATAGATAGATATGAACAGAAAGAAATCTACAGAGATACAATCCAGAATAAGTCTAAGTGTCTAAGATAATACATATCCAAAATCTCAAAATCCCATATACAGTAATCCTGAATGAATACAATGAAAGACATCCTAGTCTAAGGGAGTGTCACCACTGCTAAGGGATCCTGCTGCTGGTCTAAGTCACAACAGTCCTCTAGGGTAGCCCCGTAATAGGTGGAACAGAACGCCTCAGCCTCGTCCTCTATAATATTTTCAACAGGTCCAGTCAGGACAGGAGCGAGTACAGTACATCTCAACAAATCATAACAGGTTATGAAAATATAAACATGCTAGAGAGTAAGATACATGAAACTGAAAGAATAACATGATGTAGAAAGAGAGACTGTAAGTAAATAGATACAATATATATGAGAACTAACAGTGCTAGTGATTTAGAGTATAAGACGGTTATGTAAACAGCACGATATTGTACACGAGTAATCTACAGAGGTTGTACACGAGTAATCTACTGGATTGAATACATAACCACTTCTACTCCCCCGCCCCATGTAGGTCCTAAAAAATCAAGTTGCATCAATCAACAAAGTCCAAGAATCAAGATATACATCATTTTGATGAATTGCGCAGACAACAGATTGCGCAGCAATCCAATTGCGCACACTGTTTTACGCACACTTCCAATTGCGCAAGCTGACGTGGTAGAAATCATCATTACGTAAATCAAATCAAATCTTCCTGACAACTGACAACACGGAGAACGAGGAGACTGTTTGTTTATTGTGTCGCACAGTGCTCGAGGGCGGCTGACAGCTCGCAGCGCAATCCATGATGGCGCAATCCATTCCTGCGCAGTCTGAGTCTGTGCAATCCAAAGCCAGCGCAATCCAGTCTGCGCATTCTATTAACATAACTGATAAAGTACACGTGGCATTCAGGCCATCAATTGCTCATTACGTGGCAACTGCCTATGCACGATCATGCGCATTTCAATCAAATGATGCCATGTGTCCAAGACAGTTGGCCCACGATCCAGCAACTGCTTGCGCAGTCCATTGCTGTACAGTCCATTGCTGCGCAAACCATCCTGCGCAGTCCAGAATAACTAAAAGTTAGTTATTTCCAGAACTCTATAAATAGAGTTTCAAGTCTTCATATCAATGGATCAGATATCAGAGATCAGAAATCAGAGAGTCCAGGAGTTCTTGTCCAAGTGCTACTGCATTCTTCCGAGGCTTTTGCCATCAACTTTCGAGGCTTTTTGCCTTCAGTTTCCAGAGTTGTCTTCAACTTCAAAGGCTCCGTCTTCAAAGTTCACATCGTCCAAGGGATAAAGCAATCGTCATCTAGATTGGATTCCTATAGTTGTAATTTTTCTAGAATTCTTGTAATCTTTATTACACAGTTTGTATCAATAAAGTTTTATACTTTTGTTTTTGCAAACAAAATGGTGACTCTGCTGGGGATAACTTTCTCCTCCGACGAGGAAGTAGCAACTCAATGGGATGTAGCGTCTATCGGGAAGACGCAGAAGACACTGGTTGTTAAAGTCAACCAGACAGCCTACGAGGCGATGCTCAACTCCAAGACCACTCCCCGTACTGCAAGCCACTTCTGCCAAGAGCAAAGTGCGCTCAGTATGGGTCTCCAAGACTGCTGCACAATCTGGCAGTTTTGCCACCAAGGATGCTGCACAATCTGCTGTGCCAACTGTTGCACAATCTGCTAGCCAGACTGTTGCACAATCTGGTGTGCCAACTCTTGCACAGTCTGTCTCAGCAACTGCTGCACAAACTATTTCAGACACTGCTGCGCAGTCTGTTGCAACTGTTGCACAGGCTACTTCATATGCTGCCTTGTCAAAATTCAAGACTCCTATGACCCTGGCGCAGTTGGCAGTAGCTTTTCCTGCGCAAACCAACACTCCAATAACCAAAGTGCATCCTAAGCACTCTAAAGCAAGGACTCCTGATGCGCAAACCACAGCTTCTGTGGTCAGAACCAGTGCACTTTCTGCCAAAGCATCTAATGCACAAGTGGCCAGTGCGCCATCCACCCATGCGCAAACCAAGCATGCGCAATCCAAGAGTAACAGCCCTTTGGCTAAACTCTCCTCTTCTCATAACAAAGGAAAAACCCCTGTTCCTCCTCTTAAATACTCTGCTGTTCCAACACATTCTACTGGGGGTAGTCCTTTGGCTATTCCTCTTCCTTCTCAAAACAAAGGAAAAGGCCCGTTGGTCTTTTCTCAGACTTCCTTGTCTCATGACTTGGAAGACACCAGAGGGAAACGCTCTTTAGCTAACCCTTCTTCTCAAAATAAAGGAAAAGGCCCTTTAGTCTTTTCTCAGTCTTCCTCGGTTTTTACCGAAGAAGATCAAATTGAACGTGTTTCGGCACCTGTCAGTACAAGAACTCCTACGAACAAGGATTCTTCTTTCCTTCATGACAAGGGAACTTGTACTGATCAAAGAGGTATTCTGCCTACCCCGGTAGCAGAATTCCAAGACCTTCCAACTTTCAAAATATCCCGTTCCAAACAGGGAAAACTGTTGGTGTCTCAAACAGAAACCCCTGGGGGTGAATTTGCAGACCTAAGAACATATCTTAACATGCCAACTTCGGCAAAACGTAAGCAACCTATGCCGAAGGTCAAGCCTCAAAGACAAACCTTCAGGAACAAAAATCCTGATACCTATGCCAATGAGGTGAGCACTTCCTTGTACACACAGGGGACAAAACATTTGAAGAATCGGAACCATGTTCCGAATGTTGTTAAAGAACATATTCCTCGAACCTTTCCTCGTCCTGGCATGGTTTCTGACCTCGGAGAACATCTCAGGCAAAAACGGGATAACGCCTCAACTCCTTCAGTTCAATCATCTGATCATCATTGCAATCATAAAGTCATCATCCAATGTTGTTGTCAAACAACAAAGCGATCTGTCTTCGATCGTTTAACTTTTGCTAAAATTGAACCAATGTCAGAGGATGAAGATGAAGTCCTATATGCTTCTGTTAACATGACTTCTCGAGACACTGGGGGTAGAAGGTGCTCTAAGCACGGCAAGCCTCGCAAGCCAAGCCAACGGTATTTGAATCTGCTCCAAGAATCCTCTGAAGGAGTATTTCAACATACTCGTTCCCGAAGCCGAGAGAGGAATCTTCTTCAAGATCCTTCGGGTTATCTTCCTACTTCTCAGTCAGGAGATGACTCTTTCTCAGACTATGATGCATACAGCGAAGCTCTGAACGGACAGTATCTTCTACTGTACCAAGAGAAGTGACAGCTTATGTTGTCAATGAAGATCCAGACGCTTCAACTTCTGCAAATCAAGAACAGCGAATTGCTGCTCTAGAAGACAAACTGAAAACCATGGCTGAAATGGTCGCCAGTATGCATTCTATCATTGTGGCACAACATGCCATACCACCGACTGTACCTGCTGTGAATCCTGAAATCATAGCTTCATCGGTGCCTATCAACACTGGGCTGGGAGTAGTATCTCCTCAAATGCCTCCTGTACAAGTACAAGTTCAAACTACACCTAGTCAGTCAAGGGCTGGGGGTAGTACCTATAATGCTATTCCTCCTCCTACCACTCTGACCCAACCTGCTCCTTCTTCATCATCCGAAGACGCCAATGAAGCTGTCAAACTCTTGCGAACTCAGTTTGAAGCTTTCAAAGAGAAAGACAACTTGCAAAGGTTGGGGATCAAACAGCCTTACCCAGTTGAATGGAAGGAAGTCCCATTTCCTCCCAAATATAAAATTCCAACAATCTCTCTCTTTGACGGTAGTACCTCACCGAGCCAGTTCATCAATCACTTCGAGGTAATGACTATTCAACTCCAACCAAATGACGCTCTTCTTACCAGAGTGTTCGTCGGTTGTTTAGCCGGCGTAGCATACGACTGGTACAGAAGTTTGCCCGATGGTTGTATTACTTCTTTTTCAGGTCTCAAGCAAATCTTTCTGGAGCAATTCTATAAGGGATTCAATGACATGACTATGTCTGCCCTCAATAAAATCAAACAGAAACATAATGAAACTGCTGAAAGTTTCATCGAACGGTTCCGTCGAGAAGCCTTGAAGATGCCTCCAGGGACTCCTGCTGCTGTTACCATAGACACTTGCAAGGCAAATCTCTTGCCTATCATAAGTATATGGACAGGGTCAACTCAGTTCCAAGACTGGCCATCCTTTATCGTCAACGCCAAAGCAGCTGAAGTGAGTGCTGAGAAATTCAAACAGCTGGGGGTACAGATGTCTAACCCAGATTGGGACGAACATCAATCATCAGGCGGCAGTAATCGTCAAAACAATCGTAAGAACAAGGAGACTCTGAACATTAATCTGAAAAGCAAAGAGTCCTTGGCTGTCAACGTAGCTCCGCCTACGTCTACTTCTACTCCTGCTACACCTCAACCGAGGGAACCTCGTCCTAAGGTAGAGTATTCTTTTGAGGAGAATGACACAGCAAGTATCTTCGATTGCTTACTCAAAAGTAACAAGATCCAGCTCCCAGA
Source organism: Iris pallida (assembly GCA_029216955.1). Lineage (NCBI taxonomy): Eukaryota > Viridiplantae > Streptophyta > Magnoliopsida > Asparagales > Iridaceae > Iris > Iris pallida. Next base: position 2,913,971 of record JANAVB010009796.1, on the reverse strand, counting down.
CCCAAAGAAGCCTGATGAAGTCGGTAAGACCGATCATCCTAAGTATTGTGTCTACCACCGATTCATTGGACATCCTACTCGAGCATGTTATGTGCTCAAGGGTAAGATTCAAGAGCTTGTCAATGCTGGAGTTGTTACTCTGCAGCAAGATGAGAAGACTGTCACTGCCAACATGGTTTCAGTCCAGTTCGATAACTTTCCCCGCAGATGATACAGTATGGTGTCATTCCTATTCCGAAGGCTACTCTCGAGATTGAAAATCTTCCTTCTCCACCAAACGAAGGTCTCGTTCCTTTGTCTCTTGACAATGGCGAGGTTATGTGGATCCATCCCGATCTTACTTCAGAGTTCGAGGATTCTTCTTCTTCCAAGAAGAAAGGTCGCTCCAAAAACAAGACAAAGATCTGCAACATGGTGTCTTTTGACCCCATAGTTGATGAAGAAATTCTGTTGGGCACCAGATCAGGGAAAGCTTATCTGAAAGATTACTCTGAAGCTCAAGAGAATCCTGCCTCTTCTTCTGAACCTACCTCAGCACAACCTGTTGCTATTGAAGAAATTCCTTCTACATCTTCACCAATTGTGGTTCCTATTCCTTCCAAGCCAGTGGCTGCTGATAAAGACAAGCAACAAGTCCGCTTTGATAAACCCTTGAAGAAATCATCCCCTACAGGGCTTGAGAAGCCTTACAACTTTGATATATTGGCTCAACTAGCTAATACCCCAGCAAGGCTATCTATCTTTGAGCTCTTGCGTCTTTCCAGAGAGACGCGAGAAACTCTAAGTGAAGCTCTTATGCAAGCTGAGACTTGTTTAGCTTTTCTTAAGAAGCCGGAAGCAGAACCAGTCTCTTGTCTACATTGTCATAGTGTTCTGGAGTTGATTCCGAACATTACTTTCACACAAGATGACATATTGATGGAAGACAATAGGCATGATCGTCCTCTCTACTATACATGATATGTTGATTCGATGAAAGTCGATCGTATCCTGATAGATCCAGGATCTGCTCTCAGCATCATGCCAAAAACAATGCTAGATGCTTTAAAAATTCCTGTACATAGTCTCTCTACCACAATCACCACTATCCTTGGATTCAATCAAGGAAGGAGTGAACCTTTGGGCAAGATTCGCTTAAAACTCCAAATAGGCAATCTTCGCACAAAAGTTACCTTCTATATCATTGACAATCATGGTTGTTCTTACAATGCTCTATTGGGGAGACCATTCTTACATGAGCATAATATTGTTCCATCAACCCTTCATCAATGTTTTAAATATGTTGATGATAAGGGAGAGGTCCACAAGGAAGTTGTGGATCTTTATCCCTTTAAAGGCGTTGAAGCATACTGCAACGACGCTCGGATGTACAAGGATGAATTCATGAAGATTGTGTTAGCCTTAGACACTGAAGAAGAACAAGAAGCAACGCCCACAAATACTCTTATCATATCCTGTTAAAGGGCGAGTTTCACATCCTCAGTCTTCTAAACCACTGGCTATTCACTTGCCAGTTCAAAAGAAGTCATTTGATGCTGATCAAGATCAAAGGGAGCTCACCTCTTCTGAGCCACTTATTATCGACCTACGTCGTAACAAGGACAAAAAGCAGTTCGCTCCTTCTGAGCCACTTGTTGTTGATCTCACTCGCAACAAGGAAAAAAAGGAACTCACCTCCTCTGAGCCACTTGTTATCGACCTTCGTCGTAATAAGCCTCCCCCACGTTCTTCTTCTCCCCCTCTTGTAATTAATCTGACCAAGCCTGCTAAGGCTAAAGGTCCTGTTGTAAATACTGATATACAAATCAATGAAAAAGCACCTACTTTCCAGTATACTGATGTTATTTATTATACTAAATGCTATTTGGATATGTTAGATAGCTTCTAATCAATTACAATGGGAGTTGTACAATCTCTTCAGACAGAAGTCTCATTTGAAGACCCAGACGATTCTTACCGTATTTGCCCTTCTCGAAAGAAAGGTGAAAGTCCAATACTTTTTAGTAAAGGACCAAAAAAATAAATCAGCTATACGGATGATAGCAAACTTAACGATACGGGACGTCTCCAGCTCCGTCGTTATAGTCAACAATCAAAAGACATCATCCGGAAAATGGGCTATAACTTCAAAAGTGGCCTCAATTACGGTAAAGGTAGACGAACTCCTATCCGCACGACTATTCCGAAAGGAAAGTCGGAAATGTACTACAGCAGGACTAAGAAAGGTCTCGGATATGCTTCTCCTCCACTGTTATCCCCAGCAGTCTCTGATTCCGACAGTGAAGAACGCTCTAATTCATCTGATTCCAGATCTTGGGATTCTGATACTAGCATTGGTGAAGTCCACAGGCTGGTCATATCATCTAACATGGTCTCTGCTGAACTACCAGAAGGCTATGATGAGGATGTTGAAGAAAATTTCGAAACAGATCCTTGGGCTCAATATATGGATAACCAATGGGTACTTCGCTTTGAACAACGTGAACCTCCTACTGAAGATCAATTAATTCAAGTTGACGTAGGGGAAAGCGGATCACCTCGTCCAATCTTCATCAGCAAGAATCTTCCGGAAGCGGACAAACAAGAGTTGATTCTTCTTATTAAAGAATATATTGACATCTTTGCCTGGAGTTATGAAGACATGCCAGGTTTAGATCCCAAGATTGCTACGCACAAACTGAACATTTTGCCCAATGCAAAACCAGTTAAGCAGCAACAACGGCATTTTAAACCAGAAATGATGGACGCGATTGATGACGAAGTCAAAAAGCTCATTGCTTATGGCTTCATTCGAGAAGAACAACATCCTGACTGGGTGGCCAACGTTGTTCCAGTTCTAAAGAAAACTGGCAAAGTTCGAGTCTGCATCGACTTCCGGGATCTTAATGAAGCATGCCCAAAAGATGAATTTTCTCTCCCTATCACGGATGCCATGATTGACAATACATGTGGGTTCGAGCGAATATCTTTCATGGATGGATTCTCTGGATACAATCAAATCAAGATGAATCCTGAAGATGAGAAGCATACTTCTTTCTGCACTCCTCGCGGTGTCTATTGCTACACAGTGATGCCATTTGGTCTCAAGAACGCTGGTACAACCTACCAACGGGCTATGAGTACCATCTTCAAAGATCATCTCCGCAAGACTGTTGAATGATATATTGACGATATTGCTGTCAAAAGTCGTCTAATAGAAGATCACATTCAAGATCTGAGAACTATCTTCAATCTCATGCGCCAACATCAACTCAAAATGAATCCCACCAAGTCATTCTTGGGTGTCTCTAGTGGTAAGTTTCTCGGCTTCGTCATTACCTCTAAGGGTATACACGTGGATCCCGAGAAAATCAAAGCCATTCAAGAGATGCGTCCTCCACGCAACCTAAAAGAGCTACAAGGATTCCAAGGTCGACTTGCGTACATCAGGAGATTCATTTCGAACTTGTCTGGACGCTGCAGACCATTCACTCAACTAATGAAGAAGGGTGTATCTTTCGTTTGGACTGAAGAGTGTCAACGAGCATTCGACGACATCAAGCGATATCTTATGAACCCACCAGTCTTGGTGCCACCTATCTTTGGCATTCCATTCTTGATGTATGTCCGTGCGATGGACCATTCGTTGGATGCTTTACTTGCCAAAAAGAATAAAGAAGGTCATGAACAGGCCATCTATTATCTTAGCCGTACTATGATTGGTGCTGAACACCGTTATAGTCCGGTCGAAAAAGAATGCCTGGCTCTCATGTTTGCTGTGCAGAAGACAAGGCATTACATCATTGGCCAAACTATTCATGTCATATCCCGAGTTAATCCTCTTCGGGTACTCATGAAGAAGCCCAGCACACTCAATTCTCGGCTGGCTACATGGGCAATCCTGCTAGCTCAGTATGACATGGTGTATGTTCCACAAAAGTCTGTCAAAGGTCAAGCGCTGGCAGATTTCTTAGCAGCTCATCCTGTGCCAGAAACATCTAAGCTCTATGACAAAATTCCAGACGAGACATTGGAAGTCAACATAATCTCTGAAGAATTTCTAACCTGGCGTCTATTCTTTGATGGTGCATCAAGGATCGGACCAAATGGTGCCATTGTGGCGGGTATTGGAGTGGTCCTCGTTTCTCCAGACGGATCAACTATCCAAAGAGCCTACTCTCTAGATGAACCTTGCTCCAACAATATAGCGGAGTATAATGCTCTACTCATCGGCCTTCAGTTAGCCAAACAACTGAATATTGAATATCTCGAAGTCTACGGTGATTCTAAACTGGTTGTTAATTAGGTTAGAGGAACCTATGAAGTCCGTCATCAAGATCTAGTGCCTTATCACGAAGCAGCGATCAACATAGCTATATCATTTAAAGCTTTCTTCATAGACTATGTTCGATGAGCTTGTAATACCGAAGCAGATGCTTTGGCCAATCTTGCAGCTGTCTTAGCCATCCCTATCAAAAGACAGCATGTGGTAGTTATCTCCAACCGAGAACTGTTCTGCATCGAAAACAATCGTAATATTGAATTCAGTAATTTTGCTGAAGTCAATGTTATCGATGAAGATTGGAGAACTCCTTTTATCGACTTCGTGGTTCACGACATACTCCCTGAAGATCCTAAGGAGGCTACAAGCGTTCGTCGAAGATCGTTACGATTCTATTACAATCAAATTACCAAGATCCTCTATCGATGAACTTATGACGGTCTTCTCCTACGCTGTCTTGTTGGTGATGAAGCCAAACAAGTTTTGCGTGAAGCTCACGATGGTGTCTGTAGAGCACATCAACCTGGTCCTAAACTACAGGATCGTATTAGACGCATGGGTTACTACTGGCCCTCTATGGTATCAGATGCCATTGAATATGCAAGGAAATGTCGTGCTTGTCAAATCCATGCAGACTTCATTCATCAACCATCGGAATTCCTACACCCGACTGCTGCTTCTTGGCCTTTCGAAGCATGGGGCATGGATGTCATAGGTCCCATCAATCCTCCTTCTTCTAGAGGACATCGGTTCATACTGGCAATAACGGACTACTTCTCCAAGTGGGCTGAAGCTATACCTCTGACTGAAGTCAAGACTAGTAGCGTCATCAACTTCGTTAAACACCACGTCATCTATAGATTTGGTGTACCCCGAAGAATCATCCATGATAATGGACCTCAATTCATCAGCCAGAAGTTCACTAGATTCTGCGATGATCACCGGATTGACAATGTCGCCTCGACAGCATACAATCCTGCCGCTAATGGTTTAGCAGAAGCCTTCAACAAAACCATCATCAAGCTCCTCAAGAAGTTTGTATCCACTAACAAACGGAACTGGAGCGAGAAACTTGGCGAATGTCTTTGGGCCTATCGAACTACGGTCCGTAATCCTACAGGCTTTACACCTTTCTCTTTGGTGTATGGCTGTGAAGCTGTTCTTCCTTTGGAACTGCAAATTCCTTCTTTAAGGATTGCCATTGCTAATGAGCTTACTACAGAGAACAACGATCTTCTTCGACTTCAAGAATTAGAAGCACTTGATGAGAAGCGATTAATGGCTCAACAGCATATTGAGTTATACTAAGCCCGCATCTCGAAGACTTTCAACCGCAAAGTTAAAGTCAGAACATTTCAGCAAGGAGAACTTGTTCTAACGGTCAGACGTCTTATGACTATGACTCATATGAGCAAAGGGAAATTCGATGCAAAATGGGAAGGTCCCTATGTTATAAGCAAAGTCTTTTCAAATGGAGCTTATCAACTCTCAGAGCTTGATGGTCGAGTTGCTATGATGCCTATCAATGGCAAGTTTCTTAAGAAGTATTATGTATAAATGTAAATGCTTGTAAATCATCAGGCAAATTCAAAGTTCATAAATAAAATTTTATTTCATTATATGATAGTACATGATATTAAAGATCACTATCATCTTTCTCTACATTGGGACGCGGGCCACTGTCGTCCTTCTCGAAAACACGATCAGCAAAAGAGCCGAGAACCTCCTTGCTGGAACCCACGAGGAACTTGCAAGCGGCCATCCTCATGGCTTCTTCTTCTTCAGTCCTTCCTGGTTCGAGCAGGAAGTCCAGAATGTCTCGTGGCGGCTGGGGTGCAGACGAGCCTTCGCCTGCTTCTGCTGCCTTCGGTTGAACTGGATCGACAGGGCATTCTTCAGTGCCCTTCTGAGCCTTCGGGGCGATCTCAGCCTTCTTGGATGCTTCTTCAGACGACATTTTTATGTTGAAAATTGGAAGTGTTCATTCCTGTCAGATTTCTGCTATATTTATAGGCAAAAGTTCCTCAAATAACGAAGTGACACATTCATCCGACGGTTCACCCGTTCATTAATGCCTGACGGTTCATCCGTTCATTTATCACATTTATCCGACGGTTCACCCGTTCATTAATGTCTGACGGTTCATCCGTTCATTTATTTACCACCTGACGGTTCATCCGTTTATTAAATTCATTCATCATCTGACGGTTCATCCGTTCATTAATTCATTCATCACCACCCGACGGTTCATCCGTACATTCATCATCACTCGACGGTTCTCCCGTTCATTAGCATCTGACGGTTCATCCGTTCATTCATCATCCATTTTGACGGTTCGTCCGTTCATTCCATCATTTGACAGTTTTTCCCGTTCATTTATCATACATTGACGATTCATTATCGTTCATCATCCACATCAGCAACTTGTCGTTTTCGATTAAGTTGTCAATCGAAATAATAGTATTCAATATATTCTGCCATGTCCATATTACCTCTGAGCAGATATAATGAATATAATTATTTTCTACAAGAAATATATCATGTCTTGCACCCCTGAATATATTTTCTATCTCTATTATTTATATCTGAATAAGATATGCAATAAATAATGGAGCCACAACAAAATGTCTTTTATTTAAATATGAGGCATTACAAAAAATGCATCTACGACAATAAACACAAAAATACAAAAAGTTTTATTAAGAAGGAGGAATGATCAAATTGTCGATCTGCTGCTTCAGAGTCTGCAGCTCTTCTTCGTGAGTGGATGTCACCCTCCTTCTGGCTTCTTCCATTCCCGTTTCTTCATTAAAAACTGGCATGTCTATTGTCCGGCGGGTAATTTCTGCACCATGAGTTGCCTCATACTCATTCCTCTCCTGAATTAAGGCATTGAATTGTTCAATCACAAGTTGGTGATTAGCAGTTTCCTCTTCAAATTCTTGCTGGAGGCGAGTAATCTCTGCTTTCAATTCAGCAAGTCTCTATCCTTTGCTTTCAGCCATTAAAGTAACTGATTCTATCTTGGAGTTGTATTCAGCTGATTTTGCGGAATGAGCCTCCAAAAGATTTTGAAGGTTCACCCTTTTCTATATCATCTGCTTGAGCCATTCGCACAAACTCAGCCTGCACTAGGGACTCTATTTTCTTCTTCTTGAGCTCCTTATAGTTCTTTACGGAGACTTCTAATTCATTCAATATGTGTTCAAGGAGAGTGTCCTGAGCTTCGTCTCCTTGCTCCCTTATGGCTCTTATTAAGAGAGAAGTTGGCTTCTTAACCATAAAGAAATCAGCTCCCTCTTTCTCTATCATCTTATGAACAAGAGGTCCTAGTGACTCGAAGAAGCATCTGGTAAATGACTGGACAACTTGTTGATTAATGGCCAGAGTTCCAGGAGTCGCAGCTACTCCTGTTGAAGATGAGGCAGCAGGTTGCTCGATCCTTTGTGGCTGGATAGCAGGTTCTTTAAACAAAGGAGCTAGAGTGGAGCTGGTTGCCCCTCCTGTTTGTTCTTCTGCAAAAGTAAAATTGTTATTTTACCAGTTGTCTGCCAATAACCAAGAGGATCAAATAAAAGCAGTCTTACCTTGGTTCGATTCAGCAATAGGCCTATTCCCTGCAGGAATGGACTCCCGTTGAACAGAAGTAACTTCAACTGCGACAGCTTGGCTGCTGCCCGCCTCAGAACCACAGGATAGATGATGACTACTACTAACAACCACCGTGGTTATGGGCACCATAGCCAGGTCTGTCGGAGGTGTTGGAAGAGTCTCAAGATCTGCAAAAATTACAAATGAAGATATTAGCTATCAATCTATTTTAAAAGAGAAGATTACTAAATCTCGTTTTATACCTTGAGGGCCGGTGGCGGAAGTTTTTTTCAGAGCATCCTCATCTACTGCTTCTTCAGGAGATATTTCAACATCCTCTTCAGGGTTTTAAGTATCAGCAACTTTTTCTGCAGACGCCTCTACTTTAATATCCTTTTTAGGATCTGAAGTATCATCGACATCATCAGGAGATATATGTTCTTCATTATCCCTTTCGGGATCTTGTATATATTCATCAACATTTCCAGACGAAGAGCTTTCCTCATCTTCTTCTTCTTCTTCTGCTGTATTCTCACTGTTAGTTGCAGTCTGATCCTCCTGCAGGCTATAACTGCAATCTTCTAAAGCTGCGATCATTTCACGATCTTCTTCCTCACGAAGAGTTCTAGGAGTAAGTGAAGGTTGAGTCGTCTCCGCGACAGGTGAAAGAGGTCGTACAACATTTTGTTCTTCCTCTGTGATGTTTTCTTTGGGCTTTTCAATCTCAGTCCTTGGGTCAAGATCTCCCCTCTGTTCAGTCTCTACCATCTGTTCTGGACCAAGAGTTTTGCTCCCAGATTCAGAAACAGGTGTGGGAGATGACATTATAATTCCTGCTGCAGCATCTACTGAAGTCAGGATTTGTCTGGAAGAAGAGTCTACTAAATTTCTTCTGGTGACCACCCTCTTCTTTCTGTGTAGAGGTCTGTCAGGACTCTCTACATTTATTGGTTCTGCTTGTTTTTGCACGGAAGTTGGTGTGGTAGCTTCTTGATTTGTCTCGGCCAGCTGCCGAGATTGGGATCTCGTAGTGATCTTTTTTAGAAGAATGATCTAAGATAAATTTCTTCTTTGCTGCTGGAGCAGGAGGCTCCTCTCTTCTCCTCTTCTTTGCCGGAGATCTACCCACTTTCAGAGAGAGACACGCAGTGGTGCATTTACCTCTTGAGGGAACATAATATCCCTCGAAGCTTCTAAAGATGCATCCGCCGGCTCGTGCACCTCATCATTTGCAGGGAGTGACAAAGCGACTCTTCCTTTTCTCAATCTGTTTGAAGATGCAAAACTATCTGCGAGACTAAAATTCTCGGCAAAAGTGTTCGCGGATGTATAGAACACTGAATATGTGAATAGCATCCGAGGACCCTGGGGAGTGATCTTTGCTGGCATTGAGAATACGGCCTTTGTATCACGGGCATTGTAATAAGCCCAAGCTCGGGCCCCGTCGATCAAGAAACCCTTACCCTGAAGGCAGGTGATTGCATTCCCCACGTGGAATTGATCATACCCAAACTGCCGAGCAAATCGGCTGGAAAGATATGGTTCTAAGTAACATTCCTCTTCGAACCGGTATACCAAATGAGATGGTCGAATTGTCTTCAACCATTAAAAGGCTACACGGCTTGAAGGCTGCATCTTCGAGTCCACCATATTTGTTGGCATCTGATCATGTCCGGCAGGGAGAGGAGCACAGCAGAAGTTCTATCCTCTGTTCAGATTTAAAACATATCTGCACTCGCTCAAAGAAGTGTACTTCCATTTGCCCTAAGAGTACCTTCGCAAGAAGCTGCCATCAACTGGTCCCATGTCGGGATCCTTAAAGTGGGATAATGAAGAAGCAACCATCCAAAGAGATATGTGTATGGCAGTTCGAGGCGGGGGAATTCTTTCTCTCCCTTTGCTTTCAACATCGAGTCAGCATACAGACGAAGACTCGCATTCAACTTGCAAGTCATTGCTGATAGCAGGTCCACCTTGTAGCCAAAGACTAACTTGACGGCGGCAAAAAGAACGCCGTGATGAAAGCGGTCCACGGCACTGGATCCTGGGACCACAAACCGTCGGAGCCAGTATGTCAGAAACCCTGCCAATTGGGCTTCTTTTGACATGGGTCTATAACCCATTCTCAAGTAACTCTCCAGAGTGTCCCCTTTCTTTAAAGGTGGACATTGGTAATCATCTTTTATCTGTTTATCATAATTACCACTCTCCTCCATCAGCTTCATGACTTCTGTATTGCTCAAAGGTTTGAAGAAATCAGGATAACATTTGTCGTTTTCCTTGGTCTTCTTCTCCTCTAAATGGTTAAGGAACAAATACGGCAGCCACTTTGAGGAATAGCAGGTGTTGGCTATAGCACTCTTGTAGAACAAAGAGCAGATCTTATAATGGCATAGCAGTTCCTCGAATACTGCTACCATTTCTGCATTTTCTCTTCTAAGTTTGTCCAACTCGTCATTGGTTGGGACAAACTCCTCATACGGAGCATCTGCCATGGGCAGGTACGAGATATACTTCATCTCGTGGAGTGCAAATCCAATTTCTCCACCAGGGGTCATGAAGGTCCCTGTCCTATAATTGTACCTCTCAGCCAAGGCTAAAAACATATGTGGGTTGGGAGCAAAGCCATATACAGTGGCGTGCACTGCCTGATACAGATTGATCTGTTGGAGTCTGTCTTCGAATGTCGTCAGAATCCAATTCGCAATGTAGTTCCATCTCTTGTAATCTGGATTCACCAATCCAGTCAGTCTGATGTCTTGTTCGGGGTATTTCCCTTCAGCCTTTGTAAATTTATTTGCAAATATCGGTGTCCTGACAGGCATCAGCAAAGAGGAGTTCTCTGGCGGAATGCAGCCGGGTCTCAAGCCTCTTAACAGAATGCTGTATCGATCAGAGGAGCTGTAGAACATATCTTTCTTGTTTGGCCCCTTCTTCACGAAAATTTTCCCCGTACGGGCGTCCTGAAAAAGGGTGATGTTCCACTCCATCTTCCTTGGGTAGCTCGCATGAGCATACCGCGACAAAGGGAGGCAGCGGGCAATGTCTGGTATGAAGAATGATCTATCTTCCTGATGGACTATTCTTTCCTCCATCCTCGACCTAGGTTGAGAGATTTTCTCAAAGGCGTCACCGAACAGGAATAAGGGTTTCTTATGAATAACAGCATCCGCTGACTCTAAGGGCTGTCCATTCATCAAACACATTAAAGTCTCATTATCCTGGGAGATCAGAATAGCCTGACGGAAGGTCGGCAGGTCATACTGGGGATAATGAACATGAGACAGATCTTCTTTATATTCAGACTCTGAAAGAGTTCCCACAAAAGTTTCATATTCTGGGTCATCTCTCGTATTCACTGCATCAGACAGAAAGAGACAAAAATTCAGTACAAGTCAAAATCAAAAAGTTCTGTCATCAAATTGCACAATATTAGACTGCACAACATCAGATTGCGCAACATCAGTTTGCGCAAACATCAGACTGCACGAACAAACAGTCATCAGTTTGCGCTGACAATCTCGCACAAATCAGCAGATTGCGCTGACATCTGCCAGCACAGTTCAACCGATTGCGCAGAAGGTCATTCTTCATAAAAATGAAGAACTTACTGAGTTGTGCAACCAGAGCCCTAAAGAGGGTGGCGCAGTATGATCACATCTCTAAAAAGAGATGGATTCTGAGGAACAATGGGATCAAAACCCTAAAAAGGGTTTTTGATCTAAAAATTCTCTACCTAACATCACAGGGTGCGCATCTTCATGACGAGAGGCTCATCGCGCAGTTCTGATTGAGGATTCGGCCGGGGCTTTGCCTTTAGCGGCGGCGGCGGTGGCGGAGGAACGTCGGGGCGCCATGAAGGTCGTCGGAGAAAGAGGACAGCAAGGGTTCGGGGATTTCTCTCAAAAGCACGAAGGATACAAAGTAAAGAAATGAAAATGAAGAAGAGGCTATTTATAGCTTTCGAAATATGAAACGGCTGCCTCGGATTGCGCCTAAAATTGGGGGCTCTTCGATTTGTGCAGACAGTTCATCATCATGCGCAACTTGATTCAAAATTCAAAAAAATTCAAAGTATTTCGAAATTTTGAATAAATTCACATTTCGAAAACTTTGAAGGGGGTCTTGTAGGTCCTAAAAAATCAAGTTGCATCAATCAACAAAGTCAAAGAATCAAGATATACATTATTTTGATGAATTGCACAGACAACAGATTGTGCAGCAATCCAATTGCGCACACTGTTTTGCGCACACTCCCAACTGCGCAAGCTGACGTGGCAGAAATCATCATTACCTAAATCAAATCAAATCTTCCTGACAACTGACAACACGAAGAACGAGGAGACTGTTCGTTTATTGCACCACACAGTGCTCGAGGGCGGCTGACAGCTGGCAGCGCAATCCATGATGGCGCAATCCATTCCTGCGCAGTCTGAGTCTGCGCAATCCAAAGCCAGCGCAATCCAGTCTGCGCATTCTATCAACATAACTGATAAAGTACACGTGGCATTCAGGCCATCAATTGCTCATTACGTGGCAACTGCCTATGCACGATCATGCGCATTTCAATCAAATGATGCCATGTGTCCAAGACAGTTGGCCCACGATCCAGCAACTGCTTGTGCAGTCCATTGCTGCACAAACCATCCTGCACAGTCCAGAATAACTAAAAGTTAGTTATTTCTAGAACTCTATAAATAGAGTTTCAAGTCTTCATATCAAGGGATCAGATATCAGAGATCAGAAATCAGAGAGTCCAGGAGTTCTTGTCCAAGTGCTACTCCATTCTTCCGAGGCTTTTGCCTTCAACTTCCGAGGCTTTTTGCCTTCAGTTTCCAGAGTTGTCTTCAACTTCAAAGGCTCCGTCTTCAAAGTTCACATCGTCCAAGGGATAAAGCAATCGTTATCTAAATTGGATTCCTATAGTTGTAATTTTTCCAGAATTCTTGTAATCTTTATTACACAGTTTGTATCAATAAAGTTTTATACTTTTGTTTTTGCAAACACCCCAATCAATACACAAGGATCTAGTCAAGTTATGTTATTGCATACGAAGTATGGATGTACATGATGCTCATGTGAGCACATAAGAATACACGATTTCACACGATTTGTACACGAATAGCACGAACACAAGGAGTACACGATGCTCATGATAAAGTACACGAACATAAAATACCCGATGTATCCGTTAAGGGAATAACATCGCACGACAAGATACATATAGTACTAATCCGTGTTACCAACGTGTCAGCATCAAGTAAAGTAATCTAAAGCAGGAAATATACTCCTAAATAGGATATGAAATGATCAGGAATGTACTCGCTTGGTATACTGAATATCTGAAGAGTATCTACTGTCCGAGTAGTGGTGTCTGTCTCCTATAGAACAATACAAGTCACTACAAGTCTAAAATAGTATAACAGACTGCTACAATGCATCTACATGATGTTTGGGGTCAATCTAGGCTAAAGTCCTTGGTCAACTTATTCTAGTCAAACTAGGTCAACTAGGTCAAGCCTAACCCAAACAAGTCTCACTAAGCCTAACCAGCCTATTCTTGCATACACACACAATAACTAGGCTATACAAGCCAACAACACATATTCACTGGCATTCATGCCATATACATAGGCTAGGAGCCATAGGCTATAGGCCATAGGCTAATCACCTATAGTCCTATTCCACACATTTCACACATATTGCATACATTAATATTTATCTAACTTAATATAATTAACATACATTTATACATGGCCACATTATGATATATATATATATATATATATATATATATATATATATATATAAATATATATACACACACATAGGGTGATAGGGAGAGGGACACATGTGGCTGTGTCCAGGTGTACATGTAACCATGTGTGTGTGTGTGTAGAGAATGTGTGCATGGTGTGTGTGTGGGTGTGAATCTGGAAAAACAGTGTGTGTGAGTATATGGTAAACAATGAGTAAGTGAGAGTGTGTGAAATGAACATGAGTGTGTGTCCATGTGTATGTGGACATGACAGTTAAGTGCCAGTGTCAAGTGGATTGAAGTGTGTGTCAATAAAATCTGAAAACAGTGCTTGTATGTGTAATCAGTGAGATGTGAGTAATATAGTGTATGACAGTTTAGTAATAGGTTTTAGAGTGTGGATGTTATAGTGTGACAGGAATATAGGAATGTAATAGGATGTGAGTGTGTGACACAAAGGGTGGCAGAAAATTAGTGGAGGAAAATGTGTTAGTGTTCCTATGGTAACAGTGAACCAAAACTCAGGTTTATAATGATGTGAATCTCAGAAAGTGATTTCCAGGAAGACCGAAAACATAGACCTAGCTAGCAGTTAAGCCAATGCCACACTAAATCAAAAATCCCATCTCAAACACCAAACCAATAACCAATCTTGACAGCAACTAACCCACATTTTATATGAATATAACATGACAATTAACATCAAAATAAGTTTAAAAGAAGGAATTAAAAGTTTAAGATTTCAAAACAGTGCATAGGGTTACATATAGCAGTTTAGTCACACAAAACCTACATCGAAATCCAAAAGCCTAACATCAGTCAATAACCATCCTGTAGTAATCTAATACACATGTGTAAGTGATTCTAACATGGTAATTAATCATCAAAATTTTAGTTTAAATACACTTTAAAAATCAGAAAATGAGAATCAGGAACTGTGTATCAGTCGGATAGGGGAAATCCAAATTTTGAACATCAAAACTCATTAATAGTATGAATTAAAGGTTGGTAAATAGTAACACACATGTGCACGTGTCAACCCAAGCATTCGTGTCCAACCAAGTGGACTCAAGCCGTATCCAAACACTAAAACACCACACGCGTGCACAGGACTGTGCACAGCGTCGTGCACGCATGCACGTGTGTCCAACGCACGATACAGGCCACATGGTGACACGTGGCCTTGCATATACGTATGCCAGGGGTAGGGGTACCCCTTGGACACCCTGCACTATGTCCTAGATGCGTGTCTAGGCATGTCCGATTGCGTATCAGCGAAGGAAATCACGCGCGCACAGCAGCACGCGCAGCCAGTGCGAGGAGGATTGCTCCTCGCACACTCCACCATACGATCCCATCTTTTGGAAGGCTATTGACAGTCATTGCCCCAACATCCTCGCCAAAATTGGCGTGTCCACGTGTCCTGTGTCGGAAGAAATGGATCCCGTGATGCAGGACACAGTGTACAGTGAACGAACAGCGTGTTCGTGTCCCCGTGTGGACATGACACGACACCAAAATTAGAAAATAAGAACACAAATCATTAAGCCAGCCCTAGATCTAGGATCCTATTCAAAAACATTAGCAAAAACAGCAATTCGAAATGGTTGAGGCATTTCATCAAACACCTAGTCTATAGGTTTGATACGTGTCCGATACGGACACGAAATGGACACGAATTGTGCCCAAATTTCAGGGACAACTAGGGGACTCCTAGATCTAGCCCTAAATGCAAAGAAATAAGGAAAAATAATGGGTTTGAGTGGTTTACCTATTGAGTGTCAAACTCAAAGAAAGCCCCAAATGGAAGGATTCCAAATAGCAACTCCCAAGCTCCAAATGGCACACAAACTGAGATAGATCTCCAAAAATAGTAAATATACAGTAATTAGATCCTAATGCAAAAGACTAGAGTCAAAAAGGACTTGAAATAAATTTATTAGGATTTTTGGAAAGTGGAGGAATTATCTATTCTTTAAAAGCTTGGATGAACATAAAAGAGGCAAGAACAAGCCATCATGACATAAATGGGGGGGAGGGTTCCTTCTTGGCCGGCCATGGGTTGTCTATCTAGTGTTAGGGTTCATATTATGACCCATGGGCTTAAGTCCTAAGTCATTAAGTCATGAAGTCATAAGTCATTGTATTAAACCTTAAGTCATGACTTGATTTCCCTAAACTTAATCCTCATATTCCACAACTAGTTTCTAATGACTAAAAGTAGGTTAACTTAAGTTAGACTAGGGTTACCATAGCTAGGGTTAGGTTCTAGGCTAGTCTACTAAGTCTCAATAAGTCAAAGTCAAAGTATCAACCACTAATTCAATAAATCAATTAAAATTCAAAAATTTACCAAATGACCAAAATACCCTCAGGCTAGAATGTGGTAGTGACAAATCTACCCTCCTTAAAATAATTTTTGTCCTCAAAATTAAAAGGAGAAACTAAACTGATGAGAAGGATAGATAATCATACCTCACGGTGCAAACAGATATGGGTATCGCTTGCGCATCTCATCCTCCCGCTCCTAGGTAGACTCTCCTGGAGAATGATGCCTCCATGCGACACGAACCAAGGGTATCACCTGGTTTCTCAGCACCTTCTCTCGGCGATCCAGAATCTCCACAGGCTGCTCTGGATAACTGAGAGTAGGTCCCATCTCAATCTCCGAATGATCAATTACATGGCTAGGATCAGCCACATACCATCTCAACTGTGATACGTGGAATACGTTGTGGACACCCACTAGTACAGGTGGCAAGTCTAGCCTATAAGCCCCATCATCGACCCTCCCGCTGATCATGAAAGGTCCGATGAAGCGCGGGCTAAGCTTCCCACCTCCACCAAAACATATGGTACCACGAGTCGGTGATATCCACAGAAAAACTATGTCTTCAACCTAATCACAAGCAAGGTCTCAAGTTACTAAATAATCAACACGATCAAACAAACAAAAACAAATAACAACCTACTTCTAATCCTATCTCTAATCTGTACCTCAAACTCCAACGGCCTTCGGTGGCTATCGGCCCAGTGCCGATGTCTGTCCTGCGCCACGCAAAGTCTATCCCTGATGAGCTTCACCTTCTCGGCTGCGTCCACAACCATCTCAGGTCCCAATAAAGCTCACTCTCCAATATCATCCCAAGATAAGGGTGTACGACATCTACGCCCGTACAGAGCCTCGAAAGGTGACATCTCAATGCTGGCCTGATAACTGTTGTTGTAAGTAAACTCCACCAAGTGTAGGTGATCCCCCCAGGAACCTCCAAAATCTAAGACGCACGTCCGCAGCATGTCCTTGAGCGTCTGAATAGTCCTTTCTGACTGTCCGTCCGTCTGGGGGGTATGCAGTACTAAACTTGAGCTGAGTACCCAAACTAGTCTGCAGACTCCTCCAGAAATGGAAAATAAAGCGACTATCCCGCTGGACCGATTTGGTCAACCTGTCAACGATGATCCAAATCGCGTGTTTCCCTTCTGGTGTACGCGGCAACCCAAATACAAAATCTATCGTGATATGCTCCCACTTCCACTCTAGAATGGGCAATGGCTGCAATAATCCTCCTGGCTTCTGTCTCTCTGCCTTGACCTGCTGACAGACCAAGCATCTAGCTACGAAGCGAGCTACCTCCCGCTTCATCTCGTACCACCAGAAGTGTAGGTGATCCTCCCAGGAACCTCCAAAATCTAAGACGCACGTCTGCAACATGTTCTTGAGCGTCTGAATAGTCCTCTCTGACTGTCCGTCCGTCTGGGGGGGTATACAGTACTAAACTTGAGCTGAGTGCCTAAACTAGTCTGCAAACTCCTCCAGAAATGGGAAATAAAGCGACTATCCTGCATGTACATCTCTGCAAGCCTCTCCGTAGACGTACCCACCTTGAATGCCAAAAAGTGGGCCGATTTGGTCAGCCTGTCAACGATGACCCAAATCGCGTCTTTTCCTCCTGGTGTACGCGGCAACCCAGATACAAAATCTATCGTGATATGCTCCCACTTCCACTCTGGAATGGGAAATGGCTGCAATAATCCATCTAGCCTCTGCCTCTCTGCCTTGACCTGCTGACAGACCAAGCATCTAGCTATGAAGTGAGCTACCTCCCGCTTCATCCTGTACCACCAGACGTGCTCTCTCAGATCCCTGTACATCTTGTTGTCACTATGATGTATAGAGTACTGAGATCTGTGAGTCTCCTGCATGATCTGCTTCCTGAGCTCTCCACTAGGCACACATAGCCTGGAATCGTGCCTCAAAGCGCCATCCTCTGCAAGAGAAAACTCGCCATCCACTATCCCTGCTCGAACCTACTCTCGGATACACCGTAGAGCAACATCCTCGAACTGCGTCGACTTGATCCTCTCTATCAAGTTCGACTGAATCTGAAGGCCCCACATCTGCAT
Organism: Iris pallida; assembly: GCA_029216955.1. Classification (NCBI taxonomy): domain Eukaryota; kingdom Viridiplantae; phylum Streptophyta; class Magnoliopsida; order Asparagales; family Iridaceae; genus Iris; species Iris pallida. The sequence goes on along the minus strand of JANAVB010009796.1, from coordinate 2,895,957 downwards.
ATGCACTCCGGGCACAATCACCTCAATCCCTAGGCTCTCCAAGTCTGTAAGCAAGTACCGATCCATAGTTAAACACATGGCTGTCGGATACCTACTCAAGGCATCAGCAACCACGTTGGCCTTTCCTGGGTGATACTGTAGTGAGATGTTAAAATCCTTCATCAGCTCTAGCCACCTGTACTGCCTCATGTTGAGCTCTTTCTGTGTAAACACATACTTCAAGCTCTTATGATCTGTGAAAATCTCCACCCTCTCTCCATACAAGCAGTGCTTCTACAACTTCAGAGCAAAAATCACTGCTGCCAACTCCAGGTCAAAGATAGGGTAGTTCTTCTCATGGGAACGTAACTGCCTGGAAGCATAGGCAATCACCTTCCTATGCTGCTGCAAGACACAACCCAACCCCTTCCCTGAAGTGTCACTATAGATAGTGAATCCTCTTGAACCTGAAGGCAATGTCAGAATCGGAGCTGTCGTAAACCGCTTCTTCAACTCATCAAAAGCTGTCTGACACTCCTCTGACCAAACAAACTCAGCATCCTTCCGGGTCAGCCTAGTCAAAGGCTCTGAAATCCAGGAGAAATCCTGCATGAACCTCATGTAATATACTGCCAGCCCCAAGAAGCTCCTGATCTCTGCTACTGAACTCGGCGCCGACCAGGCCTCAACTGCTGTGATCTTCTTCGGGTCCACTGAGATACCATCTCCAGTCTCCACATGACCTAAGAAGTCAACTCTATCCAGGAAGAACTCGCACTTCGAGAGCTTGCCATACAGCCTCTCCCTCCTGAGTGTCTCTAGAACCACTCTCAAGTGCTCCTCGTGCTCCTCCTCTGTCTTCGAATACACCAGGATATCATCAATGAACACCACCACGAACTTGTCCAAGTACTGGTGGAACACCTTGTTCATTAGGTTCATAAACACTGCCGGTGCATTGGTCAGCCCAAACGGCATAACCAAAAACTCAAACTGCCCATACCGCGTCCTGAAAGCGGTCTTCGAAATATCCTCCCTCTTCACCTTCACCTGGTGATAACCTGACCTCAAATCAATCTTGGAGAACACCCGAGCTCCGCTCAACTGATCAAAGAGATCATCGATCCACGACAGTGTGTATCTGTTCTTGATCATCAGGTTGTTGAGTGTCCTGTAGTCGGTACACATCCTTACCGACCCATCCTTCTTGGGTACAAAGAGTACCGGTGTACCCCAAGGTGAAGAACTCGATCGGATGAAGCCCTTGTCCTGCAGCTCATCCACCTGCTTCTTCAGCTCTACCAACTCACTGTTGTTCACTCGATAGACATGCTGAGAAATCAGTTCCGCGTCGGGAACCAATTCTATCGAGAACTCAATGTTCCGGTCTGGTGGAAGCCCTGGCAACTCCTCCGGAAAAATGTCTATGAACTCTGCAATCAAGGGATGTGGAGCCACCTGCTCCTCAACTGAAGCTTCGCAGAAGACTCTGTTGTCCTGCTTCGTCTGCCGCCGGGTGTACTCGAACTCTGGCTCTCCTGGCACTCCAAACAGAACTCTACCCCCTTGGCAATCAATGCTGGCGTGATGTCTGCTCAACCAGTCCATACCTAATACGATATCGTAGTTCGGTAGTGGCATGACGAGCAGACTCACCTCCAACTCTCGGCCTTCCAAAATAATGCTCCACCCTCTGCAAATATCACTCACGAGGATGACACCACCCCCGGTCGTGATCTTGCAGGTCCTAGGCAATGGTTCAGATACAAGACTGTGTCTAATAGCATATGATACTGACACAAAACTGTGGGAAGTCTCAGAATCAAATAGTACGAAAGCTGGAGTGGAGTCAAAAAGAACCGAACCTGCAATCAAGTCCCCGATGGCCTCTGCATCCTCGGCCGCCATGGCGAAAGCTCGCCCCGCTGACCGCCTCGAGCCTGCTGCTGATGCTGGTGGAACCTCTGCTGCTGAGTCTGCAGTAGCCCCTTCAGCTGGCCTGCTGGAGCCTTGGCTGCTCCACCTCTTTATGGTACTGGACGCATCGATGCTACTGGACAGTCTCTCATCTGATGGTCTGCTGATCCACACATCAGGCATCTCCCAAGCCTCTTTCTGCACTCCTCCCACTTGTGCCCAGGCTTCTTACAGAAGGTACAACTGATAGCCTGCTGCCTCGGTGCCTGCTGCTTCCCCCTCGGCTGCTGATGCTGCACCTGCTGAAAAGGTGCCCGGCCCTACTGCTGAAATTGCTGCTGATATACTGGCCTCTGCGGCTACTGGTGTTGAAAATGAGACCTCTTGGCCTGGCCCCCGCTGCTGCTACCTCCCTGGAAGTTCCGACCCCTCTTCAGCTTCAACCCCAGGTCGTCCTCCGCTGCCATATCCCCAGAAAAGATCTCCGCGAAGGTAGCGTTCCGGTCACTCTTAGTCAGTGACCGAACCTCCCTAATCAAACCTCGGCAAAACTTCCTTGCCTTCGTATTTTCAGTCAAGTCATCAATGAATCGGTCCAACCGACAAAACACTCTGACGTACTTAGCAACTGTCTGGCTCCCCTGAGCTAGACTCTCAAACTGTGCCTCAATGCCTCCCAGGGCCACATCTGGAAAGAACTGTTCCTTGAATAGCTCCTTGAACTGCGCCCAAGTCTGGCCCTCAACTTCTACTCTGGGATCCGTCTGGTACCAAGCGCGGGCTAAGTCCTGCATCTGACTGCCAGCCGCCTCGATCTGAAGTCGGGCTGGTATCTCCGCCAGCCTGAATATCTTCTCGATATGCTCAATCCAGTCGTCGGCATAGTGAATGCCCTCAGTGTCCAGAAACTTTCTAGGATGCATCTTCTGAAAATCTTGGATGTCCTTCTCCCTCCAGCGAGGCTGCTGCTGCGCCCCTGAGTAGTCACCATCTCTACAGTAGTACGAACCAGCTGATGCGCCTCGTCAATCCTCTGACGAAAATCGCCAGTCTGTCGCTGCTGCTGCTGCTGCTGGTGAGACTCCAGAATCCGCTCTATGAAGGAGAAGAGATGTGCAGCATCTACCATCCCCGCAGGTAGAGGCTGCTGCGGCGGAAGGATCTCAGGAAGCACAGGGCTCTGCCTCCTAGCTGGTGGAGGTGCCCCTCCGAAAGCTGCAGAAACACCCACTCTTGAGGGCTGCACTGGCCCTGCGGTACCGGGAGCTGGCTGCTGGATATGAGAGGTGGCAGACCCCTCTACAGCGTCCCCCGTACCGGGGCGATGCGATCTCGTCTCAACCATCCTGGAGACACAGATCAAACAAGAAACAATTACTGAGAATGAGTCGAAATATCAAAGGAGGACAGTTAAAATTCAAGGAAGACAATAAGCAGCAAAATGTAGATATACGGAATCTGATAAGGAGTTTTTCCTAGTGTGATTGAGTACCTTCAAAATATCCTAATTTCTACTACAGGCTATAGTGATACTCTAGTTCTAATACCACTACATTTCTAAACTCGACCTGGATGGGCCACCACTAAAAACGTGTTACGACCCGCACCCTAGAGTAAGGGCACGAGACATGGGTATGTCCAGCCTACGCCGTAGTATCGGCGGTAGAACGCTGTCCTAGGTCAACATCTAACAATATATAAGGTACCTGTACAATATATACACTCCGAATGGAGGTGACATAGCAAATACAGTCTTAATCACATCTAAGGTAGAATATGATAAAAGATAGATAGATATGAACAGAAAGAAATCCATAGAGATACAATCCATAATAAGTCTAAGTGTCTAAGATAATACATATCCAAAATCTCAAAATCCCATATACAGTAATCCAGAATGAATACAATGAAAGACATCCTAGTCTAAGGGAGTGTCATCCACTGCTAAGGGATCCTGTTGCTGGTCCAAGTCACAACAGTCCTCTAGGGTTGCCCCGTAATAGGTGGGACAAAACGCCTCAGCCTCGTCCTCTATAATATTTTTAACAGGTCCAGTCAGGACAGTAGCAAGTACAGTACATCTCAACAAATCATAACAGGTTAGAAAAATATAAACATGCTAGAGAGTAAGATACATGAAACTGGAAGAATAACATAATGTAGAAAGAGAGACTGTAAGTAAATAGATACAATATATATGAGAACTAACAGTGCTAGTGATTTAGAGTACAAGACGGTTATGTAAACGGCACGATGTTGTACACGAGTAATCTACAGAGGTTGTACACAAGTAATCTACTAGATTGAATACATAACCACTTCTACTCCCCCACCCCAATCAATACACAAGGATCTAGTCAAGTTATGTTATTGCACACGAAGTATGGATGTACATGATGATCATGTGAGCACATGAGAATACACGATTTCACACAATTTGTATACGAATAGCACGAACACAAGGAGTACATGATGCTCATGATAAAGTACACGAACATGAAATACCTGACGTATCCGCTAAGGGGATAATATCGCACGACATGATCCATATAGTACTAATTCGTATTACCAACGTGTCAGCATCAAGTAAAGTAATCTAAAGCAGAAAATATACTCCTAAACAGGATATGAAATGATCAGAAAATGTACTCGCCTGGCATCCTAAATATCTGAAGAGAATCTACTGTCCGAGTAGTGGTGTCTGTCTCCTATGGAACAGTACAAGTTACTACAAGTCTAAAATGGTATAACAGACTGCTACATTACATCTACATGATGTTTGGGGTCAATCTAGGCTAAAGTCAACCCTTGGTCAACTCTAGTCAACTTATTCTAGTCAAACTAGGTCAACTAGGTCAAGCCTAACCCAAACAAGTCTCACTAAGCCTAACCAGCCTATTCTAGCATACACACACAATAACTAGGCTATACAAGCCAACAACACATATTCACTGGCATTCATGCCATATACATAGGCTAGGAGCCATAGGCTATAGGCCATAGGCTAATCACCTATAGTCCTATTCCACACATTTCACACATATTGCATACATTAATATTTATCTAACTTAATATAATTAACACACATTTATACATGGCCACATTATGATATATATATTTATACATGGCCACATTATGATATATATATATATATATATATATATATATATATATATATATATATATATATATATATATATATATATAGGGTGATAGGGAGAGGGACACATGTGGTTGTGTCCAGGTGAACATGTAACCATGTGGGTGTGAAAAAAAAAAAAATATATATATATATATATATATATATATATATATATATATATATTTTTAAGAAAAACCCCCTCTTTTTATAAACAATGCTCCAAAAGCGGAAGCCAGACACGTATACAAGACAAAAGTATACCAAAAGGAAAGATAGGGGAAATGGCGGACGCAGCCGCCAAAACTAAGAGGAGAACGGAAGCCCGAAAGCCGGAGATCTGTGGGAGCAAAGGGAGCTCCTTTTGCGGCATTGCCGGTAAATTTCCCTGATCAGCTGGTCGACTGAGTATTGGTGTCCCTCGTATCTTGCTTTGTTGCGATTCTTCCAAATTACCCAGGTGGCGGCCGCTGCAACGATCTGGTGGCCGTGGAATGCGGCTCCCCATTGGGCCAGAAGATCGATAAAGCGCCCGTCTTCTGGAGAGGTGTTGTAGTTGTGATGGAGGGTTCTCCAGATTTTGTTAGGGAGGCTCCCTTCCCTGAAGATGTGGTCAATAGTCTCCGTCTGACGCTCGATGCAGCAATTACAAGCAGACGCCAGGCTAATACCGATGGAGTTGAGGGTGTCGTCAGTTGGCAATTTCTTTCTCATGACTTTCCATAGGAGAAAGGACCATTTCTTAGGGATGCAAGAGTGCCAGTAACGCACAATGAAAAGGTCTGGGCCGTTGTCTTGGATCGTGAGTCTAGCCGATCTCACAGAAAATGCTCCTGAAGCTGCCAGCGACCACCTCAGCTTGTCAGCGTCGGTCCCGATGGTAAGTCCGAGTTGTCGAATGCTGTGAACTGTTTCGTTGCCTGACCAATCACGGATCCTGTCCCAATTCCAGTCGTTATTGGTGGGATTCCACAGGTCTTTAATCTTAGTGTTTCTAGTGGAATCAGTAGTGTTCGGGATAAGGTTGTCCCCAATCCACCTTTCCAGGAAAGGGTTGGACTCTCCTGTACCCAGATGGAGTCTGATCGCGGGCTCGGCCAAGTCACGGCCACGAAGAATACGTCGCCAAGCCGCGGAAGATCTGCAGTTAGCAGTGGCCGTCGCTGGATGGATGTGTTTGAAGTACCTGGCCTTCATGAACTTGGTCCACAGGTTGTGGCTTGTGCGTAACTTCCACCACAGTTTCATGGAAAAAGCTTTGACAATGTGCTCGAGTTTGGTGAATCCTAGCCCGCCGTTCGCGATCGGGGATGCCATAGTATCCCAGCTGGCCCAGTGGTGTTTGTCTTGCCCCTTGTTGTGCCCCCAGAAGAAGTTGCAAAACATCTGCTCAATAGACGTGATAACCTTCTTGGTAGGGGCGCAGGCCGCCAGGGTGTGGATGGGGACGGAGTTGAGTACATGTTTGATAAGGATAATTTTCCCTCCTGGGGATAGGGTTGCGTTATGCCAACCATCAATCTTGTTCCTGATTTTGGTGATCAAATTCTCGAAGATGCTGGCGTTAGATTTTCCGTACACCAGGGGGCAGCCGAGATAGCTGAAAGGAGGATGAGCCACCGCAATGGAAGAGAGGTTGGTGAGTCTGGTCGCGTTCTCGATATTGAAATTGTGGTGGGCGTAGATTACGCTCTTGGATAGGTTGACCTTCTGGCCGGAGCATCTGGAGTACCGCTCCAGGGTGTTGTGAACCACCTCCATCGATCCGACGTCCCCGGACGAGAAGATGAGAATATCGTCGGCGAAAGCCAGGTGGGTGATGGTGGGGCATCCGCTGGCAGTGTGGTATTGCAGGAAGTTTGGGGTATTGACCATGTTGTTTAGGTTTCTGCTCAGGGCGTCGGCGGCAATGATGAATATCGTGGACGATAGAGGGTCGCCTTGTCTGACACCTCGGCTAGATTTAAAAAATCCCTCGGATTGGCCGTTGATAACTGTGGAGAACCAAGAGTTGCTGATGGATCTCCACACGATGTTAGTCCAATTCTCTGAGAATCCGAAAGCTCTGAAGACCCAGATCATGAATTGCCAATCGAGTCTGTCGTATGCTTTTTCCATGTCAATCTTGATGGCGATGTTGCCCCCTCTCGCCGGGAATTTCATGCAGGTAATAAGTTCTTGGGCCAGCATGATGTTGTCTTGGATGGTTCTTCCGCGCACGAATCCGCTTTGCTCCTCCGAGATGATTTTGGGGAGGGTTTCAGCCATTCTGGTAGCGATAATCTTGGAGATAATTTTATTGGTGAATGTGCAAAGGCTGATGGGTCGGAAGTCGCGGAAGGAGTTGGGGTTATCTTTTTTCGGGATGAGGATGAGATTGGCGCTGGAGATGGCTTTGGGGTAAGGAGCTCCTTCGAGGAAGGCGATCGCCGCTTCGGTGATGTCTTGTTTGATAATATCCCAGCAGGTGCGAAAGAAAGTGCCAGAGAAGCCGTCCGGACCGGGGGCGCTATGCGCGTTTAAGGCCCACACCGCGTCTTTCACTTCCTGTTCGGTCAGAGGGCGCTCCAGCAGAGTATTGTCGCAGTCGTTAATGATGGTGGGGATTTGGTCAAGGAAGGAGTTGTCTTTAAGAACCCTCTCCTTGGCGAATAATTTTGAGTAGAAATCTGTGGCCGCCTCTTGGATTCCCTTGTGATCGGATCTGATGGTTCCTTGCTCGTCAGTGATGTGATGTATTGAAAGTTTGTTTCTTTTGCCGTTGACGCAGGCGTGGAAGTATTTAGAGTTCTTGTCCCCGTCGCTGTCCCATTTCAGTCTGGCTTTCTGTTTCCAGAAGTCGGTCTCGACTTTGAGCCTGAATTTGAGAATGGCCTTGGTAAGGTTCAAGGCTCTCCTAGCCGCAGGGGAACGGTCGGAGAGGAATAAAGCTTCAGCGCGGGTGACATCGTCCTCTGCTACGCGAATCGCTTGGAAGATGTCCCCGAATGCTTGTTTGCTCCAAATAGAAAGAGCTTTCCTGGTGGCTTTGAGCTTGTTGCTGACCCGAGTGAGAGGATGGGGGGAGTCCTGACTATTCCACGCTTCTGCCACGATGCTCAAGAATTGCGGGTGGTCGATCCAAAAGTCCAGGAATTGGAAGTTCTTTTTTGATGGGTAGGTTTTGTTTTTGATTTCCACCAGGATAGGGGCGTGGTCGGATTCGGTGGAGTTGAGGTGGGACAGGGTGGAGCTGATTCTCAAATCGTGCCAGCGGACGTTGGTGAGAGCTCTATCCAGGCGGGAGTATTGGCGACGGTCGCCTTCCTGATTGTTACACCAGGTGAATTCGCTGCCTTTGAACTAAAGAGGAGTGAGGTGAGCATTGAAGATGAAATTGTTGAAGTCTTGCATGGCTGAAAGGGGCGGGGGGGGCGACCGCCAATCTTCTCGTCTCTGCAGGTGACGGCGTTGAAATCCCCTATGCAAAGCCAGGGGGTGTTGGTGTTGTGGAGATAGGTGTCGAGAAGATCGTTCCATAGGTAATTCCGTTCTGCAATGACACAGCTACCGTGGACTGCAGACAGGATGGCCCGCTCCGGAAGGGTGGGATGGGTGATCCAGCAAGAGAGAGCTTGTTGGGTGTCCTGGATGATGTCGAGATTAACCTCCTTCGACCCGAGAATCCATATGTCGTGTCTGCCGGCGATCGCCGTGGGGAGGCCCAAAGCCAACTGGATGGATTTGAGACGTTTTGAGGGGATTTTGGGTTCAATAATGATGAAAATGTCAATCTTGTGAATTTTCCGAAGACTGGTAATTCTCCGTAATGTCGGTTTATTAGCCAGACCTTGAACGTTCCAGGAAAGGATGTTAAGCATTTAGAGATTGTGGGGTGTTTTTTTTTGTTCCGTCTTGCGGCGGATCTGGTTTGGATGGTGGCGATTTTGTCGGAGCCTGAATTGCTCCGTTGGGAGTCCACTGGATTGATGATCGAAGTTGTGGGCGGATTAGGGTTGTGGCACTCGTGTGGACCGGGGGGAGAGGGTCCTATCAGATTGCCAGCAGTGTCGACTGCTGTCTCCTCCGGGGGAATGGCTAGAGAGTCTTGCGCACTCTCGATCAACAGTTGCTGAAGGGGGGCTCCAGCGGCTAGAACTTGGATGCCTCTCCTCACTTGATCGGGTCCCAGGATGGCTAGGACGTCTTCGACTGGGATCGCACTGGGGATAGATGGGAGTCTTTGGAGGGGAGAGTGGCCAGGGGGGAGGCCTCCTGACTAGAGGGGAGTTGTCGGTGATCTGTGTTGCCTGAGTCGGTTGCGTCCTCCACTTGCGAGGGGGAGGGGGATGAGGGTGACAGATCGGGGGTGCTGGTGCCTTCTAGAGGGTATCCGGGCTCCGGGTCCTCTGACTCGAGAATGGCGAAAGGGTTGGAGATCTCTATGTGTTGGGGAATGAAGGGGATCAGGGCCCTGCTCGGGGCTTCGCTGGAATCCGGCACTCCGATGCTAGAATCGAATCGAATGTGAGTGTTCGGTAGAGGAAGAATGGGCGACTTGGGGGGTTCCCCAACCGGTTGTTCGTTGACTTTGTCTTTCCTGGGTTGCTTCTTTTTCAGCTCCGGGTGCATGCGATGACAGTTCTTAGGGAGGTGGCCTCTTAGGTGACAGTGGTTGCAGAACAACACGTGGTTGTCGTAGAGTATTTGTTGGGTGTGGGTGTGATTGCCTAGCTCGATGTTGATGAAGTTAGGTGGATCTGAAGTGAGGTCTAGTTCAATACAGATTTTTGCGTAATGGACTTTGGTGAGGTTGCTGGTCTCGGGAGCCGTTGCCACGTACGTCCCGAAGGAGTTGGCGATGCGCTTTAGCGCTGCGGGAACAAAGCAGATGAGTGGAAGATTGGGAAGGGTAACCCAAGCTGCAACCGTAGCTGAGTCTTCTTTGGTGTTGAAGTCTGGCGACCACTTGATAATCTTCATCTGGTGGGTGTCAATATATATATATATATATATATATATATATATATATATATATATATATATATATATATATATATCTAGGGTGATAGGGAGAGGGACACATGTGGTTGTGTCCAGGTGAACATGTAACCATGTGGGTGTGTGTGTAGAGCATGTGTGCATGGTGTGTGTGGGTGTAAATATGGAAAAATAGTGTGTGTGAGTATATGGTAAACAGTGAGTGAGTGAGAGTGTGTGAAATGAACATGAGTGTGTGTGTCCATGTGTATGTGGACATGACAGTTAAGTGCCAGTGTCAAGTGGATTGAAGTGTGTGTCAATGAAATTTGAAAACATTGCTTGTGTGTGTGTAATCAGTGAGATGTGAGTGATATAGTGTATGACAGTTTAGTAATAGGTTTTAGAGTGTGGATGTTATAGTGTGACAGGAATATAGGAATGTAATAGGATGTGAGTGTGTGACACAAAGGGTGGCAGGAAATCAGTGGGGGAAAATGTGTTAGTGTTCCTATGGTAACAGTGAACCAAAACTCAGGTTTATAATGATGTGAATCTCAGAAAGTGATTTCCAGGAAGACTGAAAACATGGACCTAGCTAGCAGTTAAGCCAATGCCACACTAAATCAAAAAATCCCATCTCAAACACCAAACCAATAACCAATCTTGACAGCAACTAACCCACATTTTATATGAATCTAACATGACAATTAACATCAAAATCAGTTTAAAAGAAGGAATTAAAAGTTTAGGATTTCAAAACAGTGCATAGGGTTACATATAACAGTTTAGTCACTCAAAACCTACTTCGAAATCCAAAAGCCTAACATCAGTCAATAACCAGCCTGTAGTAATCTAATACACATGTGTAAGTGATTCTAACATGGCAATTAATCATAAAAATTTTAGTTTAAATACACTTTAAAAATCAGAAAATGAGAATCAGGAACTGTGTATCAGTCGGATAGGGGAAATCCAAATTTCGAACATCAAAACTCATTAATACTATGAATTAAAGGTTGGTAAATAGTAACACACATGTGCACGTGTCAACCCAAGCATTCGTGTCCAACCAAGTGGACTCAAGCCGTGTCCAAACACTAAAACACCACACTCGTGCACAGGACTGTGCACAGCGTCGTGCACGCGTGTCCAACGCACGATACAGGCCACGTGGTGACATGTGGCCTTTCATACACGTGCGCCAGGGGTAGGGCTACCCCTTGGACACCCTGCACTGTGTCCTAGACGCGTGTCCAGGCGTGTCCGATCGCGTATCAGCGAAGGAAATCACGCGCGCACAGCAGCGCACGCGGCCAGTACGGGGAGGATTGCTCCTCGCACACTCCACCATATGATCCCATCTTTTGGGAGTCTATTGACAGTCATTTCCCCAACATCCTCGCCAAAATTGGCGTGTCCACGTGTCCTGTGTCGGGAGAAATGGACCCCGTGATGCAGGACACAGTGTACAGTGCACGGACAGCGTGTTCGTATCCCCGTGTGGACACGACACGACACCAAAATTAGAAAATAAGAACACAAATCATTAAGCCAACCCTAGATCTAGGATCCTATTCAAAAACATTAGCAAAAACAGCAATTCGAAATGGTTGAGGCATTTCATCAAACACCTAGTCTATAGGTTTGATACGTGTCCGATACGGACACAAAATGGACACGAATTGTGCCCAAATTTTAGGGACAACTAGGGGACTCCTAGATCTAGCCCTAAATGCAAAGAAATCAGGAAAAATAATGGGTTTGAGTGGTTTACCTATTGAGTGTCAAACTCAAAGAAAGCCCCAAATGGAAGGATTCCAAATAGCAACTCCCAAGCTCCAAATGGCACACAAACTGAGATGGATCTCCAAAAACAGTAAATACACTGTAATTAGATCCTAATGCAAAAGACTATAGTCAAAAAGGACTTGAAATGAATTTATTAGGATTTTTAGAAAGTGGAAGAATTACCTATTCTTCAAAAGCTTGGATGAACATAAAAGAGGCAAGAACAAGCCATCATGACATTAAATAGGGGGGGTTCCTTCTTGGCCAGCCATGGGTTGTCTATCTAGGGTTAGGGTTCGTATTATGGCCCATGGGCTTAAGTCCTAAGTCATTAAGTCATGAAGTCATAAGTCATTGCATTAAACCTTAAGTCATGACTTGATTTCACTAAACTTAATCCTCCTATTCCACAACTAGTTTCTAATGACTAAAAGTAGGTTAACTTAAGTTAGATTAGGGTTACCATAGCTAGGGTTAGGTTCTAGGCTAGTCTACTCAGTCTCAATAAGTCAAAGTCAAAGTATCAACCACCAATTCAATAAATCAATTAAAATTCAAAAATTCACCAAATGATCAAAATACCCTCAAGCTATAATGTGGTAGTGACAAAAATCTCGAAGAATAGAGCGCAAGTCATGGCCTTAACTAGAGCACCCGCAGAAATCACAAGACACACCTGGAGAGATAAGCAGGTCCTCAGAGGGACGTAACAAGATACAATAAACATGCCATATAAATACTGAATATAAAATATGCCACAAACAAAAGTAAGTGACAAGACAACAATAAAGTAATCTAACCATACTAAAGTGAACATGCAGTTGAGAAACAATCCTTTCGACGCATGAGCTCTGGCTGTAAATGGGATCGGCATAGTCCCCATATAGGGCACCAGGGCCCTTCGTCCGTAACGTCCGAAGATCGTCAGAGGGCATCATGTGCAAGGGGTTACGTCCATAATGCTCTAAAAAAACGTCAGAGGGCACCTGGAGCCTGCGTCTCCGGAGGAGCGCATAGGTAATCAGGGAAGTGCAAAGAAGCCCATACGTCAGGTAATGTTCTCCCCACAAAATACACCTATCATGTCGCATCTACGACCATATAACACTACTAACCGTCAAGTCTTCTAACATACAACTATTGACAGTTAGACCTAACGCACATCCTATACGCATCAGTGATCAGCCAACACGCAAGTCCGGATGCTATATGCTACTCACAACTCACACATCTTGTGGCACATCAGTGTCAAAGTTTATGTAATGCACTAAACTAGTGGTAGTCCCTTAACTCTAGGTCCATATGTAATCAAAGGATAATAACAAAATATAGCTAATATCAATGAGCAGGCACTAGATCATGAACTGTAATAATGTACAGCTAAAAGAACTGGAAATAAATACACAGTGATATGCAATAAATAAAATATAGACTAGTTATAAACAGTAAATTATGGCAAGGTATCTTGCCTGGTGTGTCACCTGGTGGTGCGATGTTCTGTCATGTCCCAACAGTCCAATAACCATGATCGAGGCGTAGGGTCTAAAATTTTCGAAAATGTAGGAAAGCACAGTTTAGTCACGATTATCGATGATAACTGAAGAGGGTTTGAGGAGGTAGATACATATACTAATTTTTAGGAATTTATTTATAACATTTGAAAGTAGATTTTGATTAGACTAACTATAACTACAAAATCTAAAGGAAGTTGTTTTAACAAAAAAAACTCTAATCTCCTATATTTTATAGATAGAAAACTATAACTTGTTAGTAAAATAATTTAGATAAATATTAATAATTTGGAAATTTATTTAGGGTTTTAAAACCAATTTTTGAAATATAAGCCAATCCAAATATAATATTCGTGTATACATATTTTACAAAAAAAGAATTTGAAAAGATTTTCATAACTAGCGATAATCATGATAAAATAAAAACGATCATAATAATTAACACAAATAGTAATATCAATAATATTGATACTATTGGTAATAATATCTATACTAAGTTAAATATATAATCATAAATATATAAATTCCTAATTTTAGTCAATCTGTAAAAATAATCCTGATTATAATAATAATACTAATAACAATGATAATAAAATAATAATAATAATAATAATAATAATAATAATAATAACAATAATAAAACTAATAAATATGACAGCTTAAGCCCGCTGTCAAAGAAAGTAAGGAAAAAGAAGGGAGTGGAGAGAGAGAGGGGAATCGGGAAGAAGATGATCGCTCACCCGAGGGGTTTTGACGTGCGAAGGTCGGAGGCACCGGGGCCGGCTCGGCCGGCGGAGGGAAAAGTCGGTGGGCGGAGAACGCGGCGGTCTCGACGCTCGAGGAAGGAGAGGGCGGTGGGAGGTGGCCTCACCGGAGTGGGGTGGTGCTCCGGTCGCGGAGGTCGGCACGGTTCCGTGGCGAACAGAGGCGGATGGCCTCACCGGCGGGCGGATGGGCGCGGTCGGCGTCGGGGTTTGATGGAGGCGGGGTCACCCGCACGGCCGGCGGAGGAGTTCGAGAGGGCGGCCGATGAGAGGGAGGCGCCTCCAGGAGGAGCGCACAGATCTGGTGTTCACTTCGACGGAGGAGTGTCGTCGGGTCGCCGGAGAAAGTTGAGGTCAGTCTAATAAAATTTTTTCTTTTTACTGGCTGAGGTGTGGACACGATGGTGAAGGGTGGAGGCCTTTGGTTGTCGGCGGTGGTGCCACGTACGGCTACGGCTGCTGTGGGGGCGCATGTCCGTGCCTGACACGGTCGCGACATGGTGCGGGTGTGGTGTTGACCGGAGGTAGGCGGAGTGAAGGTGATGGTTCTGGGATTGGGCTGGCCGTATGGCGGTGTCGGGGGTGGTTGGTGTGGCGATGGTGTCGATGATGACTGTTGTGGTGGTCGCGGTGAAGATGGGGTACGGTGGAGACGGGGTTGGCTGATGACGGCGAGGGTGGATTGGTGGTGACGGAGTAGAGGTTTTGCATAAGTGGTTTGTATTGTCCGTGTCGTGATGTCGACACGGACACAGGAACTGGGTAAGAGTTTATGCTTAGGGTTTGTTATTGTGTCGGGGGTTTGTGTCTTGTGCGACACGGATTTGGATGTCCGGGTGTGTCGAACGGGAAGTGACATATGTATATGTTAAGGAAATAATTAGTGGATGGATCACGGACACGGACACGATGCATAGTTTGGATGTAGAGTTGGTGAGGTTTATGGATTTTATGGAGAAAGAGAGGGCAAATACCTCTCCTTTTATAGGAGGTGGGAATCCCATTAGGATAAGGATTGGAGGATTTAAATTCCTCCATAAATAATATCATATCAAATTTAAATTAAACTTTAATCGTTCAATCCGAATCAAACATAGACAAAACCTTCATTTAATTCAAATTCAAATGAAATCTTTTCTAATTTAAATTGCTTTAAATTAATCCATCAATATCTCAAAATATAAACTAGAATAATCTCATTATTTAATTCAAAACTATTTAAAAATTACCAATAAAATCAAATTTTGATTTAAATTATAATTGATGCATTAAAATACTTTTTCATAAAATTTAAAATAATGATGAAAATAAAATTTGAAAATTAAACTATATAAATGAATTAAATTCATGTAATCACAAGCAAATAGAATATTTATTTAGAATATAATTTCTAAATTACCAAAAATAAAACAACCTTTTATAATAAGTAAAAATGATGTTTTGGAAATCTCGTCGTGACGCATTTATATATTTAAGCGATTGAAAAATATTTATCATTTATTATTTGAAAAATCATGCTTTTAAAATAAAATATTTTTACAAAAATATGTACCTCGCACATATTAGCACTCGATGAGCCATACGAAAATGCGAATTCATACGCGACATTCAATACGACAAATTCGTACGCGACGTATACATGCGACTATGCGACGTACAAATACAAAGTAAAGATTTATACCAAAATTTAAAAAAAATATAGTAGAATTTAGGGGGTTTACATCCTAGCTAACTTAAAAGAATTTCATCCTCGAAATTTAGGAGTAATTAGGGTAGATAGGGCGAAGGGAATGGAAAGAGTTTATTCGAATAGATGTATGAGATCTTCTTGGGACGAGGATGCAAACAAAATATTCGACGAGGAGGCGAGCGAAATTTCAATGATAATATGTCATTTGATCGACTAGAACAAAAAAATTCGATGGTTTCAGTTTAGATTATGATCATATATATGACAACCAATCAATGACTAAGCTCGATCAACCCTAACATTAACCTTAAAAAGGGCAATCTCGTAAGTGGGTAATAAACTCCTTAATCCTTTGATATCGTCAATATTCATGTAATCTCTCTTATCATAAATCATTCTTTCCAAAAATTACTTTCGTTCCACGTCCCCTTAAAAATTTAACAAAAATAATTATGATTATAAATGTACTCTAACTTCCTCTATCTCGTCATAGAAGTTCAAATAGTCTCAAATTTTGAATTCTATAATCTCCATTATACTATCTTACTTATATATATCTTCCTAAGTTATAATTTCCTCTAAAATTAAAATTCCAAAACCTTCAACCAATTCGGCCAAGTAAAAGTTAAAATTTTCTAACTATAAGTTTGTATTTACTGGTCAATGTACAATGCATCCATAGATACCAAAATAAAAGTCCATCTTCAATGTTCGATAAATATCGAAAACTAACAGTATACCTTCATAACTCAATCATAATTGAAAATTTCCTATAATATTTATTAGTCTCTCTCGAAAATTTGAATTCAATAATCTCATCTTTTTGATGGTAGAAATGAAACTCATATTAACTTCATATTCATAATCATCTTAGATAATAAAAAATGTAAAGGTTTCTTTCTTCAACAATTGGTTATCCTTGAAAACTAATATCATCATAACACTATATGTTATCGAAGGCAACGTCAACATTGTCTTATCAAAAAAATTTGCATCCATAAATTTTATATATAAACTTGGTTCCTAAACCACCAAAGCTTTAGAAATTCCACACTCAATATTTGATTACCTCAATACCCTCTTTGTTAGCTGAGAAGTCTATTTACCCTTGATCATATATCACATTCCTCACTTCATCACTTTGGATTTATCGCACATTTTCACTTATGTCCAATCTATACCTCGTAATCTCATAATTAACTTAACCAACTATATTATTTATCCATGCTGTGGGGTTCTCTAATCTAACCTCTACTAACCCAAGAATGTCATGATTAAATTTTATTTTGCATAAGGGAATCATACAAGGAACAAGGTTGCATAAACTATAGAGGAATCATAGTGAAATATAAGTAAGCAATTTAATTGGAAGGGAGAAGGGTAAGGGTTATAGTTTAGTCTTTATGATTCGAAAGTCGTATCATAAAAATAGGGTACAAGGGGACGTGTTTTAGTGGGACATGATATACCTACATGAAGGTGAGCTCGTCTAGGTCTTGCATGTAAAATTTATTGGAAGGAAAAGTCTAGTGTTGTGCTCCAAATATCAAAGTCACGATAGGGAACGCCAAATGATCAAAATAGAAAGTGGGTTTTCATAAGGTAAGGATCAACAAAGAAAAATAGAAGGATCAAGTTAAAACACGAAACAACGATAATTAAAGAATCTAGTAAAATAAGTTAGGGACAAGGTTTCCAGAGAAAAGATAGTCTCATAGATAAGGGTATGGTCAAGGGAATGATTCTATTTATTTCTAAGTGTCAACGATTAGACTGTCACAAATAAAGGTCTAGATTTGAGAGAAAGTCGGGTATGTCAAGATTGAGATATCTTCACATAGTTTGGCCGATGACTTAACTATACTCGAGTATATACAACTATCATGGCAATTAACAAGGAATACTTGTATCCTATTAGGGTGACTTGCTTGCTTCTTGGTCTTCTACCAATATATGATCTAATTTCAAATTTCAAGTTCCTCAAAGTTTTTAAATAAAAATCTCAAGATACTCCACCAAATGTCTAATCATAACTTAAAGTTTAATTTCTTTTAATTAATTCCAAATCATATCGAATGCAGTACAACTAAACTTTTATAATAAACCATCACTTTAAAATTTCCAATTCTCAAATGTACCTCGAGACAAACTCTTAGCATATTTCATCAATCGTAAACCATGCGACTCAATTTAAAATCCTTTTTCTTACCAAAATTTAAATATCCATAATCAAGGCTTAAATTCGAAATCTAAATAACTTTATAAAACATAGATCATATGACATAATTTAATTCAAAAATATTTTACCAAAATTTATCAATTATCCTTAAATTTTGGTCAATCGTAAATTATACTTCCACATTTAAAATTTTATGATCCTTTTCAAATCAAATTTATATCCCTCCAAAAGATGTCTAACTATAACTCAATAAATCATAAATGTTCAAAGACCTTCAAAAATCGAAACGCAAAATCAAATCAATTTGTTTTCTCGATCTAGCTATCCTCTTGTGTATACCACCTTGTAATATCAAAATAAAATTCCAACTATCTTTTGGGAATGGTGGTTTAAACGACACATGGTGTACGTTTAATGTTGATTGGATGAACCTGAGTAGATTATAATCCTATCCCCAAAGTTGGATTTTGTCCTTATCTTAGGGGGCCATTGGTTTAAACAAACCGATTGGATATGACCCTCGTCCATAGGAACAAAGTTCGTCCTTATCCTTGGGAATGGTGGTTTAAACAAACCGATAGGATATTACTTTTATCAACAGAATCAAATCTGTTCTTATCTTAAGAGCGGTGGTTTAAACGAAACCGATAGGGTAATATCTGAAAAGATATAGATACCCGACTTGCCACGTAGAACAATGCTACCTTCTAGGAATATGCATCTATACAAGCTATTCTTCTGGTGAGGCTTCGATGCCCATGCACATTTGGGCGACGAGAAGACTGCGTTTCGACTACAACTGAGTTACTACACTTTTGGGCGATGAGGAGACTGTGTTTCGAAGACAACGAAGTTACTGTACTTTTAGGCGTCGAGTAGACTGTGTTTCAAAGAATATGGAGTCACTGTGCTTTGGAGCGACAAGGAGACTCATGCTTGAGTCAACAAAGTGTCAACCGAAGGATCCATTTGAATGGGCTGCGCTTCTGGGTGGGATGGAAGGAACTGTGCCTCTGGGTTAAAGCGAAGGAGCTGCACTTCTGAGTCGAACCAAAGTGATTGCACTTCTGAGTCAAGATGAAGTGGCCGTGCTTCTAAGTCGAACTGAAGTGGCTGCGCTTCTGAATTGAAGGAGCTAGTCTTTATCGAAGTCATAAGAGCAATTAAATGACAGCTATTTTAACGGATGAGTCAGACATCCCCTTCTTTAATTGCTGCCGTCATTTGGGGAATTCAAGAAGCTTATGGCCTAGGATTCAGTCAAATGAACCTATTAAATAAGATTTATTGTGCTGAGTCATAGGTTCATCCTATTAATTAGGGAGTCTTTGACCGACGGCCACATGGCATGTGAGTTGGATCGCACTCAGCCTATATAAAGGAAAGCTTTTCTGAAGGATTACATCCACTGTCTTTTAGCATTCCTATCGTCTTGCTCGATCCTGACTTGGCTTCAAACGGTCGTTGGCCTTGCACAAGTCGACTGTTGGTTGTGGATCGCTTCGTTCAAAGAAGCTATATCGTTGTAGAAGAACTGCTACTGGATCTTGAGATGCATTTGAGCCTTTGGCATGAGGAGTTTGAACCTAAACAACATCTTCGAGGTCTTCGAGATCCAAGCTTCCGGGTTTGGATTGATTGGCAATCCAAAGAGCCACAGGTTGGGCTCGGCCCTGCTCAAGAGTCGTAGTAGTGTGGCGAGTAGGAGCTGCGTTCTAGCTTGGGCCAATGGCTGCTTCATTAGCCATATTGGAGTTCCTCTGCGTCTGGCTAGGAAGCGGCTTGCTTTGACGAGAAAGTGATTCGCTCTAATGTGCTGCGCATCTGAGGGGCTGCGCCCTTTCTGAAGTTTGCCCATTTGTAGACTTTAGGTGTTTTAGTCTTTATATGTAATCATGAAGAATCTATAATAGATCTTTGTAAATATGATTTTAATAAAGAACATTTTATGCACCATTACTGTCTGTTGTGACTGCGCTTTAGGATACCTGCACTTTTGTGAAGTTTGTAAGCAGCGACTTCTTATCACCTGCGCTTTTGTCACGGCTGCACTTTTTTATGCTTCTACAAGATCCCCTTAAAAGTGTTTCGAACTTGAGTCAAGCTCAAAATACTTTGAATAGAAGCATGACACATGTCCTTTGCAAACGAATGCCTAGCACTCTTGCTGACATGCTGTCCTCACGCTTAGCCTTCCGCATTAAATGCCTTGAGACATCATTTCATTAAAAGTTGGTCACAACTCCTCATTTCTAGGGAAAGACCATCATGATCTCAACTCTTAATTACTACGTCGTTCGAAGAGTCTCTTCGAGCACGAAGCGTTTTGTCTTCTTTTGCTTACGTGTATGCACCCTATAAGTAGGGGTTAGTTAGAGAAAGAAAAGCTTTTTTTCTTTTTCCTTCCAACAGAAGCTTTTTGTCAGAGCTTTCTTCTTTCTTCGAACCCTAGCTTTTCTGCCATGGCTCCCAGGAAATCAAGAACTACAAATGCTCTTATGGCGACTGCGACGAGCATGAAGAAGGCTAGAAGAAAGCGGCCAGCTTCAGAGGTCGTTGATGTTGATGGCTCTCCGGCCGTCGGCATCGTAGTTCACAGCGACATGCGGCCGCCCGTCGCAAGTAATAAACTTTGATCCTTCGTTTTGCTGATGCAGATGAGCGTCTACTCCTCGGAGTATCGTTTCGTAGATGTGCTGAAGCTTTTTTTACGGATGTGTATGGACATTGGCTCTTCAGAGGAGTGTCTATAGATGCACTGAAGCTCTGTTCAACCGATGCACATGGTCGTTACCTTAATAAAGTAACGACTGCAAGGTGTCTGAAGTTTTTGTTGACGCACAAGATTACTATGCAGTGCCTGCACGGATTCTCCTTTGCTTAAACACAGCTCTATTAAGTAACATCTGCGCAGATGCTTCCTTGCTGAAGCGCAGTATTAGAAGCAGTACCTGTGTAGATGCTACCTTGCTGAAACGCAGTGTTACTTGGTAGTACCTGCACGGATGCTTGTTTTACTAAAATATATCTTAGACTTCTATTCTTATTTTTGTGCAGTTTTCGTGACCACCTCCCTCTTCAATAAGGTTCTCTACGACCTCTGATCTGTACGCTAGGGACAAACGTCGACCAGGAGCTCGTTGAACTAGCTAGGAGGTTGATTGTCGAAGATCAACCAAAGAGGCTACTAGATCAGATACATGAGCAACATCTGGGTTATTTTTGCCGCATGTTGGATCAGGGCAGGCTGAAACCTTCTCTTGACACTGGTGCGGGGATGTTAAAGCCTCAGTTTCTTTTTGGCGACCAGTTGGCTCTGAAGGAGACAAGCCTCCTTGTACTCAAGACAACCTGGTACTTTGAGAACAATGGCCTTCCTTTATATGTTCCGACGACCGACCGACACCTACCGCTGTCTGTCTTTTCCTGTTTTGTTGAAAGACAACATATGGAGTGGAATATAACCCCTAGTTAGGGGGTCTAATCATGGGTCGTTTCATGGTAGACAAGAGTTCCAAGAGGAGGAATTCTTTTACGCACGCTCTGGGCGGTGCATCGTATACCTTGCGGGTGCTACTCCCTGGTCATAGGTTCAACGATCTTCCTGCAGATGTACATCTATTCAGGGCTTCTATCTTTGCCAACAGGCTTTTGGCGGCCGTCTGTACGTACCCGACGGACTCCTACTGGGTCGAAGGCTGGGTCCACTTTGATAAAAAGTGGGATGACTTGACCCGGTGGGTTTTGGACACTTTTAAGGAGGATCTGAGTGGTACTGGCTTACGTCGTGCCATAAAGGCTACCGAATGTAGAATCCCCATCAACCAGTCTTTGTTCTTGGCTTTGCTGGAGTTGTATAACCATCATACCGGGACTTTCTTTACGCCAAGTGGAGAGATGGGATTGGCTCTTCACAAGATGTTCGTCGTTTCAAAACTTCCTTGGGGTGAGCACCCGTATGAGGAGTATATCCTTAGCCAGGATGAGCTCATAGAGCTGGAATGCAAACACCCCGAGATGATGGCTGTGTACAACGAAATGCTTTGCCATCATCAAGTGTGTGTGTGCCAGGACTCCGCAAAGGGTCAGCCTCACTTCAATGCTTAGAAAAAGTACTTCTTGACGGAGGAACCATCGGGGCACAGAATGGTTTGCTTTACCACGCGCAAGCCCTATACCACTGTCGAGGTAGAGGGTATGATGGCGAAGGCAAATATGTCATCTCCCCCATTGGATGCTAAGGGAAAGGCCAACTCCATCGTCCATAACCATTTCTGTCAAAACTTGATTGTCGTGAGTCAAAAAGTGGCACTAGCTGCCTTCCTAATAATGTGACTGAGGAAGGCTGTAGTTCTTGGAGGCTTAGGCTCTGTAGGGCAACTTAGTAGGGAGTTTATCATGCCGGCTGTGAGGTTGGCCTTCGAGCATTCTCTTGTTTTGCTTCCTGCCATGATTTGCAACACTCTTCGAGGCTTGAGGGAGCTCACAGAGAAGATAATAGAGTATCGCGGGTGTGATAGCAAATTTTCCTGAGCGGAGCTGCCCTATCATTATCTGATGGCCTGGTTAGCACTGCATCATACTGGTTTAATTATTTTCTGCAACATAGAAGGTCATGAGGAGGGGGACGCGGCCTTGCGCAACTATCACAAGGCGAAGTGGGTCCACGATGGCGTCCCTCCCTGTAGACGGGTATTAAATCGCTTGTACGGCTACTGCTTTAACAAGATCTCACCTTTCTGCAACGGCTATCAGGCAGGTGATGAGCTGGTTTACCGAGCTGGAGAAAGGGCCGAGTTGACTATCGGTGCTTTTCGTTGGTTGTTATCCATTCGTCCTTCGTACCTAGTGTACCGGAGTCAGAACAAGGTATACTTGGAGCCTTATCTGTCGAGCCGCTTTGTACGACAGTATGGCTACAGCCAGACTATAATGAACAATCCAAGCCCGTGTCTTGGTTATGAAGGCAGCTTGCTGGACGGCGCCCGCGCATGGTGTTATTACAACGCTAGATTTACTAGTGCAGCACTTACACTCCATGAGATGCATGGGGAGCCCCGCATCCTGTATTCTGCTGTAAAGTTTCATTGTTTGGTGAATAACTTCTTGTTAGGTTATGACCGAGAGCAGAGTTTTATTGTGGGTACGAAGTTTGAGAGGCCCCAGCGGAGGTCTCAAGAGTTCGAAGCTGAAGGAGGTAGGTCGTCGGATGATTCTAGTGCTTCTCGGGAGCGAAGAGAGGATGCAGCGCCCCTGGATTCCCCGTCGAAGCATTGGGCTTCCTCAGCGGCAAACTCTACTCCTGCCAAGAAGATCAAACGGGCGGCACTCAAGCGTCATGCTTCGTTGTGGCAAAGTGCCCAACCTGTGCATCGACTTATTCCATCGACTTCACAGGTATATTTCTGTTTTCCTTTGATTCGAATTTTTACCCGCGATGTTTTACTTATCCTTGCTATACTATTGTAGGCAAAGGAGAAGTCGAGGAGGTCAGAGGAGGATCACGTCCCTGAAGTGGACCTAATAGTTGCAGCAGCTGGGAATGTTCAGCCAGAGGAGGTTCCTTGACCTGTCTCATTTGATTATAAGACTCACGACTTTTCGAAGCTCATGGCTTCGCATCAAGAAGCGGATTCTATTGTGATACCCGGGGTTGGCCTCACGTTTCACGAAGGCACAGTTCGGGAACCTCAATTTGAGATGGGTTGTTCGGTTGAGGGTGTTGAAGGTACGGTTGTTGTTTTCCCTAGGAAGCCTCATCTTCACGGAGGCAACAGGGAAATAGTGTTGGAAGAATTAGCCCTGGCATGTATCAAACCTCGACCCCGGGCGGTGGTTGAAGAGAATGCTGGAGATTCAGTAGAAGATATTGCTGACGAGCTGGCTGGCCGAGCTGATACGACCGCTGACGAGCCGTTTACTGAGGTTCCAGCCGTGGTGGTTACTGGAATGGCAGTCGATGGTGCTGCTGATGAGCCCATCGATGAAATCCTTAGAAGCTCGGCCAAGGCGACCAGGGAAGAATTGGTTGAGAAGACCACCGAGGAACTGGTTAAAGAACCCTCCAATGTAGTCAATCCAGAATTATCGGAAGAGGTTTCCCTCGAGCCACCTGCTATGGACTTGGTCGAGAAGACCGAGGATAAATCGGTCACTAAGGCACCGGTCAGGAAGACTACTGAAGGGTTGGCCACACCGACCGTTAAGGAGACGGTCATTGAGATTTCTCAGGCTCCAGTTCACATAGCTTCGGTCGCGGAGATAGTTGAAGAACCAGCGAGGGAGCCTACTGAAGAACCGATTATACATCAGACAATGTTGGCTCACACCGTCTCTGTACCACCGACGGCCTCCGCTCCAGTCATGGCTCCACCTGCTCCGGCTGCAATACCCAGACGCTTGTTGGCTACCGTTGCTGCTCCGGGACCTTCTATCGTGGCATCTCTGGTAACCCCAATTAGCTTGGCTGACAACGCGTACTATACCGACCTTATTCTGGGCACAGTTCGTCATGCTTTGATGAGTGACATAGAGGGTGTCTTGTGGGACAACCAATCGCTTAGACGGGCTCGATCTATAGTGGGGGGCCAATTGGTGGCCTTGTATGACTTTCCAGAGTATGAGACAAATACAGATGCGATAGAGGATCTGCTGGCAGAATTGGAACCATTGCCTCAGAGCTTCACAATCTTGAGTACGGTCTTTCGACTATAGCTGCTGCAGAGCTAGAGAAAATGGCCTATGAAGTTTTCCAGCACGAGCAAAAATGACAGGCCTTGACTGTTAGACTTGTCGTAGTTGAGGCCGAAATTGAGGTAGCGACCGACACCGAAGAGGCTCAGGACTGCCGTCGTACGGCCTGGAAAGAACAGTGTGAGGCCCTCCGGGAGCAAATTCGAAAGTTAAAGGAGACTTTGGCTCTTACCGAGTGTGAGTTGGAGAAGTCGAAGGACCAGCAAGAGGTCTTTCGCCAATGCTCGGAGACCCTGACTCGGGAGAGGGAAAGTATTGGCGTTCGTCAGGCGGAGCTGGCCCTTGCGTGCCAAAACCTGTCTTTTCTCGAGGACAAAGCCCCTTTACGTCAGGAGGTAGAGCATCGAGCCAAAGCACTGGTTGGGCCCCAAGTTGCTCATTTGAGGAGCCGACTGGAAGAACTCCTACACCGGTCTTCTCAATGCTGACATCCTTTTGTCTTTTTGTCTCTCGCTTTTCGAGAGACTCTTTTGTAGTAGAAGAAAGAAAAACCTTTCCATTTTATAAATAAAAATTTTAGCTTTATTTCTCTGCTTGTCTTTTTGCTGTATACTTTCTTGTACAAGAGTAAGAATTCCCTTAGAGATAGTACGACATGAGGGGACGGAGATAACTCCTCTGGGGATAGGGTGTTTACTCAGAGGTTATATGGACATGGTAAATACGAAATATTTGGTGGTAGGATCTTCCTTACTCAGAGGTAATATGGACATGGCAAGGATAGACTCTACAGGTATATGGAACGATTCAGAGGTAGTATGGACGTGAACGGTTCTATAGATAATTATGACAATCACGTGGTATTGTCATGGAAGAGATGTCTACTCAGAGGTAATATGAACATGGTAGGCACAATCTTCAACGGGGTATAGAATAACAATTCAGAGGGAGTATGGACGTGAAATGTTTTCTAGATAGCTATGACAACACAAGGTTATCATGGAAGAAACGACTACTCAGAGGTAATATGGACGTGGTAGTCGTGAACTCCGTTAGGGTATAGAACAACAATTCAGAGGTAGTATAGACGTGAAATGTTTTCTCTACTGGGGGAATACGAAAGAGGGGAATTTGTTAATAGAATTCATGAACATCCGCGGGGAATACATAAATATATGCCGGTTTGGACCTCAAACATAGTATTTCTTCACGAACTTGCTATTGATTGGCATCATTAGCAAGTCGTCGTTGGGTTTGGCCAGTCGGGAGGCCCCATTGGAGTAGACCGTCTCTATGACGAACGGTCCTTCCCACTTGGGCTCATACTTTCCAGCCGTCTTGTGAGTCATCACCATCGGTCTTCGAACTGATAAGATGAGGTCACCCACTTAGAATATTCTTTCCTGGACCTTTTTGTTAAAGGTCCCAAAAATTCGAGCTTGATAAAGCTCGATCCGTTGCTGAGCTAGCAGACGCTTTTCGTCCAACGCCTCTGACTCTTGCAGCCGCCGGCGTTGATTGTCTTTATCAGTCAACTGGTTGGTGATGGCTACCCGTAAAGACGGGATCTGGATCTCCAGAGGGAGCATTGCCTCGCTCCCACAGATAAAGGAAAATGGTGTGTTGCTTGTGGGTGTCCGAACTGTTGTGCGGTAACCCAGAGGCATTCACCCAACTTCTCATTCTAGTCGTACTTGTTAGAAGATATAACTTTTTTGAGTTGCTTGACAATAGTCTTGTTGAATGCTTCAGCTAGTCCATTCGCTGCAGGATTATAAGCCGTCGATGCCATATTCTGTATCCGATTCTTATCACAGAACCGATGGAATATGTGGCTCACGAACCGAGTGCCATTGTCGTAGATAATCCTCCTGGGAACTCCAAAGCGGTATATGACGTGATGCTTAACAAAGTTAATCACGTTCGAGGTTTTTACCTCAGCCGGAGGTACTGCTTCTGCCCACTTGGAAAAGTAGTCGGTGGTAGCGAGGATGAACCGGTTTCCTTTGGAGGACGGTGGGCTAATCGACCCAATGATGTCTATTCCCCATGCTTCAAATGGCCAGGCGACCGTCGTGGGATATAGAAACTCAGAAGGTTGGTGGATTAAGTCTACATGCAACTGACATACCTGACACTTCTTTGCATAATCAACGACATCTGCCATCATAGTGGGCCAATAGTAGCCCATGCGATGCAGTCGATCCTGCAACTTAGGACCAGGCTGATGGGCTCCGCAGGTGCCATTGTGCGCCTCCCGGAGTGCCTCTTACACTTCTGTCTGCGATAAACATCCCAGGAGAAGCTCATCGTATGAACAACAATACAACATTTTGGTAGCCATGTCGTAGAAGAATCAGAATGAGCGTATCTTAAGAGAAGTAGCTTCCTTCGGGTCTTCGGGTAGGATTCCGTAGACTACGTAGTCTATGAACGAGAATCGCCAGTCCTGAACGTCCACATTAGTGTCTGTTTGTACTGAGTAACTAAGACACGTATGTAGGTTGTTCTTGGGCATACTAGCTTTCGACCCATTACTGTGATAGTATATTGGGTTCCAGCAGGAGCTGCCAGAGAAGCGACGAGCCCAGCAAGTACGTCGGGCTCCAAGTTTTGCAATCGAGGTACATGTTCTATAAAGAATCATGTGAAGGTAGAAATGATATCGACTGCTGCCTGGTGGTAAGGAATCGGATCTTCGTGTCGGACCTCGTATTATCCTCGAACCTGGTTGATAATTAGTTTTGAGTCGCCATAGGCCTCGATGCAGTCAACTCCCAACTGTTTAGCAAGCTGGAGTCCGATGATGAGAGCTTTATACTCAGCAGCATTATTGGGGCATGACTCCATGAGAGAATATACGCGGTGGATGACTAGGCCGTCGGGAGTGATGAGAATGACTCTGACCCCTGCGATTATCTAGCCCATCGGTCCTGTTCTTGAAGTGCCGTCAAAGAACATACGCCAAACAGAGTTATCTGAGATGGCATTGGACTCTAGGACTTCATCGAAAATGTCATCGTAGAGCTTTGATGTCTCTGGCACCGGGTATGCCGCCAAGAAGTTGGCCAATGCTTGGCCCTTGACTGCCTTTTGTGGGACAAACACCATGTTATAAGGTGTCAATAGTATCGCCCATGTTGCTAATCGCGAGTTTAAAGCCCCTGGCTTAGTCATGAAGACTCTGAGGGGGTTGACTCAGGAGACGACGTGGATTGTCTGTCCGGCTACATAACGATGCTTGGCCCCAATCATGGTCCTGTTGAGATAGTAGATTGCCTACTCGTGGCCTTCGTTGCTTCTCTATGCTAGCAAAGCACCGAAAGAATGGTCTATAGCCCAGACATATAGCAGGAAGGGCATCCCCATGCCGGTGCTACCAGTACTGGAGGACTAGTGAGGTACTTTTTGATGTCATTGAACACGCGCTGGCATTCTTCGATCCAGACATAAGAAATCCCCTTCTTCATCAGCTTGGTGAAGGATTAACATTGACCAGAAAGATTTTCTTTGAATCTTTTGATATATGCCAAGTGTCCTTGTAGGCCTCGAAGCTCACGGAGATTCTTCGGGGGATCCATGTCTAAGATCACCTTAGTCTTTTCAGGGTCAATATGAATGCCCTGGGCTGTGACGATGAAGCCCAAGAACTTGCCACTGGAGACTTCCAAGAAAGACTTGGTTGGGTTCATCTTTAGTTGATGTGTCCGCATCAAGTCGAACACTATCCTCAAGTCGTCCAAATGGTTAGATTTCTTCTTGCTTTTAACGGCAATGTCATCAACATAACATTCTACCATTTTTCGGAGGTATTTATGGAATATTCTGCTCATAGCCTGCTGCTATGTTGCTCCCACATTCTTCAACCCGAAAGGCATTACCGTGTAACAATATCCTATTGGAGTCCGAAATGAAGTATGCTTTTCATCTTCAGGGAACATCTTGATCTGGTTGTAGCCTGAGAAACCATCCACGAAGGATATACGCTCGAAGCCACAAGTGTGTCAATCGTCACGTCGGTGATCGGGAGAGGGAACTCGTCTTTTGGACAAGCCGAGTTGAGATGCCTGAAGTCTATGCAGACCCGAATCTTCCCATTCTTCTTGATTCTTAGGACAATATTGAACACCCAATCCGGATGTTGCTTCCCGCGAGTAAAGCCACTCTCTATGAGTTTATCAACTTCTTTCTCGATAGCATCCATGATGTTGGGGCAGAAGCGACATTGTTGTTGTTTGATAGGCTTAGCATCGGGTAAGATGTTGAGGTGGTGCATGGCGACTTGCGGGTCTAAATCCAGCATGTCTTTATAACTCCAAGCAAAGACATCGATGTACTCTCGGATAAGTTGTATCAGAGATTCTTTGTCTTCTCCAGCAAGCTTTTTTTATGAAGATGGGCTTAGGGGAAGCCTCATCTCCCAGCTCGACTTGGATGACCTCATCTTCAGTGGGAGGTTCACGCTGTTCGAAGTGCTATTCCCATTGGGATTCCAGACGTTGAGCTCAGGGTTCATCCTCGAGAATTCGAGTATTTGGTCTTCATTCTCAACTAGGGGATCTGCAGAGACCATATTGATGATCAGTACCCTTTTGGCGGCTTGGCCGATACTGGTATCAGAGTCTCAGGTTGAGGAGTAGGAGGAACGTGAATGCATCAGGACCTCCGGCTCTAAGCTCTCTGAAGTTGTTGTGGACGTAACGTAATCCAACCCCCGACGAGTACGCTGGTAGTAATTTTAGGACTTTCCCTTTGGAGCTAGAAGTCATAAAGGAAGGCGTCGGCCTTTGCCATAGTTCAGTCCTCTGTCGCTGTTCAAGTCGTAACCCATCTTTTGAATAAGATGTTTGGCTTGAGCAGTATAACGGTAGAGTTGCATCTTGCCGTTATCGGGTTCTGGTTCTGCTGGAGCTAGCCGCTGGGGATGCTCCAATCAATCAAAGATGATGGGTTCTTCCTCTTTCTTCCTTGCTGGAACCAAGAAGTAGGCGCCTTGGGGAGAGACAACTCGGCTTACGAGATTAGCGGTAGTCACTTATGTTTGTAATATATACAGAGCGTTGCCTAAGATATACATAGTGTTCTAGTATGCACACGAGTAATTCAAAGACAACTTTCAATTAATAAAATACAAAAATTTATCCCGAGGGATTACATCATCTAAGGAGTGCGCCTCTGTATCGACGCGTATGTAGTCTTCCAACTCTTTATCTGTGAGGACTAGGGCAGCCATGGAAGAAGGTGGAAGAGGTTTCCCCTTCAACTTGACTACCAAGGGGGCTGTAGTCGAAGGTTCTTGCGACTTCAGAGTTAGCTTTGGAGCCTTCCATAGGAGCTTTATTTGCATAGGCTCCTGGCTAGCAGCTGATATCGTCGAGGGCGACCGAGCCGGAGCCTTTTCTCGAAGCTTGATGATGAGAGGAGCTGACGTCTTGGGAGGTTTCCCCTTCATTCGAGCCCTCAACGGTTCTTCTGCCATAGCCATGCTTTTTGGTGCAGTATATGCCTTGTCGTTGGCATCATTGGCATCATCGTTCCATGGGACTGACTTGTACAACTCAGCATCTATATAGTATGCTTCGAGTCCTCGGAATGGGTCAATGTCAGCGAACTCGGTTTTGATAGTCCCGTCGCTGGCCACATACTTTATGCATTGATGGAAAGTGGAGGGTACGATCATGTATTCATAAATCCATGGTCGACCCAATAGCATGTTGTAGTTTATATCAGCATCAATGACGTAACAAGTCACGTCTGTCTAAAGATCGCTTATTTGGTATTTTAGGCGAATCTTGTCCAGGGGCTCTCTCTTCCTAGCGTTGAAGCCGCTGATTGTAGTATTTGACGCAGTCAGCCGATGCATCTGGATCCCCAAAGCTTGGAGTAAACTCCGAGGGATGATGCTAAGAGAAGAGCCATGGTCGAGGTGGACACGATCGAGCTTAATGGCACCAATATACCCTATGTAGTACAGGGGACTATTGTGTCGGTTGTTCTTCAGCAACATGTCCTATAGAGTGAAGCTGATATTAGGAATCACCTCGACCATACTGTGGCAATGCGGACAAGCGGTAGGATCCTCCTTGGGTGGTTGCACCTGAGTGAGGAAGGAGTCAGCATTCTGCAAAGCTTCGCTGAGGGCGTCTCGAGTCTCTTTGGAGAGACGGAGGAGCTCGAAGAGTGACAGTCGAGCCAGAGTATTGGCAAGCTGTGCCAATATGTTGAAGTTGTAGGGCTTGGTTGGCCCTATAGTAGAGTCTTTTCTCAGAGGTTTATCAAAGCGTACCTCCTTCTACCTCTGCTTATCTGTGGCAGGGGTATGAGACGGGCATGCTTCTGACACCTCGGGGGCAGAGGCTGCAACTGGTGGAGATGCTTCTTCCTCCGGAGCTTGGTTATCTCGTCGCTGGTGAGCCGAACGAGTGGTAACCAGAGTGTTATCAGTCGGTATAGAGACCATACGACATGATTTGACTTTCTTTCCTTTGATAGAGTGCGCTGCAGGCATCATCATGTCTGGGGTAAGAGTAGGATGGACCCACGTAATTTTGCCTCGCGACATTGGAAATGGAATGAGGCCTTGAGTGCCAGCACGGGCCGTCCTGAGCCTCTATCTTCAGAAAACTTCCAAACTGGAGGGTGACCATGTTGGTAGTAACAGTCTTTTCCTCATAGTCAAGTGAGATGACTTTGGCGTCGATAAGGCATTGGATTTGTTTTTTCAACACGTAGCAACCGCGTGTTGAATGGTGGATATACTGGTGATAATGGCAATACTTCAGGGTGTCCACCTTTTCTACTTCATCGGGACGCTTTGATGGCGGGTGTTGAAGCTTTCCACCCTTTGTCAAACATATCGAAGAGTTCTAGTGTGTCTTCGTCGTTGAAAGAGTAGGTTTCTTTCGACCTCTGCGCTTCAGCCGGCTTCGGGTTCATTGTTATTGAACCTTTGGAGATGTTGACAGTCATGGCCTGCTTTCCTTTACCGTCCTTGGAAACGGGGTTGTAGTTGGACGAGCGCCTCCTTTTGTCCTCGAATGATGGGAAACTCAATCCCAATAGCTGCGCATCTCGAGCTTTTTTTTTCCGTCACATCTGCCTCTGTAATAAAAGGCATCCATTTATGCATGGAGCACTGTGCCATAATTTGTTTGCAGGAAGCATGTTATTGTGGCATGAGTCCACAAGCATGGGCTCGGATATCCCAGGAGGTAACCTCAGTACTGCATGGTAGAAGCGCTCAATGTACGTGTATACAGGTTCCTTCTCCTTCTGGACGATGTCCATGAGAGTTGACATTGTCATGTCCATTCTTCCTTCGTAGAATCGATTAAGGAATAAGCACTTCAAGTCTTCGAATGACAAGATACAATTATCCGAAAGGCTGTAAAACCATTCATAAACCACCCCCTGCAGAGCTCCTACGAATCTGTTGGTAAGCAGAGCATCATCCTTTGGTAGATGCCCAATTACTAAGGCGAAGTACCTCAAGTATCGACGAGAAGACTCCCTCGCATCGAAAGACGTGAGCGTCTGCAGATTTTATTTGGGAGGATAGATCATATTATCCTATTTGACAGGATATGGTTGCCGAATTTCTATCTTTTGGAGTGATTCTCGCTTTTCTTTGGCATTGTGGCGAGCATACAACTCTTTGAGGGCCTGTTGTACATCACTCGACATTGCAGGTCCCGTTGTTGATGGAGTAGATGACGAGGGCACTGCTGGGCTCAGAATATGAGGCACATTTCTCCTTGATCTCGAAGGCGACGGAAGCCAAGGTCTTCATAGTATCGTTCAACATATTTAGGCCCGTCTCAAGGGCCTCTATACGCTTCTGCTGACTGGATCCTTTGCTGCTATCCACGTTGTCGCCTTCGGCCATGAACACAGAGATCATGTGCGGATAAGTAGAAAGGACGGTGGATCTTTCTCTCTTTGGTTCAGACGCCTGAGTCCCGTCATCTTGAGGATAAACTGGTAGGTTGCAATCATCCTCAGACTCATTGTAATTGCTTGTAAGCCCACTTTCCAATTTTTTTTAATTTTTAATTTTATTTGTTTATGATTAATTTTATGGTCATTATAAGTCATGTCAAAGCTTGTAGGTAGGCTATGACCATATTAAGGTCATATGACCTCTAGATAGCTTATATATGTATTATTTAGCTATTTTATATATTTATACAATTTTTGGATATTTGTAGGTATTTAATATTTAAGGTTTTATTATTTTTAAGGACTTTCAGGATTTACAGTAAGGTCATACGGGGGTATTTTGGGACCCAATATTTTTATTTGGGCTCTAAATGACTAAAACTATTTTTTAGAATATTTTAGAATTTTTCTGGATTTTTTAGAATTTTTGGAAATTTTTATATAATTAAAACCTATAGAATTTATATTTTATAGGCTTTGGGAATTTAGTGTGAGGTCACATGATGATATTTTGTGTTAAAAATATTTTATTTAGATTTTAGAAACTTAGAAATATTTTCTATAATTTTCTAGAATTTTTCTGAATTTTTCTGTAATTTATTTTGATTTATTTGGACTTAGAATGATTTTTAAATGATTTTCTGAATTAAATAAATAATTACCCAAAAATATACCCTGGGGGGCCCACCTGTCGGCGCTGCTACAGTAACCGCCTCTCTCTCTCTCTCCTATATATATATGCATTGTATATTCACAAACCCTAATTAATTATAGCCTCCTCCTTTTGGAGTTTGATTCTGGTGATTCCCCGACTTCCTGAGGCGATTGCCGTCAACTCGGACCTCATTTTTGCGTGCCATTTTTTTTGTTGGAAGCGTATTGAGGTATAGTTTCTGAATATCTAATTTATTTTCGTATATTTTATACCTAAATTTCTAAAAAATTCGTAGAGTGTCGGTTGTCCGAAACTTGACACGTTTCGGTGTTTTCGAGATTCCGGGAGAACCAGAAATCGAAATCATGAACCGTTTAAAGTTTCGGAAAGCTAACACAGAGTTTTATGATACATATTTTTTCCAGAAATTATTTCGTTAATCTATTATTTTATTTATTCTATGAACTCAGAACTGATCGGTTGATCCCTGTTTTGGTCACGATTAGCCATAACGGCGATATCTTTTGACCAAAGTATGATTTTGTGGCATGGTCGATTCCAGCGCACTCTTGGCGCTGAAATCTACCAAGGTACACTTTCAAAATCTAGAGTTCATAGCATTTGACTAAAAAGTCAACGGTACGTCTCGATTTGCGTGCCATAGTTTCCAAAATTGAGAAATACGACTTTTAATGGCCAAACTTGCATGTTTAGATTATATTCAGATTATTATTAGGTTAAATTAGGTTTTAAAGTGAATTATTTCAGAATTAGTTATTATTATATTAGTAATCCAACTAGCCACTATTTAGAACTAGAACATTAGAATTGATTTGTGGTTTTCGGGCACGGTTCGTGGTGCGATGTGTGTTATAGGTTGACAGCTTATAGATTGGCATCCTCTCATCCTTGGCTTGTGACTACGGTTTGTGCAAGAATTCAGGCAAGTACAGTATTGTATTTATGTTTTAGTTCATTATAATGTTTACTCTATAGATTTCTCGTTTGATATCCCGTTGAGTCATTGCTTGATATTCCATTGAGACACCATTGTGACACGGTAGTTATCATATCCTTCTTAGCATATCGTTGACCGTTTTTGATTGTTAGAGAGTCGGGAGGGAAAATACTCGATAAATACGTGAACAAACCCAATTACCGTTACCGAATGATAGCTAAGTCATACACACCCACGTATGAGTTAGCCGTACCAATTACTGAATGATAGCCATCGTATGATGTGTCGTATTAGCTCATCCGTTCATGTATTAAAAGGTATTTCACACACACATAGTTGTTTTCATTGTTCCTCTATTTAGTTCCTGTCCTGCTAGATTATATCTTACCAGTTTATATCTTGCTAGTTCATATCCTGCTAGTTCATCTCTTGCTAGTTCTCTATATGCTCTTTGTCATCATTGTTTCTCGCTTGTTCTAACTTATTTTGGACTAACAACATTAATTGCAATATGGTTGTACTATGCTCCTTTCTGACTGGATCGTTGTTATAGGTGAGGTTGACGTGCCTACTCTTGCACATGGACCATACGAGGGGGGATATAGAGACTCGAAGGCTAAACCATAGAGGACTAGTTAGTTGTGTGGTAGTTTTCTACAAATGTAAAAGCTTATATTCTTCTTCAAATATAAAACTTCTATATTTTGTAAAGTTGATTTAGTTGTTGTACATGAGCAGTTAGTATTTATGAGCACTTTATTTATTGCGGGCTAGACAATGTACTACCGCTGATACCGTGGCGTAGGCTGGGCTTGGACATGCACTCGTATCCCGAAAAGCGGGTGCGGGTCGTGACAAGTTTTTATGGTAGCCCATGCAGGTCTGTTTTCGCAAAAGATTGCGAACTTACGGTAGTACTTAAGTTAGTCGTACTACTGCAAGCCTGCGACTAGGATGCTCATTCACTATTAGGTTTGATTTGATTTTATGAGAATGAATAGGACTAGGAGTCCCTTACTCAATTCGACCTTGGATAGTTAAGATATTTAAATAGGCCATGTGATTTAGCTAATGATTTATTGAAGTCTAGGCATGGCTAAATCGAAGAATTTTTCTAAGAGAATATGTTATTTTATTTTGACATGTTGGTAGGATCCAAGGTGGGTAGAATATACGTTTGGTAAGTTAGGACTTCATAGAATTCAATTCCTAATTTTGGTCATTTTTTGTGCCATTTTATCTTCTGCCTTCTCTAAACCTCATTTTATTTTCAAAACTATTTTGCGATCGTTTTATTTTTAATTCCTAATCTTGGTTCAATTATCTATATATTAATTCAAGTTGTCTTCGTTCATTTTGTGATCGTTTTGTTTTCAAAACTGACACTTTTATTCAAGGACATATACTTACATTTTCTTATCATGATCGACTTGTTTGAATTTAGGGAAGCTTCTTGAAATTCTTATGGATATAGTTGAAATAATTTTCGATGACTTACAAGGGTAAGGCAGATGCGCACTGTCCCCATTTATTTAAATTATAGAGACTGCGGGTTCACTGCAGTCAGTAGCGCACTGGCGTGGCATGACCCCTAAGTTGAAATAATTTTAAGTATGCGTAGGTTGTCGAATATTACTAAAACTATATCCTAGTTGTATTATTGATCTTTTAATTTATTATGTCAATATTGGTTAGAGTTGATAAAGTGTTTGATAACATATTATATTCGAGACATGAAACCAAGGGTTCACGGCAGCCAGATGTACACTGGCGAGGCATGGATTCTCGGTTAAATGACTTCAGATATACTTGTGATTTTCGAATATCATAGCGACTATATCTTTATTGGCATATGACTATTAATTTTTTTTTTCAAATATATTTGATGTCTTATTTCTTGTTACCACCTTCTCTACAACTAGTAGTTCTTTATTTCTCTCATATTTTACTATTTTTGAATCGTCAACTTTTAAACCTATTTTTATTTCCTTCCACTATATTTCTAAAATGTATTTAGATTTTGATTCTATATGCCTGATTAATTTCGATCATTGATCACATTATTTTATTGATTATATTCTTTGTCGTGCTTATTCATATCGATTTGTCATGTCATATTTTGATGATATTCTTGGTTGTGCCTATTTGTATCTTTTAAAATTTCGAGGATGAAATTTTTCTAAGGTGGGTAGATTTGTAAGCCCACTTCCCAATTTTTTTAATTTTTAATTTTATTTGTTTATGATTAATTTTATGGTCATTATAAGTCATGTCAAAGCTTGTAGGTAGGCTATGACCATATTAAGGTCATATGACTTCTAGATAGCTTATATATGTATTATTTAGCTATTTTATATTTTTCTACAATTTTTGGATATTTGTAGGTATTTAATATTTAAGATTTTATTATTTTTAAGGACTTTCAGGATTTACTGTAAGGTCATACGGGGGTATTTCGGGACCCAATATTTTATTTGGGCTCTAAATGACTAAAACTATTTTTTAGAATATTTTAGAATTTTTCTGGATTTTTTAGAATTTTTGGAAATTTTTATATAATTAAAACCTATAGAATTTATATTTTATAGGCTTTGGGAATTTACTGTGAGGTCACATGATGATATTTTGTGTTAAAAATATTTTATTTAGATTTTAGAAACTTAGAAATATTTTCTATAATTTTCTAGAATTTTTCTGGATTTTTCTGCAATTTATTTTGATTTATTTGGACTTAGAATGATTTTTAAATGATTTTTGAATTAAATAAATAATTACCCAAAAATCTACCCTGGGGGGCCCACCTGTCGGCGCTGCTACAGTAACCGCCTCTCTCTCTCTCTATATATATGCATTGTATATTCACAAATCCTAATTAATTATAGCCTCCTCCTTTTGGAGTTTGATCCTGGTGATTCCCCGACTTCCCGAGGCGATTGCCGTCAACTCGGACCTCATTTTTGCGTGCCATTTTTTTTGTTGGAAGCGTATTGAGGTATAGTTTCTGAATATCTAATTTATTTTCGTATATTTTATACCTAAATTTCTGTAAAATTCGTAGAGTGTCGGTTGTCCGAAACATGACACGTTTCGGTGTTATCGAGATTCCGGGAGAACCATAAATCGAAATCACGAACCGTTTAAAGTTTCGGAAAGCTAACACAGAGATCTATGACACATATCTTTTCCAGAAATTATTTCATTCATCTAGTATTTTATTTATTCTGTGAACTCAGAACTGATCGGTTGATCCCCGTTTTGGTCACGATTAGCCATAACGGTGATATCTTTTGACCAAAGCGTGATTTTGTGGCACGGTCGATTCCAGCGCACTCTTGGCGCTGAAATCTACCAAGGTGCACTTTCAAAATCTAGAGTTCATTGCGTTTGACTAAAAAGTCAACGATACGTCTCGATTTGCGTGCAATGGTTTCCAAAATTGAGAAACACGACTTTTGATGGCCAAACTTGCATGTTTAGATTATATTCAGATTATTATTAGGTTAAATTAGGTTTTAAAGTGAATTATTTCAGAATTAGTTATTATTATATTAGTAATCCAACTAGCCACTATTTAGAACTAGAACATTAGAATTAATTTGTGGTTTTCGTGCACGGTTCGTGGTGCGATGTGTGTTATAGGTTGACAGCTTATAGATCGGCATGCTCTCATCCTTGGCTTGTGACTACGATTTGTGCAAGAATTCAGGCAAGTACAGTATTGCATTTATGTTTTAGTTTATTATAATGTTTACTCTATAGATTTCTCGTTTGATATCCCGTTGAGTCATTGCTTGATATTCCATTGAGACACCATTGTGACACGGTAGTTATCGTATCCTTCTTAGCGTATCATTGACCATTTTTGATTGTTAGAGAGTCGGGAGGGGAAATACTCGATAAATACGTGAACAAACCCAATTACCGTTACCGAATGATAGCTAAGTCATACACACCCACGTATGAGTTAGCCGTACCAATTACTGAATGATAGCCATCGTATGATGTGTCGTATTAGCCCAGCCGTTCATGTATTAAAAGGTATTTCACACACACATAGTTGTTTCCATTGTTCCTCTATTTAGTTTCTGTCCTGCTAGATTATATCTTACCAGTTTATATCTTGCTAGTTCATATCCTGCTAGTTCATCTCTTGCTAGTTCTCTATATGCTCTTTGTCATCATTGTTTCTCGCTTGTTCTAACTTATTTTGGACTAACAACATTAATTGCAATATGGTTGTACTCTGCTCCTTTCTGACTGGATCGTTGTTATAGGTGAGGTTGACGTGCCTACTCTTGCACATGGACCATACGAGGGGGGAGATAGAGACTCGAAGGCTAAACCATAGAGGACTAGTTAGTTGTGTGGTAGTTTTCTAAAAATGTAAAAGCTTATATTCTTCTTCAAATGTAAAACTTCTATATTTTGTAAAGTTGATTTAGTTGTTGTGCATGAGCAGTTAGTATTTATGAGCACTTTATTTATTGCGGGCTAGACAGTGTACTACCGCCGATACCGTGGCGTAGGCTGGGCTTGGACATGCACTCGTATCCCGAAATGCGGGTGCGGGTCGTGACAAGTTTTTATGGTGGCCCATGCAGATCTGTTTTCGCAAAAGATTGCAAACTTACGGTAGTACTTAAGTTAGTCGTACTACTGCAAGCCTGCGACTAGGATGCTCATTCACAATTAGGTTTGATTTGATTTTATGAGAATGAATAGGACTAGGAGTCCCTTACTCAATTCGACCTTGGATAGTTAAGATATTTAAATAGGCCATGTGATTTAGCTAATGATTTATTGAAGTCTAGGCATGGCTAAATCGAAGAATTTTTCTAAGAGAATATGTTATTTTATTTTGACATGTTGGTAGGATCCAAGGTGGGTAGAATATACGTTTGGTAAGTTAGGACTTCATAGAATTCAATTCCTAATTTTGGTCATTTTTTGTGCCATTTTATCTTCTGCCTTCTCTAAACCTCATTTTATTTTCAAAACTATTTTGCGATCGTTTTATTTTTAATTCCTAATCTTGGTTCAATTATCTATATATTAATTCAAGTTGTCTTCGTTCATTTTGTGATCGTTTTGTTTTCAAAACTGACACTTTTATTCAAGGACATATACTTACATTTTCTTATCATGATCGACTTGTTTGAATTTAGGGAAGCTTCTTAAAATTCTTATGGATATAGTTGAAATAATTTTCGATGACTTACAAGGGTAAGGCAGATACGCACTATCCCCATTTATTTAAATTATAGAGACTGCGGGTTCACTGCAGTCAGTAGCGCACTGGCGTGGCATGACCCCTAAGTTGAAATAATTTTAAGTATGCGTAGATTGTCGAATATTACTAAAACTATATCCTAGTTGTATTATTGATCTTTTAATTTATTATGTCAATATTGGGTAGAGTTGATAAAGTGTTTGATAACATATTATATTCGAGACATGAAACCAAGGGTTCACGGCAGCCAGATGTACACTGGCGAGGCATGGATTCTCGGTTAAATGACTTCGGATATACTTGTGATTTTCGAATATCATAGCGACTATATCTTTATTGGCATATGACTATTAATTGTTTTTTCTTTCAAATTTATTTGATGTTTTATTTCTTGTTACCACCTTCTCTACAACTAGTAGTTCTTTATTTCTCTCATATTTTACTATTTTTGAATCGTCAACTTTTAAACCTATTTTTATTTCCTTCCACTATATTTCTAAAACGTATTTAGATTTTGATTCTATATGGCTGATTAATTTCGATCATTGATCATATTATTTTCTTGATTATATTCTTTGTCGTGCTTATTCATATCGATTGGTCATGTCATATTTTAATGATATTTTTGGTTGTGCCTATTTGTATCTTTTAAAATTTCGAGGACAAAATTTTTCTAAGGTGGGTAGATTTGTAAGCCCACTTCCTAATTTTTTTTAATTTTTAATTTTATTTGTTTATGATTAATTTTATGGTCATTATAAGTCATGTCAAAGCTTATAGGTAGGCTATGACCATATTAAGGTCATATGACCTCTAGATAGCTTATATATGTATTATTTAGCTATTTTATATTTTTCTACAATTTTTGGATATTTGTAGGTATTTAATATTTAAGGTTTTATTATTTTTAAGGACTTTCAGGATTTACTGTAAGGTCATACGGGGGTATTTCGGGACCCAATATTTTTATTTGGGCTATAAATGACTAAAACTATTTTTTAGAATATTTTAGAATTTTTCTGGATTTTTTAGAATTTTTGGGAATTTTTATATAATTAAAACCTATAGAATTTATATTTTATAGGCTTTGGGAATTTACTGTGAGGTCACATGATGATATTTTGTGTTAAAAATATTTTATTTAGATTTTAGAAAGTTATAAATATTTTCTATAATTTTCTAGAATTTTTCTGGATTTTTCTGCAATTTATTTTGATTTATTTGGACTTAGAATGATTTTTAAATGATTTTTGAATTAAATAAATAATTACCCAAAAATCTACCCTGGGGGGCCCACGTGTCGGCGCTGCTACAGTAACCGCCTCTCTCTCTCTCTATATATATGCATTGTATATTCACAAATCCTAATTAATTATAGCCTCCTCCTTTTGGAGTTTGATCCTGGTGATTTCCCGACTTCCCGAGGCGATTGCCGTCAACTCGGACCTCATTTTTGCGTGCCGTTTTTTTTGTTTGAAGCATATTGAGGTATAGTTTCTGAATATCTAATTTATTTTCGTATTTTTTATACCTAAATTTCTGGAAAATTCGTAGAGTGTCGGTTGTCCGAAACATGACACGTTTCGGTGTTTTCGAGATTCCGGGAGAACCATAAATCGAAATCATGAACCGTTTAAATTTTCGGAAAGCTAACATAGAGCTCTATGACATATATTTTTTTCAGAAATTATTTCATTTATCTAGTATTTTATTTATTCTGTGAACTCAGAACTGATCGGTTGATCCCCGTTTTGGTCACGATTAGGCATAACGGCGATATCTTTTGACCAAAGCGTGATTTTGTGGCACGGTCGATTCCAGTGCACTCTTGGTACTGAAATCTACCAAGGTGCACTTTCAAAATCTAGAGTTCATAGCATTTGACTAAAAAGTCAACGGTACGTCTCGATTTGTGTGCCATGGTTTCCAAAATTGAGAAACACGACTTCTGATGGCCAAACTTGCATGCTTAGATTATATTCAGATTATTATTAGGTTAAATTAGGTTTTAAAGTAAATTATTTCAGAATTAGTTATTATTATATTAGTAATCCAACTAGCCACTATTTAGAACTAGAACATTAGAATTGATTTGTGGTTTTCGTCCACGGTTCGTGGTGCGATGTGTGTTATAGGTTGACAGCTTATAGATCGGCATCCTCTCATCCTTGGCTTGTGACTATGGTTTGTGCAAGAATTCAGGCAAGTACAGTATTGCATTTATGTTTTAGTTCATTATAATGTTTACTCTATAGATTTCTCGTTTGATATCCCGTTGAGTCATTACTTGATATTCCATTGAGACACCATTGTGACACGGTAGTTATCGTATCCTTCTTAGCGTATCATTGACCGTTTTTGATTGTTAGAGAGTCGGGAGGGGAAATACTCGATAAATACGTGAACAAACCCAATTACCGTTACCGAATGATAGCTAAGTCATACACACCCACGTATGAGTTAGCTGTACCAATTACTAAATGATAGCCATCGTATGATGTGCCGTATTAGCCCAACCGTTCACGTATTAAAAGGTATTTCACACACACATAGTTGTTTCCATTGTTCCTCTATTTAGTTCTTGTCCTGCTAGATCATATCTTACCTGTTTATATCTTGCTATTTCATATCCTGCTAGTTCATCTCTTGCTAGTTCTCTATATGCTTTGTCATCATTGTTTTTCGCTTGTTCTAACTTATTTTGGACTAACAACATTAATTGCAATATGGTTGTACTCTGCTCCTTTCTGACTGGATCGTTGTTATAGGTGAGGTTGACGTGCCTACTCTTGCACATGGACCATACGAGGGGGGAGATAGAGACTCGAAGGCTAAACCATAGAGGACTAGTTAGTTGTGTGGTAGTTTTATACAAATGTAAAAAGCTTATATTCTTCTTCAAATGTAAAACTTCTATATTTTCTAAAGTTGATTTAGTTGTTGTGAATGAGCAGTTAGTATTTATGAGCACTTTATTTATTGCAGGCTAGACAGTGTACTACCGCCGATACCGCGACGTAGGCTGGGCTTGGACACGCACTCGTATCCCGAAAAGCGGGTGCGGGTCGTGACATTGCTACCCCCAACTTTCTGTCTGCCTGCGCCTGCGGAAGCGTCCGTGTCATACAATCCTTTATTAGGTTGAAATGAGGGATTGTCATGAATGGTGGAGGGTTGGCTACCCCCAGCTAATGTTGTAGCTGAAGCGTCATCTCCTTGCGACAAGGATCCTGATTTGGTGTGCGTGCCTTGGAACACACTGTACTGGGCAGTGCCGTCTTGCTACCCCCAGGCCAAATTTTGGGCTTGTTGGTCGACACGGAAGGATTCTTGGAAAGTACCCTGTGCTGTGTTGCATGAAGCAACGTAGGGTTCATCTTCTTCTTCGCCAGACGCCATCGGTCGCAGTCTTTGGAAGACAGACCGCCTCTTTGGTAGCGAGGCGGCTATTTGGCAACAACAACAGTTGATGGTGATCAGGGTATAGTTGTGCCTTGGTTTAGACATGTCATGCGCTGTAGACTCGTCCTTCGCTTTATGTTTGTGGAGAGTTGTTGAGGTCTCCATTCCTATATTCCTTTTGTGCATGCAGGAAAGCTGCGGGCATGAGTGAGGATGTGGAGATAGCTTCCCTCTTCTTAGTTCCTACGCATGAGATCCGCTTAGGCCCTGATCAGAGAGTTGCTGGTGAGGTAGACTCCTTCCATGATAA
The DNA here is from genome assembly GCA_029216955.1 of Iris pallida. Taxonomy (NCBI): domain Eukaryota; kingdom Viridiplantae; phylum Streptophyta; class Magnoliopsida; order Asparagales; family Iridaceae; genus Iris; species Iris pallida. Next base: position 2,852,842 of record JANAVB010009796.1, on the reverse strand, counting down.
CAGGAACACCATTCGCATGAGTCTATCTCGATAGTAGGTACCCCTTGACTTGAATCACGTGCATGAGCGCTCAAATGACAGTAGGTTTTTATCGGCGAGGCTTCGAAGCCCTCGAACCAGTTTTGTATAGCTTTTCGTTGGTTGCGTGCATGACTGCTAACGTGGGCTTTCGGTCAGCTGTTGGCATAGCACATTAATCGTGTAAGGCGCGTGCCACCTTGGACTTCTTCCTTCTACCCCAAGAAGGTGTGTAATATTCAGAATCCAACATAGCCTTACCCGATGGGTAGGCAATTCTGTCAAAGACAGAAGTTCTCGCCTGTACAGCTTCCTCTGTCTGCGGGTGGGTTATTGTGCGCTTCTTCCGACGTTATGCCTTTGTCAAGTCCGCCATAGGGGAGTCGCACTCCTCGTTGCGATTTTCCGAAGCAGGATTCTGGCGAGGCGGCGTGGCAGCCGCAGCCGAAATCTTCTTCGGGGCTTTGTCGTTCGAGGGATTATGGAGCGCAGTCCCCTCCGTCGTACTGCTCGTCGCAGCCGCCTTCGGCACTCAGGTACGTCGAGTCTTCTTCAGTTTTAGGAACCACTTCGAAGGACTCGACATCTCTTCAGAAAGAAGATCATCAAAAGCTTGTTGGTCGAAACGTACGAGCAACGTCTTTTGAGAAGATCCCAGCAAGTTGTCGTCAGATTGCGTCACTACCTTCTTGTTGGAGGAGAAGGAAGTCCCCAGCAGAGTTGTCATCTTATTTGCCATGACAAAAGGTTATACGAACGTTTTGTATATTAAACTTGTAAAGAGTACAATCGATTCCTAAACAGGAGATCTAAGTACAAAATTTATGAAAAAGTGTGACGGTGGAGATCGAGCACTGCAGTGGCTCCTTTACTCCATTGACGATCTGACGACGAGTTGAACTTGCTCTGGCTTTCTGGTGCTTGTGACTAGAACTCTGAGTTGCCAATCAAGAGGACGCCAAAGTTATGAAGATTTTGAAGCCCCTTTATCGAAGGAAAACACCTTCTATTTATAGGGGAGCACATATGACTAAATAACTTGAATTTATTTCTAATTTGTGTCTAAACAATGTTGATCATACTATGATTCTATCGTGCCAAATCACTAGTCGTGCCTAAGTCAACTTGAAATTGATTACCTTGATCGTGCTGAATCATCGTTCTTTGATCGCGTCTGAGTTATTGCCTACCTATCATATCTTGAATACCCTGCCAACTTTTAATTTCGAGGACGAAATTTCTTTAAGGATGGTAGATTTGTAACCTCCGTTAATCAATTTCTTGAATTTTTTGAAATTTGTATTTTTTAAAACTCTGAATTTTTGTCTTCGAAAAACATGCAAGTCTAATATTGAGAAAACATTTTCGACCGTAATTGCTATCGGTCTTTGTTTTGTCTTTGGTTTTGAAAAAAAAACTACATTTTGTGAGATGTTTACGCTAATTGAAATTTTGTTCGCTTCGAGAAAAGATAATAATATAACTATTTATTTTCTTATAAAAGAATATTAATAAAACTAAGTTTTGTAAATAAAACTATTTATTAATAATTATTAGTTTAAAGGTTTTGACAAATTGGTAGATTATTGGGTTCCTCTCGTAACGGGCTAAGGCCCTAACGGCCCTAGTTTAGCCTACCAAGCCTAGGCTTGGGTAGCGGGCTACGATTTCGAATGGTTAAATAGCTAACCTATGATTAGCTGATAAATCAATAATTAGTTATTAATTCTAATTATAAGTAGCTAGTGAGTATATAATTTTAATTAATTAAATTATCAAATATAAATTGTTAGTGGTTAGTGTGTTAGCTTCTCTACTATTTTTTTTCTATATTTCTATTACATTTTACATTTTAGGTTTTTTTTCCATTCCCCTATATAATGGCTCTTATCCCAATGTTCAACCCAAAATTTTCTTCCCAAAAATAATTTTTTTCCACAGCCGCCCCTTTTTCTCCTGTAGCCCATCCTCCATTCCCGATCCCCTCCCCCGACCATCACGACAGATTACAGAAGTAGAAGAAGAGCACGCCACCACCACGGCAATACACCACCACCACCGCCACCATAACACACCTCCACCTACAAAACAACCACCATTGGTGCTGCCATTTTCGGCCAACTCCAGCCAGACCTCCCTATTCCCAACAGACCATCACTACCACAAGCACGGTTGCTGCGCGGCCAAATACAGCAAGCCACCACACCCACCTAGCTCGGCTCCGGCCAAAGCCAGCCCATAACACACAGTAAACCATCTTCGCCCGGCCACCATTGGCCGAGCCACCACCATTACTCGTCACACACCAGCACCACTCCACGTCCATCACCTTCCTCACCACCATTGCCAAATCACCCACAAACACCATCATCAGAGAGAAGGAGAGAGAGTGTCCAACCTGCTGTCTCTGCTCGGGTCTCCAGATCCGCCGAACGACGTCGTGCTCCACCCGAGCACGACGAGACCCCCGCTGGCGCCGCCAGAACCTAGCTGCCTCCCTCCGCTGGACCGTTCCACCTCCGTACGGGTGGCGAACCTCAGATCTGTCGACCTGATCTCTCCCCGAGCCGGCGCAGCCTCTGCGCCGCTCATCTCCGCCCGCCGTCGCCGGCGCGCTGGTGAGGTTTCTCACCTCCTCTGCATTCCCTTTCCTTTCTTCCTCTAATTTTAATGGTTGAGTTTAACACTCACAGAGAGAGAGAGAGAGAGAGCCCCTTTTAATATAACTAGGGTTGAAGTTATATATTTAATAATGTTTAATTAACTGTTATGTTGGAGAAATGAGAATAAGTGTGAACATTGAGTTTGGGTCTACTGCTCTTCTTTTGATTATGATTTGGAAAAAATAGAAATGAGATGGGGAGCAACTACAGACCACTTTCCTTGTTAAAAACCATTAGAGTTTTAATTAGGGTTAATTGTTAGTTAATGTTTTTTTTGTTATTATTTGATAAATAATAATTGGGGTCAAAATTTCTGTTTTAATTTAGGGCTACTGGTTATTACAGTGGGCTTTGAGCTCATATTTTGCTTTTGGTTAAATAAATTGTTTAGGTAATTATACTAGTATGTTTTACAACCTATAATTATTAATAAGATATTTTCTATAAAATCATATTTACTAAATATATGATTTAGCTTAAGAAATATTTTCAAATATTTGTTCCAAAACGTTATGACATATGTGTATGAGTATTTCATACTATTATATTAGTAGTATTATAATTTGGAAAATTATAAATTACTTATATTCATGTGGATTTAGAACTAAGCTGATTGGTTAATAATAATTAAGGTTTGTCACGACCCACACCCTGATTAGGGGCACGAGAACGTGGGTACGTCCAGCCTACGCCGCAGTGTCGGCGGTAGAACGCTGTATAGGTCATCTATAACATCTAACATCTAACAACAAGATATATAAACCTGTCATCTCCGCATGGAGGTATAACATAACATCTCAACTCTATATCTCAAACACAAGTCTAGGAAAGATAGACATGATATGGAATCAGATGAAAGGAAGAAACTGAATATATATAGAGTTATCACACCACTCAAAGTAGATGTCCAACACAAATAAGTAAAAGACCTGAAATATAACTAAGTCACAACTAACAATCGGAACAATCCGATACAAAATGAAAACTATAAACACTAGACTAGACTAGGCACCCTCTACTGAGCTAGATGCTCCTCAGGCTCCTGAAGGTCACCCTCATGTGTCCCATAGAAGGTAGGACAGTCACCATCATCATCTGTAATATTTTCAACAGGTCCAGTCAGGACAGGAACGAGCACAATACATCTCACGCAGTTCATATCATGTTGGGAAATGTAAAGCATGCAAAGAGTAAGATACATGGACTGTAAAAAAATATATATAAAAATGAGAGAGATTTGATAACTGGAAATATCTATATATATGATAGTAAGAACTGTACGTAACCTGTGATTTAGAGCATGAGATGGTTATATAAACGGGTTAGGACAATGCAAGGGTAACTCCATCATACGTGAGTGTACTATGGACATATACATGATTTCACAAAATTTCACAAGATGGGATTTTGATCACATAACCATTTCCTACTCACCCTCCCCAATTAATACACAACGATCTAGTCAAGTTACGTTACCTTGTACAAGAGGTTTTTATCATGTTTGCTCACGTGATCGTGAGAGTACAAGATTGCACAAGAGTATACATGAAAGCGGTGTACAAAAAATACAAGATGTTCGTGAAAAGCACATGACAACTGTATCTGATGTACCCCGAGGGAGATAACATCGCATGACAAGATCCATATAGTACTAATCCATGATAATGATGTGACAGCATCATGTAAAGTAATCTAGAGCAAGAATATAAGTCCTAACAAGTATGAAATGATCAGAGAATGTACTCGCCTGTCACCCTGTATGACTGATATGAATAGATGTCCGAACTGGTATCACAGAGTCCTATTTAGAGTAAAATAGGTCACAATATATCCACAATGGTAAAAATAGAGTATACAATGCATACTACATGATTCTAGGTCAATCTGGTCAAAAGTCAACTCTTGGTCAACTCTGGTCAACTCTAAAAGTTAAACTAGGTCAACTAGTCAAAGTTAGGTCAACCAATGTCAAACTAGTTAGGGTTTAGTCAAACTAGTCATTCTAGGTTAATTCAAGTTCAATCTAGGTCAACTAGGTCAAGTTTGACCTAAGGTTGACTTTGGTCAACTCTAGTCAAACAAGGGTCAATAGGCCAACCTAATAACCATAGGCTCGTAATTAGGTTCCATAGGCTAATATCATATAGGTACCTATCTCTATACAATATATATATATATATATATATATATATATATATATATATATATATATATATATATATATATATATATATAACTTACATATATATATATATATATATACAAACATTACTACATAGGCTTATAGCCAATGTAATACTCATATATCATATAGTATATATATATATAGATACAATATATAATCTAACACAAATATATATATAACATATATATATATATATATATATATATATATATATACAAAACTTATATATCTACAATACATATATAGAGAGAGAGAGGGGAAAATGAGAGCGTGAGTGGTGTGTGTGCATGAGTGTGAGAGAGAGAGAGGAAGGGAGAGAGAACAAGAGAGAGAGAGATATAGGAGTGTGTGTGTGGGGTGTGTGTCACTGTGACAGGGGGGGTGTGTTTCTAGATTTCTGGAACCCAGAAATCAACACACACACACACCTACATATATACATATATGTATATATACATAACTACCTATATACATATATATATACCCTCACATCTCACATACACACACATATATACATATACATATGTATACAATGTAAATACACACAGAAATACATATATATATAATACACAATTTTAGTTTGAAATTCATTTTAAAACTCAGAAAAATACCAATTTAAAACCCAGGAAACACTGTTCATGGGAAAAATGGGTAAACCCGATACCCGACCCAACCAAGCTAAGGCTCGAAACCCAAGGTAGGTAACACTAGCCCTAGGTATCCTCTAGTATCCTAAGTGCCTGACACAAAGTCTAGACACGACACGACGTGTCAAACTCACTGGTAACCCAATCGGGTAAACTGACACACACACACAATACACAGCGTCGTGCACGTGTGCACGTGCCTCGTGTTCGCGACACATGACACGACATGTCTCGTGCTCGTGTCCATGTGTTCGCCACATGATGGGCTACACGCTCGTGTCACCACGAGGTGCCCAAGTGTCGTGTCCGTGCGACACGACACGCGCGAAGTTGGCCCCCGCGCGCGTGCGCACTGTCAGTGCACGACCAGTGCACGTGTCCCCGTGTCCTCGATACGACACGAGAGTGTCTCAAACTCGGGGGGGGGGGGCATGTCAGAGGTTGCCCCCTCCTCTTTGCCAAGTGGCACGTGTCCACGTGTCCTATAGTGTCCGTAATAGGTGTCGGGTAGCAGGACACTGTGCGTGTACCTGTCACAGCGTGTCCGTGTCGATTTTCGACACGAAAATGACACAGTGTCATGTTCAGTCAAGTGGGTACATGTTCTACTAGTCTAGGGCTACAAGAATATGTAATTTGTTTTGCAAAATAACAAAGTTCAATCCTTTGGGACATTTCATCAAACATGGTTTTATAACCTAGGATACGTGTCCGATACGGACACCAAACCAATCCTAGATTTCACCAAACTTGTCCCACAGCTAGGGTATACCTATGTGCATGCATTTATGAAGAAAAAACAGAATATTAACTAGGTTTATGGGTATTTACCTATTGATGCAAATTCCAAGGAAACTCAATAAAGAGGGGGTGTTTGTCCTTCCACTTGGTGATGCCCAAAGCTTGTGAAATCTGGATTGCTAGCCTCCCTTAGCACCCTTGATGTTGTAGGGTCCCAATGCAAAAGACTAGAGGTGATTTGGATCAAAAATGATCAAGTTATGGATGTTTGAAGTGGAGGGATTTTTCAATGTTTCATGAAGTTGTAAAAATGGCTTGAATGAATGATGGGATGACTAAATAGGAAGGGGGCATGGTAGGGGGGTGCCCTTGGCCGGCCAAAATGAGGGGAGGGTGTCCTATGGCCTTCCTTCAAGGTGAAGGCAAGGACTTCCTTGCCAAAGTTTTGGATATTTTGAGCAATCTATGGAAAAGATCTAATATGTAAATATCTAGATATTTCTTCTACTTTAACCCATGGAAATATCTATCCTCAAGCTTCTAGGTTAGTGGCTAATCTCTAGATTAGGGATAAACTAGGTTAGGGGCTGTCATGACACTTAACAATAATTAAATAATAATAAAAACACATAAATACAAATAATTCCAAATAAATCCTAGAAAATTACCAAAATACCCTTTAGGCTAAAAAGTGCTAAAATGGTATCCTAATCACTTGGTTAGGCTTACATGGTCATGGTAGTCTCTAGGATATGAAATCTCTAGGGTTTACACTAGGGTTATACTAGTAAAATCACAAAGTCATAAGTCGTGACTTAGAAAATAGTTTTAATTAACTAAAAATCACCAAAAATCATATCATGACTAAAATATCATTAATAAATAATAAAAATAATAAAATTTTAAAATACCCCAATTTCAGAAAACTGGGTGTTACAAGGTTTAATGTAATATTAATTAGTAAAGTTTAGCTAACATCATTTTATAATATTTGATTAATAGCAAATCATTTTAGTAGGGATTTTAACCTAAAATACGATTTCCTCTAATTTCCAAAATAATTATTTTAACTACTAGTTTTCGATTATCAACTAATATCTAAAGATGACATACTTGTGATATATAGTTTATTAACATTATAAAATAATTTCCAGGATTTCTTATATACATATTTAGTTATATATTTTTATTCATAAGTTGTGACTATTGTAGTCATTTCCTGTTTCTCGATTCGAGTATCATGCCAAACCCTAATCTTGGACCTTCATATACCAAACTAGGCTATTTGGACTATTCTGGACTTGATGGGACCGTCTGTACCATCATTTGAGATCATCTTGTGGAGCATAGCACTACTAAAATATGCTTAAATAGCGACGTATATTAGCGACGGCGGAAATACGCGTCGCTGATAATTGCATATAGCGACGTCGTGTGCTACACGTTGCTGTACGTCGCTGGCTTGCGACGTTCAGCGACGTAGTATAATTTACGTCGCTGGCTTGCGACGTTTAGCGACGTATCATGTAGGTGTCGCTGTTTTATTTCATATAGGGTTCCTGGCCCGATCGGAATCCTAAAATTTTCACCCAAAAATTTATTCCCGCTCTCCCCTCTCCCCCTGGCGAACCCTCCCCCTCCGGCGACCACTCCCTCCGGCGAGACCCTCCCCCTTCTCCCCCCGGAGACCCCGCTCGCCCGTTGACCCCTCCCTCCGGCGACCAGCCTCCCTCCTCCGACGAAGGAGCCTTCCTCGCCGCTTCCTCCTCCGACGAAGCCACCCTCCTCGCCGCCTCCATCCTCCGACGAAGCCACCCTCCTCAGGTAAACCCTAACCCTAGCCCTAGCTATCTAGACACAGACACGGACACGAGAACTCTAACCCTAGCTGCTGGGGTGGTCTTTCTGTCGAGGGGGGGAGAGGGGTGGGGTTGGGTGCAGGGGGTGGGGGGGGTCTTACTGTCGAGGGGTGGAGGGAGGGGTGGGGGTACCCGGGGGGTGCAGGGGTAGGGGGAGGGGGGCATGGTTGGGGTGGGTGCAGGAGGAGGGGGGCAGGGGAGGGAAGGCAGGGGAGGGTTGGGGTGGGTGCAGGGGTATGGGGAGGGGGGGCAGGGGAGGGGGAGGGGGGGAGGGGGGGAGGGGGAAGGGGGGCAGGGGAGGGTTGGGGTGGGTGCAGGGGTAGGGGGAGGGGGGCAGGGGTGAAGTGTATATTTTGGTTGGGGTGGGTGCAGGGGTATGGGGAGGGGGGGGCAGGGGAGGGGGGAGGGGGGAGGGAAGACAGGGGAGGGTTGGGGTGGGTACAGTCTGCCACTTTTTTTTATCGAGTACGATTTTGTTGCTTCTCTCGCTCTTCCTCTTGGTCTCCATTGAATGCTGGTCTACTGCCATTAATATTGGTCGATAGATTTCTCTGTCACATATTGCAAGTGGTACTAAGAAAAAAGAAAAAAGAAAGAAAGGAGAGAATAGATGTGACTCAAATGGACCGAAGTAGGTGTAGTAGTAGCAGTAAGAGCGGGACATGAACCGGGCTCATGACATTTTGAACTTTGGAAGACAATGCCATGTTAACTACTTCCTTTCCTTGCTTACGTTTGTGATTTATTATGATATATAATGGTGTTGTTAATTCTTTCCAAATGTTAGGATCGTTACAAATCTTGTTGGCTCGAAAAGAAATTTTCTTCGTGCATGCCTACTTCACATTATAGGATTTTATTTTTTGTTCAAGGGATTCGCAAAATGTAGGGATATATACCATTTGAAATTCATTTGAAATTCATTTGAAATCCATTTGAAATTCATTTTAAGAATCTGAAATGTTGACGATATATACTCAAGGTTCACAATATCGGTATCGGAATCGGTATCGGACTAATCCTATGAGTATTGGTATCGGCGATACCGGTAGTATCGGCGGTATCGTATCGGAGTATCGAACTTTGGTATCGAAAAACAAATAATTATTAATAAATTATTTACATTTAAAAACATATATTTTATACATTTAGGCATAATTTTAAGTATTTCAGCGTTATTTCTTAGTAGTTTTGAAATTATATGAAATAGTAGTCACCCTTACCGATTGGTTTTGCCGAATTGACCGGAACAAAGACCCCTAATATCGGTATCGGTCAATATTTGGTATCGGTCTGTATCGGATCGGAACATGCCAAACCGTATCGGTATCGGCCTGTTGGATAATATCATTGTTATTAGTAACTGTCCAATGTCGGAATAGTATCGGAACATGCCAATGTCGGTATCGGTCTGTATAGTATCGGTATCGGAACATGCCAATGTCGGTATCGGTCAATATTTGGTATCGGTATCGGTCTGTATAGTATCGGAACATGCCAATGTCGGTATCGGTCAATATTTGGTATCGGTCTGTATCGGATCGGAACATGCCAAACCGTATCGGTATCGGTCAATATCATTGTTATTAGTAACTGTCCGCTACTAATGTGTGTCCCATAATAAGACATTATATACGAATTTGTGCCTGTTGGATAATGTGTGTCCATCTTTGCAGAATTATTTTCAAATGGATATGAATTACTACTTGCGGAATCGTTCATGGATGTACAATCGTCGTCCTGATGATATGTGTGGTGTGCGGGATGAATACATAGCGGAAGTAGAGCAGTTCCTGCAGTTTGCTAAGGCGTTCCCTCAGTACATGGACGGCACCAAAATTAAGTGTCCGTGTGTGAAATGTCATAACGTGAAATATTATCCAGAAGTGGAAGTGACATATCATTTGTACTCGAGGGGTTTTACGCCTAATTACTATCAGTGGACCGCACACGGAGAACTTGTGTCTTTAGCATCAGAGCCGGAGCCTTACGTTGAGCCGTATATGCATACGGGACCTAATTTTGTTTCAGATAATCATGCATACGACGACGGGTGCGTGAACATGGTTTTCGACGCTGCGGGGCCTAGTTTCGTTCATGATGCACCTGAGGAGGCACCGAACGCCGATGCTGCACAGTTCATGGAGTTGCTGGAGAATGCAAGGACTCCATTGTATCCTGGTTGTGAGGATCATTCACCGTTGGAGGTGGTTACAAGACTGTTGAGCATTAAGTCAGATTTTAACATGTCGTAAGAATGCTACAACCGAGTGTTGGAGTTGATTATAGAGATCTTGCCGGCGGGTGCTAAGTTGCCTAAAGACTTCTACCGGTCTAAGAGGATGGTGAGATCGCTCTGGATGGGATACGAGAAAATCGATTCCTGTCGCAATGGGTGCATGCTGTACTACAAAGACGACAAGGACGCAGATGTGTGCAGATTTTGTGGTGCTGATCGCTATAAGACAACTAGTACAGGAAGGTCTACCGGTGCAAGAAGACCGACCGATTCAATGCACTACTTGCCTTTAACGCCGCGGTTGCAAAGATTATTTATGGTGAAAGAGACGGCCGAAAATATGAGTTGGCACATGCGAGAACAGATTGAAGAAGTGTTGGATCACCCATCCGATGGAGAAGCGTGGAAGCACTTTGATCGAGTGTATCCAGATTTTGTTTCAGATCCGCGAAATGTCAGGTTGGGACTATCTTCTGACGATTTTACTCCTTTTGGTCTTTCGGGATCCCAGTATTCGTGCTGGCCTGTGATTGTTACTCCGTATAACCTACCGCCTTGGATGTGCATGAAGACTCAGTACATGTTTCTAACCGTTATAATTCCTGGTCCGAACAATCCCAAGAGGAACATTGACGTGTACTTACAGCCTTTGATAGATGAGTTGAATCAGTTATGGGAAGTAGGCGCTAACACGTACGATGTTTCCAGGAAGCAGAATTTTCAGATGAAGGCAACCCTTATGTGGACCATCAACGACTTTCCGGCCTATGGAATGTTATCTGGATGGAGCACTCATGGCCGTCTCTCATGTCCGTATTGCATGGACCGTAATAAGGCTTTCCGCTTGAAACACGGCGGAAAGCCGTGCTTCTTTGATTGTCATCGGCAATTTCTGCCAAAAGATCATCCGTTCAGAAGGAACATGAATGCTTTCCGTGCCGGCGTTGTAGAGAAGGGTGATCCACCGCCAAGGTGGTGCGGAGACACGATATGGGAGGAGGTTAAAGATTTTCCAAGTGCTATCGAAGATCCTACAACTGGGTACAAGTGCGATGGATTTGGTAGAGTTCATAACTGGACAAAGAGGAGCATATTCTGGGATCTGCCATACTGGAGTACCAATCTGATCAGACATAATCTTGATGTCATGCATATTGAGAAGAATGTGTTTGATAACATAATTAATACTGTGATGGACGTAAAGAGAAAAATGAAAGACAATCCCAAGGCCAGGTTGGACTTAAAAGAAATATGCAAACGCCCTGCGTTGCATTTGATACAGCAGAATGGAAAACAGTTCCTTCCGAAGTCAATTTTTTCGCTGGACAAGGAGGATAAAGTGAGACTTTGTCGGTGGATCCAGGGCCTAAAATTTTCAGACGGATATGTGTCAAATCTGAGAAGATGTGTCGATCCGAAGGAAAACAAATTGACGGGTATGAAGAGCCACGATTGTCACGTATTCATGGAGAGGTTAATTCCGATTGCATTTCGGGAATTCTTACCACAGGCAGTTTGGGATCCATTGACGGAGCTTAGCATATTCTTCAGGGATCTTTGTTCTAAGAAATTGCTCGTTGATCGTCTAGAAAAGCAAGAGAAGGACATTGCGGTAACACTATGCAAGCTAGAGAGGGTGTTTTCTCCTGGATTCTTTGACTCTATGGAGCATTTGCCGATTCATCTATCCTATGAGGCACGTGTTGGTGGACCCGTCGAATATCGATGGATGTACCCGTTCGAGCGACATTTGAATCACCTAAAAAGAAAGGTGAAAAATAAGGCACGGGTCGAGGGTTCTATTTGTGAAGCCTATGTTCTCGAGGAGATTACAACCTTTTGTTCGATGTATTTCAAGCCTCATGTTGCAACTAATAGAACGAGAGCTTCCAGAAACGACGAGGGAGATCATGAAAGTAATGATTCAATACTGAAGGTATTCAATGCTCCAGGAAAGCCATCGGGTAAGATGAAAAAGAGATATCTGAACGATGATGAGCTAAGGGCTGCTCAGGTGTATGTATTACTCAACTGCGACGAGGAGGAAGTAGAGAAACTGGAGGGGTAAGTAATTAATACGTCCATATTATTTTAATAGTGTTAATTATTATACTATTACATTAATGAGGCATTATTTTTCATCATGGTTGAGTGCATATGTAAGACTTGAGAACTCTGTAATTACCTTTTGTATATGCACTTGATTGAGAATGAGCTTAATTGCTTCTTTCGTGGTATTTAGGTCGATCGTCCATATGCAAGACTTGAGAATGAGTCTATTAGAACGCTAGCCAAGGGACCAATTTATGCTGCAAAAATATGGCCAAGCTACTGTGTTAATGGGTTTAGGTTCAAGTCAACAACTTGCCCGATCAGAGACAACTTTGTGGATCTCGATTCCACCAAAAACAGCTGTTCGTGTATCAGATCTTCGAACTACAAAGATGTTGATGCGGGCAACGATTTCTATGGCGTGTTACGGGAGATTGTGGAGCTGGCATATAGTTATGGAATAGAGCTTGCTAAGATTGTGTTATTCAGGTGTGATTGGTTCGATCCGATTGAAGGTCAAGGTTGGAAAGTAGACAAGCACGGTCTTGTTGATATAAACTATCGGCGTCGATATCAAGCCTATGAACCATTTGTCCTATCAAGTCAGGCTCAGCTCGTGTACTTCACAAGTTATCCTAAACGGGGAATAACAAGGTCGGACTGGTGGGCAGTATGCAAGACCAAAGCTAGAAATACCTTTGAGGTTGACGATATAGCTTATCAACAGGATGAACTACCTCTTGTAACAAATATTATAGAAGTGGACACGACGAAAGTTTCCTATTACACATCTAATTGTGTAGAAGAAGTAGAATTATCTGAAGAGGAAGATGCAGATGAAAGTGAAGATGTAGAGGAGGAAGAAGAAGAAGAAGAAGAAGAAGTAGATGAGCTAAACGAACTAGATGAATTTTCAGAAGAGGATTAAATCTGTACGTTTGTTTTATAATCATATTTGACACTTTAGTGACACTTCTATCATATAAATCTGTGTCACTTCAGTGACACTTTATTGACACTTTTATTGACACTTCAGTGACACTTTTTGACTATGATATTTTTCAAAAATCTGTGATGTCTATCATATAAATATGTTTTTTTGTTTTATTGTCATATATTTTATTGTCAGGTATGACTAGACCATCTGGACGACGCGGAGGATTATATATTAGGCAGCCCCGTCAACCTCGGGCTGGGGATGGAGAGGGCAGTTCCGTACCCTCATCCTCATCTCCGAGTACGCCAGTGTACCGTTCTGTTCCTGGTCCATTACCGGGACAGGGCAGTTCTAGCAGGTTGGCGACTCCTCCCTCGTCGTCCAGCCTTCCTGTTCCCGGTCCATTACCGGGACAGGGCAGTTCTAGCAGGTTGGCGACTCCTCCCTCGTCGTCCAGCCTTCCTGATCCTGCGTCCAGCATCCCTGATCCCCCGTCCAGCATTCCTACTGTCGACGGATCTATGGAGGGAGCCCACGCCGATCATATGGAGGACGGCGATCAGACTGATCCTGCCCAGGCAGGAGGTGAGAGCGACCCTCCATGCGCTCCCCCGGGCGAGACGCGTATGGAGATTTGGACGGACGGGCCTTTGAAGTAAGTTAATTAATTATTATATATTTCTCAAATGATTATATGTACATATATATTCATGAAAAATTATTATTGTATAGATATCGGCCTTCTGCAGTACAGAGACAGCTGGGGACATTTGTGAGGCAGAACTATGGTGGGCCTTGGCTCAACTACTCAGATGCTCCCGCAGATAAGAAGGCCTTTTGGTTCGCCCACTTCAAGGTAAAAAATTTGTTTATTTTTAAATTTTAATAATCATTTGTGTATATTATACAACTTTTGTATTTTACTTCTTGTAGAGGACCTATTTCTATCCACCACACCGGGCGGCGAGGATCGAGGGCCAATTTCCTGCCGTCATAGCCAATCTCATCCGTGATGCGATCGACGACCAGAAGCGTCGTGATCGCGCCGGACGTCCGATCCAGGGTTGGATTACGCCAGAGTAGTGGACTGCGATGAAGGCTAGATTCAGCGAGCGCCAGTACCAGGAGCGGTCTGAGAAGGCCAAGGTGGCGCGGTCGAGCGCCGGTAAGTGGTGTGGCGGCTCCATTCCGATGACGGAGCATTTTCGTCATCTGGTACGTTTCCTATGACGGACATTAATTTATATATAGTTCGATATAATATTTAATACTAATAATAGATAATATATTTTAACAGGTAAAGAAGGGTGAGGACCCGAACATGGTGACCGTCTTCCTGGTCACCCATCGGAGGGCTGGGGACTTCATTGACGAGAGGGCGACGCAGGCATATGTAAGTTCTATTCAACTAATATTAACTTACTATAATTTAGAAAACAGGAAAATAGATATCAATATAGACTTTAGTAAACACTTACACGTTAGCAAACATGTTCTAGGCCGAGTTTGTTCGGCTACAGAAGGAGGCGGCTGATGCTGCTGCTGCTGCTAGTGCGCAAGCAGAGGGAGGGGCTGGTACTTCCTCCCAGCCGCCTGCAGAGCCATCGCCGGACGAGCTCTGGATGACCGCCGTTGGCGGTCTTCAGAAGGGTACGTACTACGGTATGGGATCCTACGGCGCGTATTTGGCTTCGGAGTCATCCCGGGCCCCCTCTGTCAGTGAGCAGTCTCCGGCTACGCAGGTGTCGTCACGAGCTGAGGATGTTCGTCGTCAGATCGAGGAGCTGCGTTGCGAGTTGCAGCAGCAGATTTCTGATGCGGTCGAGCGACGATCCGACCCTCCGATCGTCACCGGACGATTTGATGCGGTCGAGCGCAGTATACAGGAGCTGATGAGTCTGCATCAGGCTGCAGCTGCCAACTTGCAGACGCTCACCGAGTCTACGCAGCACACGGAGCGTAGACAGGTCGAGCTGGACGGATCGCAGAGGAGCCTTTCTCTCTCAGTCGCTCAGTATACTGAGAAGGTGGTGAGTGCCCTTGCTGCGCATGGTGAGCGACTGCGAGAGCTGGAGCAGGTACGTCCTCCGGGTCCATCGACGGTGTCGACTCCAGATACTGCACTACCTCCGGCGCCGACTCCAGACATTGTACTGCCTCCTACTGCCCCTACGGTACAGCTCACCCAGGAGCAGTATGACTACATTCTATCCCAGTTGCGCGGCAGGGGTCCGCAGTGATTTTATTGGTTTTTTTATGACTTGTATGTATTGGCCCTATGGGCAAATTGTTTATTCATACACTGTTGTTTATACACTTGGTGGGAGACTTTTTATCATCTTCCATTTTTATTTGACTCTATTGGATGTTTGTGAGGATGTGTGTCTTTGATATTTACTTTGCACTGCCTCCTATTTTTATTGTGATATTTACTGTGATATCTGCGACGGGATGACAAATATACCTACGCTGGGTTATAAGCGATGATCTGATATACAAAGGAGATGCTGCCGAAATTTTAAAAAAATATATTGTGTATTTTTGTTATGATGTGTGTCTGTGTTTACAGTGAATGTGAAATACAGTGTTCGGAACCATCGACAGTTTCGATTACTGTTGTATGTTTTATCTTGGATAGAAATAGCAACAGTTCAGGGTGCACTTCTGAGAGCTTCATTTTCACGTCCTTCACTTTCTCGGACGTCGTAAAGGTTCCCGAGAAGGTGAAGGACGTGAAGAGGAAGCTCTGAGAAGTGCACCCTGAACTGTTGCTCTTTCTATCAAAGATAAAACATACAACAGTAAGCGAAACTGTCGATGGTTCGAACACTGCACTTCACACACACTGTAAACACAGACACACAGCATAACAAAAATATCAATTATATTTTTTAAATTTTTTTTTATATTAGCGACGTATAGCGACGTTCTGCGATGTACTGCGACGTCACACAGACGTCGCTATACGTCGCTAACTAGCGACGTTACGTCGCTCGACGTCGCTAATACACGTCGCTACGTTGCCCACGTGGCCACGTGGATGCCATGCCTCGTCATCATTTATAAACTTTTGAAGCGTCGCAACTTGTCGCTTTACGTCGCAATGTTGGCGACGTACTTATACGTCGCTATCTGTCGCTCATTTAGCGACGTCTAGCGACAATTAACTACGCGTCGCAAATAGCGACGTTTTGCGACTAAATTGCCATCTGCGACTTGCCTATAAGCGACGTAGGTTTTTCGTCGCTAATTACATCGCAAATCATTGTTAGCGATGTATTTCCTGTATTTAGCGACGTCTCCTGACGTCGCTAATCTGGGTTATTTTAGTAGTGTAGCATTGTACCTACCTCATGTCGACACGTTCGTGTCGCGCACGTCGACTCCAACCAAATCAAGGCGAGTACATTTTTTGATTATTTTCATTCATGATAGTATCTATATTGCCTGCTTTAGACTACTTTACTTGATATTGACACGTTGTTAACATGGATTGGTACTCTATGGATCTTTTTATAAGATGTTATCCCCTCATCGGGTGCATCGAATAGTTTATGTTCATGTACTTTACCATTGCATTATGTACTCCTTGTACTCGTATCCTTCATGTACACTCATCTGCTCTTATGTACTCTCATGTGCACATGTACTTTATGTATAACTAACAATCATGTACGTAACGTAACTTGACCAGATCCTTGTATATTGATTGGGGTAAGGGGAGTAGAAGTCGTTATATGATTATATCCCAGTAGTATAATCATGTACATGTCTGTTATACCCTCACGTATAATGGAGTTACGTTATCTTAGTCATGTGCAACCTAAACCGATTACATAACCATCTTGTGCTCTGAAACACTTATATTTATTATATTTCATAGATTCTTATTATATTTTATGTGCTCAGTTTACTTATCCATATCTCCTGTATTCCTGTACTTTTTTACAGTATGTCATATATTTATTCTACTGTTAGCTCTATATTTACTACCATGTTTTGGAACTGCTTTCAGAGATATGTGCTCGTTCCCTTCCTGACTTGACCCGTTAATAAATTTTAGAAATTGTTATGCCCCACATTGTTGGACTACAGGATGATGCTAGCAGAGACGGATCTCGATCTTCTATTCATCCTGAGTTGTCTTCCAGGAGTTCTAGGCCTTGTAGTTGTTTTTGTTTCGTTATTGTATTTGCCTCCGCTACATTCTGTTCTTGTATATTCATTTGTAGACTCGGTCTGTTTCAGTATCATTGATATCTTTTCATTGATATCTTCTGTCATGCCCCAGTACCGAAATACGGAGACGAACTAGGCCAGCTACTCCATATGAGGTATACAAACGTTATACGGCAATCGTGGCTGTCAAGAGATAAGGGGGGTGCAAGCTACATTCAAGTCTCCTTTGGCCTCACAGAGCATCTATGTCTTAATCATTTAAGCAAGAAAACATCAATTAATGAATATATGAGATAAAGCAGTAAGGTGTCCCCGACGCTTCATCAAAATGATCATGGGGGTCTAGCTTTATAAGTTAGCTAGTCCAGAGAGTCATAGGTACATAATTGTATTCAGCTGCAGTCTGATTTAATTACAAATATGCAAAAGACAAAATGTCTAGATTAGTCGGCTAAACAGGTGTCGGTGGCTAAACGCCAGAACATAAGTAAAGATACTAGAGTGGTGGAGAAGAAACCCACTCGAGTCTCCCGCCAGCCATGCTCCTAGTATGCACCATTGACGTCAGGGAAAAAGGTTGGATCCTCAGGAGCTGCTAGAGATCTGGCCAAACAAAACCAGCGGGGTCAGTCCCGAATAGCAAGTACCACAAGGGAGCACAAAAGAGTGAGATAAAACCCATGCATAAAATAATAATACTAGTAATAAGAAAAGCCTCCGGTCGAAACCTCGGTCCACAGCCTGTCCTAGCACGACAGACCAACCCAACGACCAAACAAGGACATGGGTTGAACCATGCACCATGACAGTCCATGTCCCTCGGCCACTAATGGAAGGCACAAGCACAGTCAAATCGTTTTTCAAGCGGCCATTCATTACTGCGGCTATCTATAATTTGGCGGAGTTATCCCCGCGAAACTGATTAAAAAGAATCCTCAGATCGTGTCAACCCAGCAGGGCTAGCCAAACCATTAAACATATAACACATTGATTATGCATCGGTCCTCCGGAGGGCTACCGCGCTAAAACATATAACACATAGCTCGTAGAAGTCGGATATAGCCCTCCGCTATAGGCGAATGAAACCATATCTGTGGCGGCCAACCCGACACGTTAGGACTGGACCTGGGGTGGCCAGTATGGCACGATCTCGGAATTCTTCCCACCCAATGCATCTACCAAGTTAGTTGCCTAGTTAATCCCTAGGTTATCCTTGGAGTTCACATGTCGTGGTCACATGATCGCTCCCCCAGATGTCGTACATCGTACGAGTACCCCAAGAAGGGATCTGTACTGGCTCATGGAGTCATACGTATTTACCCCCTTCTTGGTGTAAATGCAACACACAACACATACCACATCATTAATACCGACCATTTGCTATGTAAATGCTGGACTCTTGGAGGTATTGGCAGGTATCACGTAGGAACATTTAGCACATAGGATAGCACCTCGGTGCTCACATAGATTGTACCATAGTACACACATAGGTTATCCAGCACTCGCATAGGTAGTCAGTTCAGGAATGAGAACCAAAACAC
The DNA here is from genome assembly GCA_029216955.1 of Iris pallida. Taxonomy (NCBI): domain Eukaryota; kingdom Viridiplantae; phylum Streptophyta; class Magnoliopsida; order Asparagales; family Iridaceae; genus Iris; species Iris pallida. Next base: position 2,833,781 of record JANAVB010009796.1, on the reverse strand, counting down.
AAGGACTCATGCAGCCAAGACTCATGCGGCCAAGACTCATGCGGCTAAGAGGATATGGTTATACGGCCAGGGAAAAGAGCGCATGCGGCCAGGAGGAAAAGGCTCATGCGGCTCGGAGAGGACGGGCTCAAGCAGCTCGGGGAGAGCGGGCTCATGCGGCTCGAGGAGAGCGGGCTCATGCGGCTAGGGCCACAAGAAGACAAAATGCTTATGCGGCCGCAGGGGGAAAGGTTCATGCGGACGAAGTCAACCCAGACATGCAGCAAGGGCCATGCGGCAATGAGGATGGGGTCTTATGCGGCTAAGACCAAAAGAAGACAAAATGCTTATGTGACCGCAGGAGAAAAGGTTCATGAGGCTGAAGTCAACCCAGACATGCGACAAGGGCCATACGACAATGAGGATGGGGTCTTATGCGGCTGGGAGCACAAGAAGACAAAATGTTTATGCGGCTGCAGGGGGAAAGGTTCATGCGGCCGAAGTCAACCCAGACATGCGGCAAGGGCCATGCGGCAATGAGGATGGGGTCTTATGCGGCTAAGACCACAAGAAGACAAAATGCTTATGCAGCCGCGGGAGAAAGGTTCATGCGGCCGAAGTTAACCCAGACATGCGGCAAGGGCCATGCGGCAATGAGGATGAGGTCTTATGCGGCTGGGAGCACAAGAAGACAAAATGCTTATGCGGTCGCAGAAGAAAAGGTTCATGCGGCCGAAGTCAACCCAGACATGCGGCAAGGGCCATGCGGCAATGAGGATGGGGTCTTATGCGGCTAGGAGCACTGGAACCATGGCCTTATGCGGCAATGAGAACAGGCTCATGCGGTCAAGAATGCCAAGAGCCATGCGGTCATAAGCCATACGGTCAGAGGAAACTTGCCGCATGAAAAGGTCATGCGGTCAAGCACTGTTTTTCTTCTCCAACTTTTCCGAGAAGAAGAACCATGAAAGCCATGGCTTCCAAGCTCCAATAATCCTTCATCTAAGGTTAGAATCCGGACTTCCATAGGTCAAAATAGGGCAGAATAAAATTTTTTACAACATAGAACAACTAGATTTTAAAAACAAACAAGTTTAGTAGATCAAAACCAAGGAAAAACCAAAAATGACATAAACTTATATCTACAAGAATTCATCCATTAAAAATGAAAATACTAAGTACTAAACTTGTAGAGGATGATGAGAAGAACAATAGAAACAAATATTTTCAAAGGAAAAATCAAGATTGAAAATGCACAAATCTCCACTTTTGAGCAAGTTGTACTTGCCTAAGTGGGTTGGTTGTTGAGGAAAATAAATGGAGGAGTGAATGAGGAGAGAGAGTGAGGAAGAGAATATAAATAGGGGTTGGGTTGGCTTAAGAAAACCCTAATCTCTAAACATGCTCTAACCATTCCACTAATGACATGCTTAAAAGCTACATGCAACCCTTAATAATAATAAAGAGAATTATACATATGCTAAATACAGGATACCATGTACAAAATTCATGAAAGAATACGTATATCGGGTTCGGGGAGTGACATCTCTATCCTCCTTAGAAAAATTTCGTCCTCGGAATTTCAACCAAGACAATGATAGAGGAAATTCGGGCAAGCAAAGTGCAATTACAATCTACGCAAGCAACCTATCATTAGCAATCATTGATCCTATATTTCAAAATAGAGCAAAACAAGCATGCAAACAGATTACCAAGGCATGAGGAGAAACATACCTTCAGAGACGAACAAGTGCGGGTACTGAGATCTAATCTCGTCCTCGCGCTCCCAGGTTGACTCTCCCGGAGAGTGATGGCCCCAAGCGACACGGACAAGGCTAATAGTCTGATTCTTGAGCACCTTCTCTTGCCGGTCCAAAATAGACACGGGTTGTTCCTCGTAAGTTAGGTCGGTACCAACGACTAAGTCCGAATGGTCGAGGACATGACTCGGATCCGGGATATACCTACGGAACTGAGATACATGAAACACATCATGTATATCACGTAGCGAAGGCGGAAGGGCAAGACGATAAGCAACGTCGCCTACCCGAGCGAGAATACCAAATGGACCAAAGTATCTCGGACTTGTAGAAGCATGGAATTTCAGGACCAAAAATCCTATGCGCCAAACACTACATGCGCCAGAGAGCTAGGACAAAGTACTTCACACAGCAAAACAACAAATATAGACATTGAAAGAGGATTTTTTACATGTCTAGAAAAGGTTGTACAAAGGAGAACTTCTACAAAAAGAAAAGACCCTAAGTCTACAGCCAGGCGCGGTGATCATCATGCGCTCTTGAACAAACGCAGCGATCATCATGCGCTCTTGATCAGGCGCAGCAGCCACCATGCGCTCTCAGTCAGGCGCATTCCACCATACGCTCTCAAACGGGCACATCCTTTTCAGCAGCTCAGTTATGTGCATCCTCAGTTATGTGCATCCCTTCAGCAGCCCAGTTATGTGCCACTCTTCCAGCCAGGCTCACAGTCGTCTAAATGCTTCGACTAATGAAGCATTTATTGAACAGAACGAGGGTGGCAATCAACCCTCTAGCTAGAGGAAGAGCTCTCCAAACCGAGGAAGAGAGGAACATCACAAGCCAACCTATGGCCAGGGGAGGCTTCGAAAGATCCTCCAAAGGCGAAGGAAGACCGCAATCGAAACCGCGGCTAAAGAAGCAGCTTTCAACACAACCAGAGTGGGCAATACCCACTTTGAAGGAAGAAAGAGCCCCCAAAGCCGCAGCACCGCAATTCCGATCTGCGGCTCTTCCAGAATAACGGAGACGAGGCTCGAGCATCCCGATCTTTGGATGCAACAGGCACCTTCCGCCTGCCTCAGAAGCCCTCAACTCCGACTTTTGGATGTAACAGTCACCTTCAAGTGCATCAATGAAGACATTGCGTCGCAGCTTCACCCTCGGGAGCATCTCATCAACAGAATGCATCAGAGTAAACAAGTTCATTTCGGAAGAACGTGAGAGAACGAGAAGCAAACTCTCTCCATGCCACTATTTATAGGCCGGGAAAATCAAACCCATGTGCCAAGTGGATGGCTCTCCGAATTCCGTGCAATAAATTTGTATTAAGTGGATGAACCGGACGCTTCGAATTCAGCCAAGTCAAAATGGCTATTTAAAGCACTCGAAGAACGTAACAGTCGCACCATTAAAGACGTGTCACAAAGCGGATGCGCCGGCCGGACAGCGCATCACACAGACGCGCCCTTCAAACATCAAGCGCATCACACAGACGCGCCCTTCAAACATCAAGCGCATCACACAGACGAGCCCTTCAGCACCAAGCGCCTCATAGGGGATGCACCTCCATGCGTCCCCATATGCCTAGTGGAACGCCGATCGATGTGCCCACTCAGCTGTCCATCAAATATCAAAAACATTAAATGCTGAAGTCTGACAGAGTTGGCAGCACGCCTCCCGAAGACTGAACAGTTGACAGCTTTTTCAGAAAGTGAAGCGTCGCCAACGTCAGCATCATTATTACTTTCCTCCGACGGTTACTGCCACGTGGCCGCCCAATCATCTCGCATGCGCCTCCGTAGCCATTCGCCTAAATCTGCATGCGCCTCAAAAGCCATACGTCTCAGACTTTTTACTGATCCCTAAAGATAGAAGGAAAGTCACCATTGAAGCTCTGCATGTGCCTTAAAAGCCATGCGCCCCAGACTTCTCTCTGATCCCAAAAGACAGGAGTAAAGTCACTACTGAAGCCTCGCATGCGCCTCAAAAGCCATGCGTCCCGAATGGTTCGTGACTCCTAAAGGTTACGAGCTAAAGTCTCCTCATGTGCCCAATCCTAGGCGCATCCTACCAGATCATTCCCCATCAAATCCGAGATCTCCGAGCCATGGGTCGACGACACGTGTCCTTTGACTCAACTCACCCAAGATCTCAGCAACAGAAAGATCTTCTTCTCTGCTACGTGCCGGCTCACAACAGCAGTATGAAGAATTTAACCCCTCAATCAGGGCGCATCGTCTATGCGCCTCCATCAGCAATCTCCACGTGGCGTCCCCGCGTCCAGGCGCATCCTACATATGCGCGCATGAGCAGCCAACCTGCAAAACTATAAATAGAGGGATCATTTCCTTCTTCCAGACAACACACACGGAGGCAAACATACATCGACAGACAGAGACTTCGCACCACCAGAGAGGTAGATACAGACACTCAACGTCTTCCTCCTCTCAGCAAGCTCCAGCACCCAGAGCAATCCAAACCTTCAGAGAACCGATAACCGTCGTCAGATCGTCAACGGAGTCAACGCATTACCACTCGCTCCATCGACACAAGGGACCCAGATAAACAAAAGTATACTCCTAGGACTACATCTAAGTCCTATATTGTAACACTGTTCTGTTTGTATTAAAATTTACAATCAAAAGATTTTAATGGCAAACAAGCTGGCGACTCTGCTGGGGACCTCTTTCTCCTCTACCGAAAAAGTTGTGTCACAATCCGACGATGTGAAGGTGGGCTCCTCCCACAAGACGCTGGTCGTACGCCTCAATCAACAGGCGTATGAGGAGTTCATCTCTGAAGGCAGTGCGAGTCCTTCGAAGCGGTTGCCAAAGCCGAAGAAGACCCGCCGAGTCTGGGTGCGCAAGGTCGACGCCTCTGGCACCACCACCAAAGGGGATGCGCCGATCCAGCCTTCCCTTCATGCTGACGTCCTCAGCAACCAAGATGCGCCCACCGGTGTAGCGCATCTCTCGGGGAAACGTGCGGCTGACCACATTCCCCAGCCATCTCCCTCTCAGGCGAGGAAGATGCGTCGACGGAGCAGGGGCGCAGCCAATGCCCCACGCATCACCTCTGATGCGCCACAGAAGGTCTCTGTCTTTGACAGACTCACTCGCTGTAATGGCGAGAAGAATTTGGATTCTGAGTACTACGCGCCCAGCGGGCTAGTACGAAGAAGTCCAAGACAGCACGGGCCATGCGTTCCAAACGTGCTATGCCAGCAGCAAGCCAGAAGCATGGGCTCACAATCATGCGCGCTGCTGATGGTAAGCTGTATAAGGTCGACTCAGGTGCTTCTGCGCCAGAAACGAGCCGACCTTCAAAGTCCTTGTCTCACTTGGGCGCATCTATTGCATTCACAACCAAGTCGAGCAAGGCAAACCCAGTGGTCTTGAACTCCCGCGCCTCCCCTGGTTGTGCGTCTGATGTCCGTTCAAGTCACTGTAAATGTTGTTCCCCCACTACTAATCGGGACGCTTGTTTGGTGTTAGATCAGGGGGCGCAACATTCACTTGACCACCCTGGCGCTTGGCCTTGCCATACGCCTGAAGGGGGTGCGAAGGTGGCACTCTCCTCCAACGATTTGTGCAACGTGATCACTCACAAGCGCCAATCAGGAGAGTCGACTGACAAGCACGATGTGCCCCTTACAGGGCACACTTGTGCTGTGGTCACCATCAACTGCTGTTGCAAGGCGGCAGTCCCACCAAGGCAGTCGGTGTTCTAGTGGCTGCAATCATCGACACCCATCCAACGTCGCCTCGGGAAGAAGGTGTCGACAAAAGAAGAGCCAAGGGTTACTTCATGCAACGTGATCTCCAACTCCTCGTCAGTCCGAAAGACGACTGGCAATTCCTTGTCCTCGTCTAAGAGCCAGCCGAGGAAGACCAAGACAGCTATCTCGTCCTCCGGAGTGTTCGAAGGCACTCGGGGGAGGAAAAAGATCTTGGAGGAAACTGGGGGTAGTCAAACCCTTGTTGAGCTTCCTTCCGAAGATGAAGGTGTCCTCCGAAGCACAGTTGGGATGGAAGCAGGGGGTCGTCCAGCCCTTGTGGATCTGCATCTCGAAGACGAAGAAGTCCTTCAAGACAGGACTGTGGGTGATCAGGCCCTTGCAGATACTTCTCCTGAAGACGAGGGTGTCCTCCAAAACATAGCTGGGGGTAGTCTAGCCCCTGCGAATTTGAGTCTCGGAGACAAAGAAGTCTTCCAAGACAGAACTGAGGGTAATCAGGCCCTTGCAGATGCTCCCGTCGAGAATGTTCTCTAGAACATGGCTGGGGATAGCCAAGACGAAGCTCCAGGAGAGGCAACTCCCCTACAAGAGAGTAAAGCCGAGAGTGAAGCTTCAACCGATCCATCCACTTCCAGCTGTGTCATGACAGTATACATGGCTGGGGGTGATTCCGAGTCTGATGCACCGCCACCAGACCTCGTCCAGCACATGGACACATTAGAGGGAGGACTCAAAACTCTCTCTGCCTCCATACAAATACTGACTCAAGCAGTGTTTGAGATACAGTCAACTTTGGCCAGGACACCTTCTACCGGTCCCGACCCGGGGGCCAATGGAGAATCGAGTGTACCTCTTCAACAGGTATCCTTGGATACGGATCACCGTGAAGCACCTCGGACATCGGAGCCCTCAAATGCCCAACTCCAGGTGGTACCACCTTCCCCGACTCCCAGCTCCACGGAAGACGTGGTCGAGATGATCAGGGACTTGCACGAGCGCTTTGAGTCCAAGACGAGACAAGAGGAGCGCCAAAAGATGGGCATCCCCCAACCTTATCCCCTCAAATGGAACAAGGTGGTTTATCCTCCTAAGTATAAACCACAAACACTGACGCCATACGACGGGAAAGACTCTCCGCGTCGCTATCTGACGTACTTCCAGTCCCAGACGGAACATCTTCCGAAGGAGGACGCGCTACTCACCAGCATATTTGTTGGGGCACTGAAAGGAGTGGCGTACGACTGGTACTGCAGCCTACCCGACAATTCCATATCTTCCTTCGACGACCTGACGTGCCTTTTTCTCGACCGTTTCTACGACGGCGGAAAGGACATGACAATGGCGTCCCTTATAGAGATACGCCAGAAGGAGAAGGAAACAGTTCGAGTGTTCATCGAACGCTTTCGACAGGCCTGCTTCAGACTGCCCCCGGGCATGTCAGAACATGCACTCCTCTCCTCCTGCAGCATGAACATGCTGCCTGCAGTCAAACTCTGGCTCAACTCTACTCCTCCTCCCGACTGGAGCTCCTTGATCATTAAAGCAGAAGCCGCAGAAAAGAAGGCGGCCAATACTCGTCTTCTGGGAGTCAGTTTCCCTGTCTTTGAGGACAAGGGAAAACGGCCTGCAGCCAACAACCCCGGACGAGAGACAAAGGGGAAACAGGCATTGACTGTCAATGCCTCAAAAGGTGCGTCAGCACCTACTCAGAAGCCTCCACTTGCACCAAGGCCAAAGGAGGTTTATTTGTTCAACGACGAAGACACCCTGCAACTCTTTGAGATACTGAAGCAGGATGACAAGATCATGCTGCCGGACCCAAAGCGCCCCGACGAGGTTGGGAAAGTGGACAACCCGAGGTACTGTCACTACCATCGGTTTGTCGGACACCCAACCAAGGACTGCTACGTCCTCAAGAATTACATCCAGCGCATGATCAATGCGGATGTAATCTCCGTCGACTACGAGGAGAAGACGGTGTCAGCCAACGTGGTATCACTCCAGTTCGGTACCCTGCCACCAACTACAACACAAGATAGCGCCGTCCCCATCCCTAAGGCGACAATGGAGGTGGTTAACTTACCACTTACTCGTGACAACGTGAGTGGACTCATCCCACTCACCACATCTCGAGGAGAGATCCTATGGGTTCACCCTGATCTCGTCTCTGAGGTGACTCAACTAGAGGTACGCCCTACCTCCAAATCCAAAGGCAGGAAGATCAAGTCTTGCCGCATGGTCTCTTCCTCAGCGAAAGAGGTACTTCCTGTACAGACGCGTTCACAACAAAATACCCAACCCGACGAAGCTGTCGTCGAGGTGGTGCCTCCTTGTACCGTCCCTGCTGTCCAGGACGAGGGCCCGTCTAAGCCCCCAACAGCCAATAAGCAGAAGCATGTAGAGGCCCACTTCGATAGGCCTCTGCGAAAGAAGAATGCTTCGGGGTTAGCCAAGCCCCACAACTTCGATATACTGGCACAACTGGCCAATACTCCTGCCCGCCTATCTCTGTTTGAGCTCCTTCGTCTTTCCAAAGACACCCGAGAAGCTCTTTGTGAAGCTCTGAAGGATGCTGAGTCCTTTATCAGTCAGGTCAAGCAGCCTGAAGATCTTCCGACTGCGTGCGCGCACTGCCATTGTGCAGATGAGGTTATCCCCAACATAACCTTCACCCAACAAGATATGCTGTTCAAGCACAACCGACACAACAGGCCGCTGTACTATACAGGGTATATCGGTTCAGTCAAGGTGAAGCGGATTCAGATCGATCCGGGGTCTTCCCTCAGCATCATTCCGAAGACGCTGCTCTCAATACTGGGGATCCCAATGTACCGACTGGTGCCTTCCAATACAACAATCAGTGGCTTCAACGCTAGCAAAAGCGAACCACTGGCCAAAATACGACTAAAGTGCCACATCGGTAACCTCAGAACCGAGGTCACTAGTTATGTCGTGGACGCCGAAGTCAACTACAACCTTCTGTTGGGTCGTCCATGGCTGCATGAGTACATGTTGGTGCCATCCACGCTCCACCAATGTATGAAGTACGTGTCCACCAACAACGTCATCCGGACGGAGTTCGCGGACATCGACCCTTTCAAAGGGGTTGAAGCCTACTTCACCGATTCCGACTTATACAAGTCACCTGACGGGGAGGAAGCCAATGATGCCAACGACGAAGCAGAAACGACAGCAGAGCCGGACATGGAGCCTGAGACGACTCCCGACGCTCCTTTGAAGATCCGACTCAAAGGGAAACCGCCTCAGAAGTTGCCTCCCATGAACATCAAGTTACCCGGGAAAGCACCAGCTGCTCCTGAAGCTCCCCTGAAGATACGGCTCAAGGGAAAGCCGTCTCAAACATCGGCTCCCCTTGTGGCAAAACTACAGGGGAAGGCGCCAATCACCGGAGGCACAGTGGAGGCACCTCTGAAGGTACGTCTTAAAGGCAAGCCGCCGCCATCCAAGCTGCCAGAAAAGGCCCGCATAGTCCTCTCGGACTCCAAGACCAACGCTGTGGTGGACTCTCCCGATCCTACTCCAGTACTCACAGATGAAGAGCTAGGGGAATATATCTCTGCTGATGTAGATGCACCCTCTCTGGACAATGTAATCCCGCAGGATAAAATCTCGTATTTCATCAATAATAGAGTATCTTTTAATTTTCTAGTCTTCCACATTGGAATGCCATGTATACATTAGATAACGCTCTACGGTCGTTGCAAACACAAATAACGACCGTCCATCATGTAAATCGAGTAGTCTCGTCCTAAGGGGTCTGTTTCATAGTCCCGCCACGGAGTCGAGACGAAGAATCCATCATCTTCGGCAAAGTTGAGCGTCATCAAGACCTCCCGCCACTCGAGCCAGAACCAGATACCGGCAGAATACAAGTCTATCGGTACACAGACAAGGCAAAGTACCTCATCCAAAAGATGGGTTACGACCTAAAAAGCAACAAAGGCCTGAACTACGGCAAGGGTCGACGTCTCCCTCTCCGGCTTCCAACACCTAAAGAAAAGCCGCAGAACTACTACAATAGAACTCGACGGAGGGTAGGCTATGTCACGCCACTGTCAACTCCAGAGAGTTCAGATACAGAAGAAGTAGAACATTCTCACTCGTCTGAAGCATCAACGTGGGATTCTGATACCAGTATCGGCTCAGTCTTCAAGAGAGTGCTATCAGCCAACATGACATCCGTACGATCTCAAGAAGATGAAGGCGAAGACCAAACGCCAGAATTCTTTGAAGAAGAACCCTGGGCTCAACGCCTAGGAGAACAGTGGGAGTCTTGTTTTGAATTACGTGAACCTCCCACAGAAGACGAAGTCGAACAGATCGACCTTGGGGACGGATTTTCTTCCAAACCCATCATCGTCAGCAAAAGCCTAAAAGAAGAAGACCGAGAATCTTTAATCCAGCTGGCTAAAGAGTATATCAACGTCTTCGCCTGGAGCTACGAAGATATGCCGGGACTTGATCCCCAGATCGCGATGCATAGGCTGAACATCTTACCTGATGCCAAGCCTATCAAACAACAACAGCGGCGCTTCCGTCCGGACATCATGAACGCCATCGATCAGAAGGTAGACAAACTCTTGACCAGCGGCTTCATCCGTGAAGAACAACACCTAGATTGGGTAGCCAACGTCGTCCCTGTCACCAAGAAGAATGGGAAGATACGAGTTTGTATCGACTTCAGGGACCTCAACACTACTTGCCCGAAGGACGAATTCTCGCTTCCAATCACCGACGTGATGATCGACAACACATGTGGCTTCGAGCGCATGTCTTTCATGGACGGGTATTCGGGCTACAACCAGATCAAGATGTTCTCCGATGACGTAAAACATACGTCATTCAGGACTCCAAGGGTGTTTTCTGCTACACAGTGATGCCCTTCGGCTTGAAGAACGCTGGTGCGACATACCAACGAGCTATGAGCACCATTTTCCATCAGCATCTTCGCAAGACAGTCGAATGCTATGTTGACGACATCGCAGTCAAGAGCCGTCTCAAAGGAGATCACCCGCAAGACCTCAAGACAGTCTTCGATCTCATGCGGGCGCATCAACTCAAGATGAACCTCGCTAAATCCTTCCTAGGGGTTTCTAGTGAAAAGTTCTTAGGCTTCATTTTCACGGCGAAAGGCATTCATGTCGATCCCGAGAAGACCAAAGCCATCCTCGACATGGACCCTCCAAAGAACCTTCGAGAACTTCGAGGCCTGCAGGGGCGTCTGGCATATATCCGGAGGTTCATAGCAAACCTTTCCGGAAAATGTCGACCCTTCACTCAGCTCATGAAGAAGGGAGTCTCTTACGTCTGGACAGAGGAATGCCAAAAAGCTTTCGATGACATCAAAGCTTACCTGACGAGCCCGCCAGTCCTGGTGGCACCCGTCGCCGGCAAACCATTTCTCCTCTATGTCCGTGCCATGGATCATTCCCTCGACGCTCTGCTAGCTCAGAACAACGATACAGGCTATGAGCAAGCAATCTACTACCTCAGTCAAACTTTGATCGGGGCCGAACACCGGTACAACCCCGTTGAAAAGGAGTGCTTGGCTTTGGTATTTGCCATCCAAAAGACTCGTCATTATGTCTCGGGGCAGATAATTTATGTCATTTCTCGAGTCAATCCGCTCAGAGTCCTCATGACGAAGCCAGGATCATTAAACTCTCGGCTTGCCACATGGGCGATCTTGCTAATGCCATACAACATGGTGTTCGTTCCACAAAAAGCTGTTAAGGGTCAAGCTCTGGCCGATTTTTTAGCTGCACACCCCATCCCAGAGTCCTCAAGACTCTATGAAGATATCCCGGATGAGGTCCAAGAATCAAACGTCACCGAAGAAGGCTCCGTCTGGCAGATGTTTCTCGATGGTGCTTCAAGAACAGGCCCCAAAGGCCAAATCATCGCAGAAGTGGGGGTGGTATTAGTCTCCCCTGATCAGCTGGTCATCCAGCGTGCTTACTCCCTTTCGAAGCCGTGCTCCAACAATGTTGCCGAGTACAACGCGCTCATTATGGGACTCCAGCTGGTGCAATAGCTGGGGGTGAATCATCTGGAAGCCTACGGCGACTCAAAACTCGTCGTAAACCAGATCAGAGGGCAATACGAGGTTCGCCATGATGATCTGATCCCTTACCATGAAGTTGCATTGAACATCATTTCAACCTTCACCGGGTTCTTCATTGAACACGTATCTCGTCTATAAAATCTGGAGGCTGATGCTCTGGCTGGCCTTGCAGCCTCCTTGGCAGCACCCCTCGGGACTCAATACTACGTCACGGTAGTTGGTCGAGACTTAGTCTGTCCTAAAAACAACCTGTGCTCACGAGTGGCCCATGCCATGTCAACAAGTGAAGGTGTCAATGTCCGAGACTGGAGATTCCCGTTCATCGACTTTGCTGTCTACGGAATTCTTCCAGAGGACCCGAAAGAAGCCGTCTCAGTCAGGAGACGCTCTCTTCGATTATACTACGATACAGCCACTAAAATGCTGTACCGACGCTCCTACGATGGACTTCTCCTTCGATATTTGTCCAACGAAGAAGCAGCCGAAGCCCTTCGAGAAGCTCACGATGGAACCTGCGGGGCCCATCAACCTGGCCCTAAGTTGTAGGACCGACTGCGACGCATGGGCTACTACTGGCCAACCATGGCCGCTGACGCTGTCGACTATGCTAAAAAGTGCCATGCATGCCAGCTTCACGCAGACTTCATTCATACACCGTCAGAACCACTACATCCTACAGTCGCCTCCTGGCCCTTCGAAGCCTGGGGTATGGACATTGTGGGACCGATCACCCCTCCTTCATCGAGAGGACATCGCTTCATCCTAGCCATCACCGACTACTTCTCCAAATGGGCAGAAGCAGTTCTACTGGCAGAAGTGAAAAGCTCCAGAGTGATCAGCTTCATCAAGCACCATGTCATCTACCGTTTCGGGGTACCCCGGAGGATCATCCACGATAATGGTCCTCAGTTCATAAGTCATGCTTTCAGCAGATTCTGTGACAAGAATCGCATTCAAAACGTGGCATCAACCGCCTACAATCCGGCAGCAAACGGATTGGCCGAGACGTTCAACAAGACTATCGTCAGGCTACTCAAAAAGGTCGTGTCATCCAACAAACGCGACTGGGACGAAAAGCTCGGCGAATGCCTTTGGGCCTGCCGCACAACGGTACGGACCCCGACAGGCAACACACCATTCTCCTTGGTCTACGGGAGCGAAGCGGTACTGCCTCTCGAGATCCAGATACCCTCACTCCGCGTAGCAATCACAAACTAACTCACAAAAGTGGACAATCAACGTCGTCGTCTGCGGGAACTAGAGGCACTTGACGAAAAGCGTCTCCTAGCTCAACAACGCATCGAACTCTACCAAGCCCGTATATCACAGGCTTTCAACAAGAAGGTCAAGCAGAGAACTTTTCAAGTAGGCGACCTGGTTCTGGCAGTCAAGAGGCCGATGGTGTTGACTCACAAAACACCAGGAAAGTTCGAGCCCAAGTGGGAAGGACCTTTCATCATAGAGACGGTATACTCAAACGGTGCTTACCGCCTCGCCAAACCCAATGGAGACTTGTTCATGATGCCCATCAACGGCAAGTTCCTAAAGAAGTACTACTCTTGACATCTTTCAGGCATATACTTCCATAAGGGGATCTGTGGACCCAATCATCAGGGCTCACATACAATTCTCTTCCACAAAATTATACGCTTCCGGAACCCAGCTGTTCCGTGGCATCCTCCAGTAGAAGGACAACCACGTCCACATCACCTCTGAGTTGTTCCCCTATACCCTACAAAGCAGAATCTTACATTCCATAAGACTACGCTACCCATCATGTTTACCACGTCCACATTACCTCTGAGTAAACATCCCGTACAGACAACCCCTGCGTTGCCATTCATTAATTGCAGAACTTCCACGTCCACATTACCTCCGAGTAGTTCCGCGTATCCTCCAGAGTCATTCCTACCACGTCCATAACACCTCTGAGTAGGAAGATTCTATCATTTTGAATCCCATATTTGCCATGTCCACATCACCTCTGAGCAAACATGTTGGTTCTCTCAAACTTATTATCTGTACCTAAAAACCAAGGTGCACAAAAGATAATAGGTCCACACAAATCATCAATTTCATGACAGCAAAAATGAACACATCACAGAAAATTGTGTGTTTCTTTATTTCTAAAAAAGGAGAGTAAAGGATTACACCATCCCCAGCAAGAGTTACAAATACATTAAAAGAAGAGACTACAATCCCTAAACATTCCCAGGATTGGCTGAAAGCTCTTCAATCCGACGCCTCAAGTCTACCGCCCGAGTCTCCACAGTCGCCAAGACTCGACGTTCAGCTTCTTGACGCATCGCTTCAATGGCCTCAGGAGAAGTGTCATTCTCATGCTTCTCATCCAACTGTTGCCGCTGCTGAGCCAGAGTAAGAGCCCGGTGGATGAAAGCCGCTTCCTCCTTCTTGAATGCTACGTGTTCAGCCTCGACATGTTCGGCGTCTAATAAGAGTCGGGCTCGCTGGTCCTCAAGGCGGCGGATTTGGGCATCAATCTTCGCGATACTAGCATCCAACGCAGCTCGCGCCTCCACCGTCTCCCGCGTAGACTGAGACAACCGCTCCACTGCAGCTTCAGTCTCAGCCACTTCGCGTTCCCAGACACTCATAGTGGCCTGGTAAGAAGACTCAGTCTCAGCGATCAGCTTTTCCTTCTTCGCATCTATCAGGACGGAGAGGTCGTTTCGCTGGATGCACTGAAATTTGGAAAGCCGCTGGTCAAACTCAACCACCGAGGCTTCTAGAATGTCGGCCATATGATCATGGCCTTGATGAAGACGGATCAGGTTGATATGAGGCATTGCCAGAGTTCTTACCGTCGTAAAGCTCCTATTGGCGTCCATCACTGCCGATACGCCCCTCTGCAGCATTTTATACACCGCCTCGATGATGAATTTCACATATTCATCTGCATCTGCCAGCACCTGCGACATCATAGCAGGAGTCGGAGGAGCTGCTTTAGAAGGCAGACTGTAAGAAGGCCTGCCTGCCTCAATCCGCGAGGCTGGATCCTCGGCACCAACAGGCTCTTCATCAACAGGGGATTGACTACTAGCACGAGGAGCCAAAGAAATAGAAGAAACCGAGACAGGCATCGAGATAGTATCCCAAGTAGAAGGAGCAACAGAGGGTTCCATCAAACCCTTACCTTTCTCAAACTCGGAAGAACCACCGACGTCAGTGGCCACCTCATCAGCCCCCAACGTACTATCAGCAGCCAGTACGGGACATTTCTTCTCTGGCAGAACGGGGAGATCAACATTTGTCTCCTGACCCGCCCCTGGAGTCAGGACCACCAGACGAGTCTCACTTTCCTCATCAAATCCCTCTACAGGGACAGGATCTGTCGCTACCTCCTGATCGGTAGCCACCTCAGCTTCCGCTGCTGAGTCTGGGATAGGGCTCGATAATGCTGCAGCCGACCTCCCCTCATCATGACAAGGAGGGAAATCAACCCTCTCCTCTGTTCCAACCACATCTGTTGCCTCCGCAACAGACTCTTGCAACTCTGGAGCAACGTCATCTGAAGATGACGAACCCTACTCCTCTTCATCGTCAGGAAGCCTCGTGTCTGCTGGACCCTCGATGTCCAAGGTCCCCGGGGCAGCCTTCACCATCTCGGAAGCTGCTGCATCCTCAGCTTCCCTTCTAACATAATATGGGGATGCCGGAATCTCCACAACAACGGCATCATCTGGATTCTCCTCCATGGGAGAAAAGGTGATCGGTGGAATGCGCTCTTCAGATGAGCCTGCCACCTCCTTTGGCCTGCTGCCACCAGATTTTGGAGTACGGGGTCTCCGTTTGAGCGGCTCCTACAAAAAGAAAGCATAAGTCACACGAAATGTTGAACCCGAATCGGACTATATGGTACACCTTTACCACCGTAGGTGTCGAGTCCGACGACACAGTCGGTGATGATGCCTTCTTCTGCCTCTTTGATACAGAAGAGCCAGCCTCTGTACCCGCACGTCTTTTCGGTTGATCAACCGTGGGTTCTACCTGACCCCCTGGGAATTCGGCAGGGGCACCTCGATGACCCACCTCTGGCGAACGGTACGATCGAGCCTTCGCCGATACGTTTTCGGCCACCGCTAACTGGGTGCCTGCAATGAGACTGGTTTCCTATCGTATCCGGGAGGCGCGACAGCCATAACACAGTAAAATTTGGCAGCCGAGAAAAGAATCGGCGACCGCAGATTCTGGACGGGCAGCGTAAAACGAGCTCCGGTACATCCGGCATTGTAGTAATGCCAAGCTCGTGCACAATCCAGCAAACTTCCAGCATACCCCAGGGTGATACTGGGATTATCCAACATCAGCTGAGCATAACCGAATTGCCGTGCAAAGTGGCTCGGTAAATACAGTTCCAGATAGCACTGGTTCCTGTTCCGGTACTCCAGATGGGACGGCCAAATACTTTGCAACCAGCGGAATCTCTATGAAGGCAGAGTGGTGGCGTCTTCACCCGAATCCATTAAATCTTCGTCGGCCTCAAAATTCCAGAAGACTGGACCAACTTTTGTGATCTCCCACCCCTGAAGGTGGGATAAAACTTTCCTGCAAACAGGAACGCCAGTATGCGACCAGTTCCTCTGACGGAAACGGCGGAGGAATGCATCCCCGGCCCTGTAATCTTCTTCCGAACCCGGACTCATCACATTGGGATGGTGTAAAATTAACCACCCCATCAAATAATGAAATGGTAATTCAGTCCGAGGAAAGTTGTCATTCCTACCTAGGTCATGAACCACATTTTCCGCAAATTCTCGTAAACCTCGCAGCAGGTTACACACCATTGCGGGAAGCAGAGCCAAGCGCCGGCCAAAGACCAACTTCACAGCTGGCAGGATCAAGTTCCGGGTCACCCTTTCTACAGAGCCGGACCCGCCCGAGAAGACATAATCCCGAAGCCAAACTATAAGATATGCGACTAATACTGCTTTCGACGACATCCGATGAGTAAGGTGCCAGAAACAGTTGTAGGAGCGTTCATCCGACTGCTGGTCCTCGTTCTCTCGGGGATTCTTCTCACCTAACCTGCTCATTTCAGAGAGCACCTCGCTACGGGAGAGCGCTGGCGGAGTAGAGAACTGCGAGGGATCCTCCTTGTCTTGCTTAAAGACGTAATCTCTCCAAGCGGTCACATGAGGCTGCGACCCGCTCTTATCCCTCTTCTGCATATAGTAATGATGACTCGCCACTTCCTTGAAGACGACCATCATCTCTTCAGCTTTGTCCCCCAGGACTTGGAACTCCTCGTTGGTCGGTAAGTACTCCTCATAAGGCTCCGATCCCCAAGGGAGCTTTGATACCTCGTACATTTCATGTAGTGCAAGTCCTAGCTCCCCCACCGGAGTGAAGAAGGTCCCGGTATGGGTATCAAACATCTCCAAGAGCGAGAGGAACATATGCCGATTAATGTCAACGCCGGCCTGAGTAGCACGGACTGCGGCAATCAGCCCAATCTCTCGGAGCTCAGTCTGAAACCACGACAGGATCCAGAGTGTCAGTTTGTCCCATTTGGAAACATAATGACACCACCCCTCTACCCGAAAATCTTCCTTCGGGTATGATCGTTCCATCAACAACATGCGATTTACAAAAGTCGAGGCACCAAAGGCAAATGTATTAATGGGAACGTCACTATAAATGCTCCCAGGGCGTAGAGTCCGCCAAGTTAAAAAAGGTCCAGACCGCACGGCGACCAAAGTATCCCTTTGATCGGAGGTAGAGTCGATCTTGATGATGCCTGCCACTGCTTCCCTCTGAGATGGGGTTAGATCCCAAGACATCCTCATCTTGGAAGCAAGACGACAGAAAGCCGTCAAAGGCCATTGACGTTCGAGTTGCTTAACAGTCATATGCACTCCCCTTGCTGTAAAGAACCAGTCTTCCTTGACCTTCAACACCTTTGCTTCAATGGAAGTAAGGCGGTCCCCAAACAGGAACTCGGGCTTCAAGAAGGTCACTTTATCAGAAGTGACAGATTTCAAGACGCCACGTTCCATCATCCGTTTGAGGAACCCATGATGTTGTTCCCGGATTTGAGTCATTCTTTCGGGATGCTGATCCAGCATAATAGCAGCTTGAGCAGGGTTTATCACTTCCTCATCATAATCTATGCCCATCTGGCAGAGGGCAGCGTCCAGAAGCACTTCATTCAAAAATGGGACAGTCATCGATACTGGCAAAGATTCAAGGATGTTAGAAACAACAAAAGAATCTGAGCCTCGTTCTCATCAAAAGCACAAAAGTGCATCTGAAAAAAGAGCTTCGGTGCATCATCAGGGTTTAAACCCATGCGCGTCAGCACTAGAGCTTCGACGCATCATCAGGGTCTAAACCCATGCGCGTCAGCAGTAGAGCCTCGGCGCATCTTCAGGGTTTAAACCCATGCGCGTCAGCAGTAGAGCCTCGGCGCATCTTCAGGGTTTAAAACCCATGCACATCAGCGGTAGAGCCTCGACGCATCTTCAGGGTTCAAACCCATGTGCGTCGGCGGAAAAACCTCAGCACATCATCAGGACTCAAGGTCCATGCACGTTGGCGTATGTGAAGATATGGTAAAGGATGATGAAACTCACCAACCACCGCCGGCCGAACGTCAACAGGTGGACGGGGAACATCAGCCGTGGCAGCCTCTACAGGCTCTTTCCCTTTGTCACGTCCCTTGCCACCGCCGCGAGGAGTCTTGGGAGCCATTCCTTGAGAGATGAAAGTTAGGGTTTTTGTGAAGAAGAACTCTAAAAGGCAAAAGCAAAGAGAGGAAGAACTCTCTCTCTCTCTCCATCTCACGTCTATTTATAGGCTCGGTCGCACGCGTGAATCGATGAAGTGTGACCTCAGCCGTCGCCTCGGGTTCTGTGAGGAGATAACCGCAAATAAATCCAAAAAGATCATCATTAATCTTTTTGGTTATCGAGGTGTTATCATTTGCATTAACTGAGAGGAGCATGCGCCCCATCACTGATGCGCGGATGCACCCGAATAGACATGCGCCCCAACAGTCATGCGCCTCGACCGCCATGCTTCTTATTCAAAGTATTCCAAAACTTGTCCAAAAGTTTTGAAAACTTTGAAGGGGGTCTTGTAGAAGCATGGAATTTCAGGACCAGAAATCCTATGCGCCAAACACTACATGCGCCAGAGAGCTCGGACAAAGTACTTCACACAGCAAAACAACAAATATAGACATTGAAAGAGAATTTTTTACATGTCTAGAAAAGGTTGTACAAAGGAGAACTTCTACAAAAAAAAAGATCCTAAGTCTACAGCCAGGCGCGGCGATCATCATGCTCTCTTGAACAAACGCAGCGATCATCATGCACTCTTGATCAGGCGCAACAGCCACCATGCGCTCTCAGTCAGGCACATTCCACCATGCACTCTCAAACGGGCGCATCCTTTTCAGCAGCTCAGTTATGTGCATACTCAGTTATGTGCATCCCTTCAGTAGCCCAGTTATGTGCCACTCTTCCAGCCAGGCTCACCGCCGTCTAAATGCTTCGACTAATGAAACATTTATTGAGCAGAACGAGGGTGGCAATCAACCCTCTAGCTGGAGGAAGAGCTCTCCAAACCGAGGAAGAGAGGAACACCACAAGCCAACCTGTGGCCAAAGGAGGCTTCGAAAGAGCCTCTAAAGGCGAAGGAAGACCGCAATCGAAACCACGGCTAAAGGAGCAGCTTTCAACACAACCAGAGTGGGCAACACCCACTTTGAAGGAAGAAAGAGCCCCCAAAGTCGCAGCATCGCAATTTCGATCTACGGCTCTTCCAGAATAACGGAGACGAGGCTCGAGCATCCCGATCTTTGGATACAACAGGCACCTTCCGCCTGCCTCGGAAGCCCTCGACTCCGACTTTTGAATGTAACAGTCACCTTCAAGTGCATCAATGAAGACATTGCGTCGCATCTTCACCCTCGGGAGCATCTCATCAACAGAATGCATCCGAGTAAACAAGTTCATTTTGGAAGAATGTGAGAGAACGAGAAGCAAACTCTCTCCATGCCACTATTTATAGGCCGGGCAAATCAAACCCATGCGCCAAGTGGATGGCTCTCCGAAATCCGTGCAATAAATTTGCATTAAATGGATGAACCGGACCCTTCGAATTCAGCCAAGTCAAAATGGCTATTTAAAGCACTCGAAGAACGTAACAGTCGCACCATTAAAGACGTGTCACGAAGCGGATACGCCGGCCGGACAGCGCATCACACAGACGCGCCCTTTAAACATCAAGCGCATCACACAGACGCGCCCTTCAAACATCAAGTGCATCACACAGACGCGCCCTTCAGCACCAAGCGCCTCATAGGGGATGCGCCCCCATGCGTCCCCATATGCCTAGTGGAACGCTGATCGATGCGCCCACTCAGCTGTCCATCAAATATCAAAAACATTAAATGCTGAAGTCTGACCGAGTTGGCAGCACGCCTCCCGAAGACTGAACAGTTGACCGCTTTTTAAGAAAATGAAGCGTCGCCAACGTCAGCATCATCATTACATTCCTCCGACGGTTACTGCCACGTGGCCGCCCAATCATATCGCATGCGCCTCCGCAGCCATGCGCCTAAATCTGCATGCGCCTCAAAGGCCATGTGTCTCAGACTTTTCACTGATCCCTAAAGACAGAAGGAAAGTCACCATTGAAGCTCTGCATGCGCCTCAAAAGCTATGCGCCCCAGACTTCTCTCTGATCCCAAAAGACAGGAGTAAAGTCACTACTGAAGCCTCGTATGCGCCTCAAAAGCCATGCGCCCCGAATGGTTCATGACTCCTAAAGGTTACGAGCCAAAGTCTCCTCATGCGCCCAATCCTAGGCACATCCTACCAGATCATTCCCCATCAAATCCGAGATCTCCGAACCATGGGTCGACGACACGTGTCCTTTGACTCAACTTACCCAAGATCTCAGCAACAGAAAGATCTTCTTCTCTGCTACGTGCCGGCTCACAACAGCAGTATGAAGAATTCAACCCCTCAATCAGGGCGCATCGTCCATGCGCCTCCATCAGCAATCTCCACGTGGCGTCCTCGCATCCAGGCGCATCCTACATATGTGCGCATGAGCAGCCAGCCTGCAAAACTATAAATAGAGAGATCATTTCCTTCTTCCTGACAACACACACGGAGGCAAATATACATCGACAGACAGAGACTTCGCACCACCAGAGAGGCAGATATAGACACTCAACGTCTTCCTCCTCTCAGCAAGCTCCAACACCCAGAGCAATCCAAACCTTCAAAGAATCGATAACCGTCGTCAGATCGTCAACGGAGTCAATGCATTAGCACTCGCTCCATCGGCACAAGGGACCCAGATAAACAAAAGTGTACTCCTAGGACTACATCTAAGTCCTATATTGTAACACTGTTCTGTTTGTATTAAAATTTGCATTCAAAAGATTTTAATGGCAAACAGGACTAAGCTTTCCTCAGGTTCCAAATCTAATGATACCCCGAGTAGGCAAAATCCGCAGAAACACTTGGTCACCAACACCAAACTCTAGAGGCCTACGATGTTGATGTTAGGGTTATATACTAAAAGTATCACTTTTGTAGTAACCTTATTTCCTTAAATTTTGAATAAGAATCATATGGGCAAATGTTTGCATATTGTATTTGTTGCAAGTGTTAATACAAATGTCTGATATTCTATATTGTAGATAATATGGTGTGTGGTATCACACAGAAGATCATATTATCAGTTCCCTAAGGAGTATATAAATAGTTCACAACCTAGATGGACTTGGACAATCTATTGGAAAAGTTGTAGTGTAATCTGGTATTAGTCTATCTTGACTATAGGTTTACACTAGTACACTTTGTGTGTATTGAACAGGACCACTTGAGGTTGTTCTCTTTGTACTGACTACATAAGTGAACAAATACCTCTGTTATTATGGATGCTTGTGCTCTTAATCCGGATATAATAACAGACATGTATATGCATTGTGCATTACTTTGACTCATAAAAGAGGGAGATTCATTATGGATCAACAACCTCTATGAATTGGGTAATAACATTGTATGTATGATGGGCTGTTGATTATAAATGGAATCCATGTTCCGATACATCGGGTTGATGATGTCCCCTTAAGGAGCTCATAAGGATTGTCATGTAAACCCTGCAGGTGGATTATATCCGACATGACAAATAAAGTTGAGCGGTACTACTTAAGGATAAAAGATGTCGAATTAATATAGTTGTCAATAACTTAATTTGATCGACGGACATACGATATCTTAACATGGGGAGCCAAACGAGCATATAATAAAAGGAACCCACAAACATAATTTGGGATTAGGGAGGTAGTGCAACAATAGCTCATTAGTGGACCGAACTATTGTTAATGGGCCTGGATTGTGTGTTCGGGCTGAACACGGGATATCCAGATCCGTTATGAGGCCTAACCCTAATTTTTCCTCATGGTCCCTGCCGTAGCCTATATATATCCTCTATTCTCTGGCCGCCAGATTACTGATCAGAAATCAAATACTTTCTCTAAATTCGTGATTCACGTAAGGAGAGAAAGAGAGGGCTGCCAAGGAGAAGAAAAGGTTGGGAGATCGTCGCCCACACGACGTCCAACTCGAGGAAGGAATACGTGCAGAAGATCTTGGGGTCGTCCGCTCAAGATTGTCAGGAATTACTTGTCTTCTTTCCGCTGCAGGTATAATTCGTAAACCCTAGTTTCCGCCTATGAAGGGTTAGAACACGTATTAGATCTTTTTAACTTTCTATCGATCAATACGTACACCAAAGAAAGGGTCCTGGGAATCCCCAGTTCCATCAATTGGTATCAGAGCCACTTTGGATCTACGTATTGATTGATACGTCCATGTTGTCCAATAAAAGCTTCGTTGTGTAATAGTCGTTTGATGTAGATCAGTTCTAACTCGGTTTTGCAGGCATCTTAGGTCCAACTATTATGGTCCAATGCATGTTTTTTATTGTGTTATTTAAACCACGGACATGTCGTAGATGTTGTTGTTGCTGTAGATGTAATTAAAATCACGAGTGTGGATCGTGCTTATTATTTTAATTTTTCAATCTAGATTATGTGTGAACTCCTTCGAGAGGCATAGGATTGCTATAATTTTAATTATTTTTTATCAATCGTGATGGCGACGGTGGCTGTTTTTGACGCCGAAACCAGACGGCTCAGTGATGGAGAGATATGCTTGTTCATGGGTGATGCTACAAAAGTATCGGTCGTTGCATTAGGAGATGTTACTTTATCTTTTGGTAAAAATAAGTCTTTGACATTGAGGGATTGTCTTTATGCACCTTCACTTAGAAGGAATTTAGTTTCTGTTTCTATGTTAGTTAAGGATGGATATTCAGTTTATTTTAATGACAATATTGTTATTAGAAAGAATAAATATTTTATCTGTTCTGGTGCATTGGTTGATAATCTGTATGTCATTAATCCTATTTTGCCCACAATGCAACTTATGGAAATGAATAATATGTCATCTAACTTAAATAAGAGAAAAGAACCTTCTTGTATGAACCAAACATATCTTTGGCACTTGCGATTGGGGCATATTACCCTAAGAAGGATTCAAAGACTGGTTGAAGATGGACCTTTGAGTTCATTGGAAGTGGAGGCACTACCAGTCTGTGAATCCTGCTTGGAAGGAAAAATGACCAAAAGGCCTTTTACGGCGAAGGGGTATAGGGCCAAAGATGTGTTGGAATTGGTTCATTCTGATTTGTGTGGACCCATGACTATCCAAGCTAGTGGTGGCTTTGAATATTTTGTTACATTTATTGACGATTATTCAAGGTATGGATACATTTATTTGATGCGCTGTAAGTCTGAGTGCTTTGAAAAATTCAAAGAGTACAAGGCTGAAACGGAGAAACGTCATAGGAAATGTATCAAGTCATTATGATCATATCGTGGTGGCGAGTACCTCTTTGGAGAGTTTAGGGATTATTTATCAGAGGCTGGGATTGCATCCCAATTGACTGTACCTGGAATACCTCAGTAGAATGGTGTAGCCGAAAGAAGGAATATAACTCTTATGGAGATGGTTAGATTAATGATGAGTTATTCAGATTTGCCAGATTTGTTTTAGGGATATGCCTTAGAGACTGCAGCTTATATTTTGAACTTGGTTTCTTCTAAATCAGTACCTCTTACTCCCACAGAGCTGTGGATTGGGCGTAAGCCTAGTCTGAAACATGTTCGCATTTGGGGTAGTCCAGCACATGTGCTGAATGGAAAAGCAGATAAGTTGGAATCTCGTACAGAAGTACGCTTGTTTGTAGGCTATCCAAGAGGAACTGAAAGGAGGTTTATTTTATAGTCCTAAGGATCAGAAGGTCATTGTTAGCACTAATGCCCGATTCTTAGAGGAAAGACTATGTGATGAACCATAAACCCACAAGTAGAGTTGTTCTAGAAGAACTGAGACGTGAGACACCAAGTACTTCAGTACCAATAGTACAAGAGGATGAACCACAAATAACTGCACAACATGTCACAAATGTTACACCACAACCGATAGTGCCTCGTCGTAGTGGGAGGGTTGTGATACAA
Source organism: Iris pallida (assembly GCA_029216955.1). Classification (NCBI taxonomy): domain Eukaryota; kingdom Viridiplantae; phylum Streptophyta; class Magnoliopsida; order Asparagales; family Iridaceae; genus Iris; species Iris pallida. The sequence goes on along the minus strand of JANAVB010009796.1, from coordinate 2,809,650 downwards.
CCTGATAGATATATGTTCTTGGGAGAGTCGTCAGACTTCGTCCCTGAGGAACAAGATTATGATCCCTGTACCTACAATGAAGCACTCCAAGATAAAGATGCAGAGCCTTGGCAAAAAGTAATAATATCTGAAATAGAATCTATGGATTCTAATCAGGTCTGGAAGCTTGTAGAACCACCCGTTGGTGTAAAAGCCATTGGATGCAAGTGGGTCTATAAGAGAAAAAGAGGATCAGACAGTAAGGTTTCAACCTTTAAAGCTCGGCTTGTAGCAAAAGGTTTTACTCAAAGAGGGGGTATCGATTATGAGGAAACATTTTTCTTCTGTAGCCATGCTTAAGTCTATCCAGATTCTTTTATCTATTGCAGCTCATCTCGATTATGAGATTTGGCAAATAGATGTCAAAACAGCTTTCCTTAATGGAAGTCTTGAGGAAGACATCTATATGAAACAACCAGACGGGTTTATTGAAAAGGGCCAAGAGCATCTTGTTTGTAAGCTCAAGAAGTCCATTTATGGACTTAAGCAAGCTTCCAGATATTGGAACATATATTTTGATCAGGTGATAAAATCCTATAGATTTGATCAATGTCTGGATGAATCATGTGTAAACAGAAAGTGTGACGGAAACGTGGTGGTGTTCCTAGTACTTTATGTGGATGACATCTTGCTCATTGGAAATAATGTGAAGGTGTTATCTGATGTAAGGGTATGGTTATCCAAACAGTTTGATATGAAGGACTTGGGAGAAATAGGTCACATCCTTGGGATCAAAGTCCTACGAGATTGTAAAAAAAAGGATGTTGGGCTTATCCCAAGCTTCCTATATCGATACTGTACTAACTCATTTTAGTATGCAAAATTCTAAGAAAGGTTTCTTACATTTTAGACATGGAATTGCTCTATCAAAGGAGCAATGTCCGAGGACACCTAAAGAGATAGAAAACATGAAGGCAGTTCCTTATGCTTCAGCAGTAGGAAGCTTAATGTATGCAATGCTATGTACGAGACCAAACATCTGCTTTGTCGTAGGCTTGGTCAGCAGAAATCAGTCTAACCCAGGACAAGAGCACTGGACTGCCGTAAAGCATATTTTAAAGTACCTGAAAAGGAGTAAAGAGTATATGCTAGTTTACCAGGCAGATAGTTTAGTTCTCTTGGGGTATACAGACTCAAATTTTCAGTCAGATAGGGATTCCAGAAAATCTATCTCAGGTTATGTGTTTACTTTGGGTGGTGGAGCCATTGTGTGGAGGAGTATCAAGCAAAAATGTATTGCTGATTCCACCATGGAAGCCGAGTATGTGGCAGCCTCTGAGGCAGCCAAAGAAGCGGTTTGGCTCAGAAACTTTCTGTTAGACTTGGATGTGGTACCTAGTTTGCCTAAGTCTATTACACTTTATTGTGATAATAGTGGTTGAGTTGCAAACTCGAAAGAACTACGAGCCCATAAGACTGGCAAACACATTGAGCGCAAGTACCACCTAATATGAGATTTCGTAAAAAAAGAAAAAGTTGTTGTGATCAAGATAGCATCAGCCGAGAACCTAGCAGATCTCTTTACAAAGAGCTTACCAGCTAAGGCTTTTGATAGTCATGTTGAGGGAATGGGAGTCAGATGTGTAGCAGTATGGCCTTAAGTATAAGTGGGAGATTTGTAACAGTATACTGAAAAGCTATACTTTGAGTATAAGTGGGAGATTGTTAGGGTTATATACTAAAAGCATCACTTTTGTAGTAACCTTATTTTCTTAAATTTTGAATGAGAATCATATGGGCAAATGTTTGCATATTGTATTTGTTGCAAGTATTAATGCAAATGTCTGATATTCTATATTGTAGATAATATGGTGTGTGGTGTCACACAGAAGATCATATTATCAGTTCCCTATGGAGTATATAAATAGTTCACAACCTAGATGGACTTGGACAATCTATTAGAAAGGTTGTAGTGTAATATGGTATTAGTCTTTCTTGACTATAGGTTTACACTAGTACACTTTGTGTGTATTGAACAGGACCACTAGTGGTGGTTCTCTTTGTACTGACTACATAAGAGAACAAACACCTCTGTTATTATGGATGCTTGTGCTCTTAATCCGGATATAATAACAGACATGTATATGCAGTGTGTATTACTTTGACTCATAAAAGAGTGAGATTCATTATGGATCAACAACCTCTATGATCATACTATGATTCTATCGTGCCAAATCACTAATCGTGCCTAAGTCAACTTGAAATTGATTATCTTGATCGTGTCGAATCATCGTTCTTTGATCGCGTCTGAGTTATTGCCTACCTATCATATTTTGAATACCCTGCCAACTTTAATTTCAAGGACGAAATTTCTTTAAGGAGGGTAGATTTGTAACCTTCGTTAACCAATTTCTTGAATTTTTTGAAATTTGTATTTTTCAAAACTCTGAATTTTTGTCTTCGAAAAACGTGCAATTCTAATATTGAGAAAACAATTTCGACCATAATTGCTATCGGTCTTTGTTTGTCTTTGGTTTTGTAAAAAAATACATTTTGTGAGATGTTTACGTTAATTGAAATTTTGTTCGCTTCGAGAAAATATATAAATATAACTATTTATTTTCTTATAAAAGAATATTAATAAAACAAAGTTTTGTAAATAAAAATATTTATTAATAATTATTAGTTTAAAGTTTTTGATAAATTGGTAGGTTATTGGGTTCCCCTCGTAACGAGCTAAGGCCCTAACGGCCCTAGTTTATCCTACCAACACTAGGCTTGGGTAGCGGGCTACGGTTTCGAATTGTTAAGTAGCTAAACTATGATTAGCTGATAACTCAATAATTAGTTATTAATTCTAATTATAAATAGCTAATGAGTATATAATATTAATTAAATTATCAAATATAAATTGTTAGTGGTTAGTGTGTTAGCTTCTCTACTATTTTTTTTCAATATTTCTATTGTACTTTACATTCTAGGTTTTTTTTCATTCCCCTATATAATGGCTCTTATCCCAATGTTCAACCCAAAATTTTCTTCCCAAAAATAAATTTTTTCCACAGCCGCCCCCTTTTTCTCCTGTAGTCCATCCTCCATTCCCGATCCCCTCCCCCGACCATCACGACAGATTACAGAAGTAGAAGAAGAGCACACCACCACCACGGCAATACACCACCACCGCCGCCGCCAGAACACACCTCCACCTACAAAACAACCACCATTGGTGCTGCCATTTTCGGCCAACTCCAGCCCGACCTCCCCATTCCCAACAGACCATCACCACCATACACACGGTCGCAGCACAGCCAAATACAGCAAGCCACCACACCCACCTAACCCGGCTTCGGCCACAGCCAGTCCATAACACTTAGTAAACCATCTCCTCCCGGTCACCATTGGCCGAGCCACTACCACTCCACGTCCTTCACCTTCATCACCACCATCGCTAAATCACCCACAAATACCATCATCAGAGAGAAGGAGAGAGAGAGTGTCGAACCTGCTGTCTCCACCCGGGTCCCAGATCCGCCGGACGATATTGTGCTCCACCCGAGCACGACGAGACCCCGCTGGCACCGCCAGGACCTGACCGCCTCCCTCCGCCGGACCGTGCGGACCTCCGCACGGGTGGCGAAGCTCAGGTCCGCCGACCCGATCTCTCCCCGAACTGCCGCAGCCTCTGCGCGCCGCTCATCTTCGCCCGCCGCCGCCGGCACGCTGGTGAGGTTTCTCACCTCCTCCGCATTCCCTTTCCTTTCTTCCTCTGATTTTAGTGGTTGAGTTTAACACTCAGAGAGAGAGAGAGGGAGAGAGCCCCATTTTAATATAACTAGAGTTGAAATTATATATTTAATAATGTTTTATTAACTGTTATGTTGGAGAAATAAGAATAAGCGTGAACATTGAGTTTGGGTCTACTGCTCTTCTTTTGGTTATGTTTTGGAAAAATAGAAATGAGATGGGGAGCAACTACAGACCCCCTTCCTTGTTAAAAACCATTAGAGTTTTAATTAGGGTTAATTGTTAGTTAATGTTTTTTTATTATTTGATAAATAATAATTGGGGTCAAAATTTATATTTCAATTTAGGGCTACTAGTTATTACAGTGGGCTTTGAGCTCATATTTTGCTTTTGGTTAAATAAATTGTTTAGGTAATTGTATTAGTATGTTTTACAACCTATAATTATTAATAAGATATTTTCTATAAAATCATATTTACAAAATATATGATTTAGCTTAAGAAATATTTTCAAATATTTGTTCCAAAATGTTATGACATATGTGTATTAATATTTCATACTATTATATTGGTAGTATTATATTTTGGAAAAATATAAATTACTTATATTCATGTGGATTTAGAACTAAGCAGATTGGTTAATAATAATTAAGGTTTAATGTAATATTAATTAGTAAAGTTTTGTTAGTAAATTTTAGCTAGCATCATTTTATAATATTTGATTAATAGCAAATCATTTTAGAAGGGATTTTGACCTAAAATACGATTTCCTCTAATTTCTAAAATAATTATTTTGACTACTAGTTTTCGATTATCAACTAATATCTAAAGATGGCATACTTGTGATATATAGTTTATTAACATTATAAAATAATTTCCAGGATTTCTTATATACATATTTAGTTATATATTTTATTCATAAGTCGCGACTATTGTAGTCATTTCCTATTTCTCGATTCGAATATCGTGCCAAACCCTAATCTTGGGCCTTTATATACCAAACTAGGCTATTTGGACTACTCTGGACCCGATGGGACCGTCTGTACCATCATTTGGGATCATCTTGTGGAGCATAGCATTGTACCTACCTTGTGTCGATACATTCGTGTCGTGCACGTCGACTCCAACCAAATCAAGGCGAGTACATTCTCTGATTGTTTTCATTCATGATAGTATCTATATTGTCTGCTTTAGACTACTTTACTTGATGCTGACACGTTGTTAACACAGATTGGTACTCTATGGATCTTTTCATGAGATGTTATCTCCTCATCAGGTGCATCGGGTATTTCATGTTCATGTACTTTATCATATGCATCATGTACTCCTTGTATCGTATCCTTCATGTATACTTATGTGCTCTCATGTACTCTCATGTGCACATGTGTTTCATGTATAACTAACAATCATGTACGTAACGTAACTTGACTAGATCCTTGTGTATTGATTGGGGTAAGGGGGAGTAGAAGTGGTTATGTGATTATATCCCAGTAGTGTAATCATGTACATGTCTGTTATACCCTCACATATAATGGAGTTACCTTATCTTAGTCATGTGGAATCTAAACCGATTACATAACCATCTTGTGCTCTGAAACACTTATATTTATTATATTTTATAGATTCTTATTATATTTCATGTGCTCGGTTTACTTATCCATATCTTCTGTATTCCTGTACTTCTTTACAGCACGTCATGTATTTTATTCTACTGTTAGCTCTATATTTTCTACCATATTTTGGAACTTATTTCAGAGATATGTGCTCGTTTCCATCCTGACTGGACCCGTTGATAAATTTTAGGAATTATTATGTCCAACATTATTGGACTACAGGATGATGCTAGCAAAGACGGATCTCGATGTTCTATTCATCGTGAGTTGTCTTTCAGGAGTTCTAGGCCTTGTAGTTGTTTTTGTTTCGTTATTATTATATTTGCCTCCGTTATATTCTGTTCTTGTATATTCATTTGTAGACTGTCTGTTTCAGTATCATTGATATCTTTTCATTCATATCTTCCTTAGTTGTTTGTGGTGTAATTTGAGTACATTGTGATTCTGGATCATCTAGATGTTGTAGATAGATAATAGGCACTTGACAGCATACTACCGCCGATACTGTGGCGTAGGCTACACGTAGCCCACGTACTTATGCCCGATTATCCGGGTGCGGGTCGTGACACATGTGGCATTTGGGTCGGACGGCACTTAGCCGATATAAGGGGAAGATTTTCTGAAGGGTTACATCTATTGTCTCTTAGCATTTCCACCGTCATGCTCGATCCTGACTTAGCTTCGAACGGCCGTTGGCCTTGCACACGTCGACTGTTGGTTGTGGATCTCTTCATTCAAAGAAGCTATGTCCTTGTAGAAGAATTGCTACTGGATCTTGAGATGCACTTGAGCGTTTGGCATGAGGAGTTTGAACCTGAACAACATCTTGGAGGTCTTCGAGATCCAAGCTTCCGGGTTTGGATTGATTGCCAATCCGAAGAGCACAGGTTGTGCTCTGCCCTACTTCTTGGGCCAATGGCTGCTTCATTAGCCATATTAGACCGCGTCTGGCTAGGAAGCGGCTTGCTCTGACGAGGAAGTGATTCGCTCTGACGTGCTGCGCGTCTGAGGGGTTGTGCACTTTCTGAATATTGTCCATTTGTAGACTTTAGGTGTTTTAGTCTTTATATGTAATCATGAAGAATCTGTAATAGATCTTTGTAAACATGATTTTAATAAAGAACTTTTTATGCACCATCTCCGTCTGTTGTGACTGCGCTTTTGGATACCTGCCATTTTGTGAAGTTTGTAAGCAGTGACTTCTTATCACCTGCGCTTTTGTCACGGCTGTGCTTTTTCATGCTTCTACAGTCCCTGGCTTCTGAATCATGACATCTAGAAGTTTTTCGTACACAAGACACCCCCACACTTGAAGGATATTCAAGTCAGGTCTAAGCTTGAACCAGTATTTATAAGAAGTAATGATCGATGTGGCGAACGGTACCTTAGTTGAAAATAAACGTAGCTGTAAGCGCAATCTATCCCAAGAAGTGTTTTGGAAGATCCGCAATAAAGATTTCATCATCTTTGATAGTATTATGATATTCCTCTCTAAAATTCCATTTGGATGGAAAGAATATGGATCAATCATTTTCATAGACAATTCCATGTTCATAGCAGAACGATGCGAATCCAAGAGATCGACCCTCTTCGTCTGAACCACTTCTGAGTCACATGAGTTGTTAACAGGCTAGACATTCAGCTTCGCCCCTGAAGTCCCTTAACTTCTCGAACGTGCCATCGTCCGATATGAGTAAATCGAGAAATCGTCTATGAAGGTCACAGATTTCTGATTGTACTAACTCCTGAAGATCTGTACTTTAGTATAATCATCTAAGCAGCCTCCTGACAATCTTTGTCCCGTGCACAGAATTCATATTCCTCCACCCCTTACCCCTATATTCTAGAGATAAGGTCTAGACTAGACATCTTGAGTCTGCTATTACATAGCACATGTCCTAGTCCATTCGTCACAACTCGATTGAGAAACTGCATCATCAGCAGAAGTTTGAACATTCCTTTGATACTGAATATCATTCTGAAGCATGTTCCTAGCCAAGAAATCAACATCTTGGCAACATGAATGTCTATTTTCAAGTCTGTAATGAATAACGGACTTGCATGAGGTCAGGTCCTCAAAAATAATTGGTATGTGCCACACGTACACCAGCGTCAGCGACTTCCTAAGACTCCAAAACTATAATCTCAATCCCCTGATCTTCTGCTCAAGTCTTGTTCGCCATCGAGACCTTCTTTGAAAATAGGCTCAACCTTGGCGAATAGCTCTTTACATGGTTAAATGCACTAGTGTTCGTCCACAAGTCAACAACTACACTAGATCACTCAACCTATGCAAACATAGCAACCAAGTTAAGTAATCAAAACAACCAAGTTTAGCTTTACATTGCTATTTTGGTTTTGAATTGGATGTGTAAATCTCCTCCTTACCCCACCAAGATGAAGTTGTCTTCATGTTTGGTTATTACACTCCTGGAGAATTTACGTGCTTATATAATCGAAACCATGCACATATAGGAGAAAAACCTATGCGCCAATCAATACGCATCATCCAGGCAGTCCCATGTGCCTCATTCGAGCAGACTCATGCTCCTCATCCGAACAGACCCATGCGCCAAGCTATGCAGCAGGCCACGTACATATACAAATAATACATACATACACATAATCTGAATAGAACTTATGCTCATAATCTGAACATACACATGTGCATAATTCGTATGTGCTTAATCTGAATAGAACCCACGCGCAAAAAGGCCTTGATCTTCTTCTCAACTGACTTGAGATACTTCTTGAGAACCTCCTTGTCCTCTCTAGCACAAGTTGTAATCTCTATACACTACCTTGTACAGTGCAACAAACTTCTTGCATAGCTTGGCTCAACACTCATCCAACCATTTGACAAAGAACTGTTCCTTATCCAAATATTGAAAGTGATGCCCGTCAATCTTCTTATATTTGTTAAAACTTGTATCAAAAAGGATTGTAGGGAAGATCTCCGTTGAAAATGGATAAGAGTGTTATTCTTGGAACAGATCTAGATGGAAGAACAAATAGAAAACAGGGACCTCTTGCAAACAAATTTGCTCTCTACTTTGAGTATAACGATCAAAAATAGAGACTTCACGCAAAACAAGTTTGCTCTATGTTCTGATTAACGATCAGAAACAGAGACTTCACGCAAAACAAGTTTGCTTTCTGTTATGAGTTTTAGGATTTCGAAGATTCCGACAAACAAGTTTGCTCTCCAAAGTACTTGCATAGCTTCTGAATACTACTATCCTTTACTTCCTCTCTCAAGTATAAGCTGATAATAGAGAGCATTATTCCCTGCAAACGTTTTGCACTTGGGACAGAACGTATTACAAATTAGAAGAAGAAAGGAGAAGATGATATAATAATAAAATATTATTCTTACTAGGGTAGTAAAGATCATTGTTGCTCAAAGCAAGATTCGTCCGCTGCGATCTGCTTTCAGGAACCAGCAAGTTGTCAAAAAAGTTCTGAAATTGTAACCCTTATTCCTGAATTTTTCAAAATTTTATTTATTTTTTGTTTTAAATATTGTGCTAGGGAAATTTTATTTGAATTTCTATAAAGGGGCGTTTGGTACGAGGTATTTTTTTTATTTCCGGAAAAATTTAAGATGGGAATCTATTACCACGTTTGTTTAGCTTATAAAAAAAATTTATTTCCGGAAATTATAAATACCCGGGTAAATAGTTTACCCACAAAACATGGGAATTCTATCCCTTGAGAATAGGTGGGTATCTTTTTTTTTTTTGCCGGGCAAAAAAAAATTGTCTAAATTTTTTTTCTCCTTTTTTGATCAATTTTGATTAGTTTTGAACATTTTTTCTTTTTTGGTCGTTTTTATCGCTTTTTATCGTTTTTACCAATTTTTTGTCGTTTTAAGCAATTTTTTGTCGTTTTTACCCATTTTTTGTCTTTTTGTCACTTTTTGATTTTTTTTTGTCGTTTTTTACCCAATTTTTGTCCTTTTTGCCACTTTTTTGTCAATTTTTGTCGTTTTAAGTGATTTTTTGCCGTTTTTGTAGCTTTTTTTTGTTATTTTTACCGATTTTTAGTCATGTCGTTTTTGTCGCTTTTTTTGGTCAATTTTACTGATTTTATGTTGTTTTTGTCATTTTTGTCGTTTTTACCGATTTTTTGTCGTTTTTGTCGCTTTTTGGTTATTTTTTGTCGTTTTAACCAATTTTTTGTCGTTTTAACCGATTTTTGTCCTTTTTTGTCGTTTTTATCGATTATTTTTCATTTTTGTCGCTTTTTGGTTATTTTTTGTCGTTTTAACCGATTTTTTTGTTGTTTTTAACCGATGTTTTATCGTTTTTAATCGATTTTTTTGTCGTTTTAACCGATTTTTTATTGTTTTTTGTCGTTTTTTGCCACATTTTGGTTTTTTTGTCGTTTTTAGCGATTTTATGTCGTTTTTGTCGTGTTTTGGTTATTTTTGTCGTTTTTACCCCCTTTTTGTTATTTTTTGTCGTTTATACATTTTTTGTCGCTTTTTGGTCATTTTTGTCGTTTTAACCGATTTTTTTTTCGTTTTTTATCGTTTTTGTCGTTTTTTGTTATTTGTCGTTTTTACCGATTTTTTGTCGTTTTTACCATTTTTTTTCGTTTTTACCGATTTTTTGTCGTTTTTACCGTTTTTTTATATTTGTTCATTTTTTTCGTTATTATTATTTTTTATTTTTTTTCGGGAATATTTATATTGTCACCAAACATGGGAATGTAATTTTTCAGGAAATTTAATTCCTTGGAATTTGATTCCCGGGAATATAGAATTTTCGGCTATATAGTATTCCGCATACCAAACATCCCCTAAAGGAAATCATGATTTCGAGTGACAAAAAGGGTTTGCCAAATAAAAATTTTCAAAAATTAGATTTTGGAATTTATGAAAGTATTGTTTAAATTATTTTGTTGATATTTAATATTAATTTGAAGTATTACTTGATCATATATTAGATTTAGATTTAATTAATTTAGTTTTGAAATTATTTATTATTATCGTTGCCAATAAAATCTATTTGCTAAACTATTTTAAATAAGATTTTGGATTACGCAAATATGTTTGAATTATTTTGATGGAAACAAATATGATTTAAATTATTTGATAATCCTAGATTATGTACATATTTTTTCAATTAAATAAAGATTAAATAAAGATGTTAATCCTAGACTCTATAGATAGAAATTAACTGCAGTATCTTACCATAATCGACTACATCCTCCTCACCCTATATCTATATATATGCTATGCTTCAACGAAAAACTTATACCTCATCTTCTTCCTAGGACACCTTCCCTAGTAGAGATTCCTACCAACCCATAGCCTCTTTGACCAAAGGAACCCCTCCCAGTCTAGGCGACCACTGTCCAACGTCGACCAACCCTATAGTTCCTTCCAGAGCTCATCGCCATCTCTGCCTACTCTGCAGTGAAGTCGCTATCGATGCTCGGTCTTTTTGACCGTGCCGGCTCCGCCAAGCGTAGACCGACTCCGTCGCATGACCCCATGTGCGCTGGACTCAGTGCTTAGTCCACCCGACCCTTGCGGTTTCCCTAAAATTTCTGCACCCGGTGTCTGTCCATGGCCGTGTGAATGTCCATCGTGCCAGCCGTTAGGTGCCATGCTGCCCTTGATGCCGTGCCGGAGACCACGTCCAGTTGCCGCGGCCCAACCGTGCGTAGGCATAAACTGTCCCACATTGACGGAAGCCCAATTCTTTTGGCCTCCATTGTCAGTGACGATTGTCCAGAGCACAAACCCGCACGAGCTTCTGGTCTATGTCCCTATACAGCCAACCGACCCGCTGGACTCCTCCTGGCCAGTGCTTCTAAGACCCGTCCAATTGCGCAGCTAGGAGTTCATTTATTGATTCCCTCTCTCACTCCATTTCTGTGTTAGCTTAAAAGAATAAGATATGCTCACTACACGAAGAGTCAGATTTTTTAAGGATAGGTAGTTTTTATTTTACCCCCTCCGTCTTTAGGTATTTCAACATAAATCCCTTCTATTTCTTGACCAAAATCCTGTTTCAAAAGATGACTTATTAGTTTATATAAACCTAACTTATTAAGGAAGTTAAATCTTATCACATATATATATATATAGGACTGTTACATAATTCTTAAATAAGTCATATATAAGGTTTATAAATAATTTCTAATAGTTTATATATTCTAAATAAATTATAAATATTTTCTAATATATTTTTGACTAAATAGATTTTCTTCCTAAATATAATTTCTAAAACTAGCTATATATTGATTATGAGAATTATTTAGGTCATATATATATATATATATATATATATATATATATATATATATATATATATATATATATATATATATATATATATATGTTTTTTTTGTTTTTTTTTTCATCAGAACCTCTCCAACTTTATTGACATCAAGGCGCAAAATGTCAAAGCCTTTACAAGTAAGCGCAAAAGTAAGACAGAAAAAGGACAGGAAAGAAGGCAGCCTCCCACTCCTCAGTTAAGTCAGGAGAGCAAGGATTGCCAGAAGACCTCTATGCCGTGTTTGCAGTGTCTGCTGACTTTGTGAGTCTGTCGGAGAACCTCCCGGATAGGTTGATTGGACTAGTATTGGTGGCCCTCGTAGATGAATTTGTTACGGTTCTTCCAAATGACCCACGTGATGGCGGCTGCAACGATTTGGTGACCGTGAAAGGCGCTACTCCAAATGGCCAAAAGATCTTTGAAGCTCCCACCGTCCTGGTCCTGGCTGCAACGGTGAGAGAGAGCGGTCCATACTCTTGCAGGTAAGTCTCCTGAGTAGAAAATGTGGTCGACCGTTTCAGACTGTCTCGCCGTGCAGCAATGACAAGCAGATGCTAAACTGAAGTCGATGGTATTGAGAGCGTCGTCAGTGGGGAGCTTCTTGCGAAACGCTCTCCATATCAGAAAGGACCATTTTTTTGGAATGCAAGACTGCCAGAAAGATCCAATGATGGGGGAAGGCACCCCAATGCCGCGAACGATATTTCTGGCCAATGTAACCGAGAATGATCCGTTGGCCGAAATAGACCACCGCAGAACGTCAGGTTTCGTTCTGATCTTCAGCCCAGTGTCGAGGAGCAAAGCTGCAGCCTCTTCCCCAGCCCATTCTCGAACCCTTTCCCAATTCTAATCGCCCGATGAATCCCACAGATCACTGATCATACTGTGGATAGGGGCAGCCGGTAACTGGGGAAGGAGATCATCTCCAGACCAACGTTCGAAGAATAAAGATGATTTGCCCAAACCCAGCTGGAGGTAGATCAGGAGCTCAGAGAGGCTCCGGCCGTGAAGGATGCGCTGCCATGACGCGGATGTAGGAGCGTAAAAAGTGCTTCATAGACTGAGTCAAAGAGATAGAGCTTTACACTCAAATGAGCTGTTTTACGCCAACTACTTTACGCTAGGGACAAGTCAGCTACTTTACGCCAGGGACAAGTCAGCTACTTTACGCCAGGGACAGATCAGCTACTTTACGTCAGGGACAGGCCAACTACTTTACGCCAGGGACAGGCTGTCAAATCATGTATTTAATGCAAAGTGGTAATGGGTCTGACATAACGATCTACTAACAGCGTATAACACAGAATTCGAAGGGATTTGTTTTACACAGAAACCAATATTGTCGTTTAGTATGTGGACTGAGTTATTTTACGCTCACAAGATGGCTTCTTTTACGTATGAATACTATATGAGCTTTTTACGCTCAAAGTTAACGTGTGCATAAAGTTTATTTGGGCTACTTTTTACGCTCAAGGTTGTTTTATCAACCACTTTACGCGAGAAGTCCATTTTAAGCTATTTTACGCCTAGTCTACTACTTTACGCTCAGAGTATATTTGGGTTGTTTTTACGCCCTATCCTTCCTGACTACTTTGGAACGTGGTTTGCCTACGTGGCTTTCACGCCACATATCTCGAAGAACGTGTGTACGTGCATCCTATTCTTATTGAAATAATGGGACACGTGCCAACGTGTGTAGAGGATGACTTCAGTCATGGGTGGCAGTTACTAGCGTAAAGACAGGACTTTGCTGAGTTTTATGCACAAAAAGCCAAGTCTATAAATAGACTTTTTTTTATATGGAGGACACACAGAGACAGGAGAGAATACATAGAGATCAGAGCCCAGAGACTTTGATTTTCCAGAGCATTCTTCTTCAACCCTTCTTCCAGAACAGAGTGAAGCAAAGCAGAAAAGCATTCGACCTCGCCATCAGTACCCAAGTGCGTCGATACCTTTCTGGTGACTTAGTTCTTCCGGCTGTTCATCTTCTAGCAGTGATCTTCATCATCATCGTATGGTCCAAGGAACAAAGTGATCGACTTCAGATCAGACTTCTACAGCAATACTTCCCAGATCAAATTGTACTTTTTGTACTCTTTCAAGTTTTATTTTCAAAAGCCGATTTCTAGGCATTTTGTTAAGTGAAACAAAATGGCGACTCTGCTGGGGACGACCTTCTCCTCTGACGATGAGGCAATTGCTCAATACGATGATGTGTCGATCGGATCGACAAAGAAGACTCTGGTTGTGCACTTCGACCAGACTGCTTATGAAGAGATGCTCCGAAATGGGGGTGGTTCTCGCTGCTCCAATGTTCAAAAATCTCGCAAAGCACGAAAAGTTTGGATTCCTAAATCCAAAACAGCTTCTGATCTCTCTGTTACTTCTGATGGCAAGAGAATTCTTCCCACTCCTGTGGTAGGGGCTCCCGTTCGTAACGAGGCAGTCCTTACTTCAGCGTTGCACTCTAAGTGTGACAATCAATCTCCCGTCTGTGACGGTGAAGATAATGAGGTTTTATGCCCACCACGTAAAAGCCAAGTTTTACGTCCAGTGCGTAAAAATGAGGTTTTACGTCCAGTGGGTAAAAACCAAAATTTACGCTCTATGCATAAGAATAAGTCTCCCATCTCTGGTGAGGTAGACTCTAATGCTTGTGCTTCTGAGTGTAAGAATAAGTCTCCCGTCTGTGACGTGGTAGACACACAAAAGTTACGCTCTTCGTGTAAAGGAAAATCTCTCGTCTATGACGTGGCAGATACTCATGTTTTGCGCTCTATGCGTAAAGGTAAATCTCCTGTCTGTGACAGTGTAGATAAAATTTACAATGATACTTCTGTATCTAAAGTGAATGTACCTGCAGCATGAAGCATAAAAACATAGTTGGTAAAACTTATGTTTTCAACCAACAACCTTCATATACTACTGTACGCAAGGTACCAAACCTACAAATTACACGCAATGAAGATGGAGTCCTTCGTGCTCAAAAATCTCAGAATTTACGCACGCAACTCCAAGCGCATAAAAATGTACAGTTTGGTTCTGCGAATGCAGCCAGTAATCTTCTTTATACATAAGGGACTAAAAATTTTCTACCCCAAATGTAATAAAGAAGACTACTCCCTCTACTCCTTCTGATTTACGTGAATTGCTAATGCAAAAGCGTAAAAATAGACAATCTCCCGTGACACTCCCCCAAGAAAATTACCATTATGAATGTCACCAGATTGTAATTAAATGTTGTTGTTCGGCTTCTAAATGATCAGTTTTTGACCGGTTAAGTTTTAATGTGCCTCAACAACAAGCTGATGACCAAGAACATGAGTTGTCATATGCGTCAGTCAATATGGCATCTCATACCAACAGAGGACGACGTCCTAGACGAAACACGTCCCAAACTCCAGGTCAACAACAATTCAACAGACTTCTTGACTCCTTTGAATGAGCATATCAGAATACTCGATCAAGAAGACAAATCCAATTGCAGACTTCTGATTCAGAAGCTGGGGGTACTCAATCTTTTGAGTCCAAAACTGATAGTGTCGATTCATACCTCTATAATAATCCCTCTGTATCTTCAAGAGAGGTTGAATCCTACACTATTGGAGATGAACCAGAGATGTCATCTGCTAATACAGAACAACGTCTCACCGCCGTTGAGCAATCACTGAAAGACATGCTTACTATGATGCAAAGCATGCACCAGATAATAACGGCTCAGCAAACTGCTCAACCGGCAATAGTAACACCGGTGCAGGTAGCAGCACAAACTCAAGATAGTCAAGGGGCTGATATACCTTTGAATATTCAAGAGCCTGCTGTTAACCAAAATTCTGCATCTCCAGATCCTATCATTCCAGAAGATGTACCATCTCCGGTGGGGGTTACGGTACATCCAACAACCATTCAATCAAATGTGCTTCCTCAAACCAGTGAAGCCATTCAAGCAGTGCGTGAGCTCAAAACACAGTTTGAAGTTTTGAAGCACAAGGATCAGCTCCAGAGGTTAGGGATTAAATAACCTTATCCTCCTCATTGGAATGATGTACCCTTTCTACCGAAATTCAAGCCACAATCAATGGTATTGTTTGATGGAAAGGCTTCTCCTAGTCAGTATATCAATTACTTTGATATTATGACTGTATATCTGCAGAAAAATGATGCTCTTCTCACTCGAGTGTTCATTGGGTGCTTGATGGGTTCAGCTTACGACTGGTATCGTAGTTTACCCGACAATTGCATTTCGTCTTTTGACGAATTTAAGGCAATGCTTCTCTCCCGCTTCTATGAAGGAGGTATGGACATGAACATGTCCTCCTTAATAGAAATCAAACAAAAAGAGAAAGAAGATACTCGGACGTTCATTGAACATTTTCGACAGGCGACTCTAAAGATGCCTCCTGGTATGCCAGATTCAGCGTTAATTGATACATGCAAGATGAATCTACGACCATCCATTGCTGTATTTACGGGTTCCCAATTCACAGATTGGGCTTCGTTTATTATAGCAGCAGTTTCTGCCGAGACCAATGGTAGGTTGGCTCGTGAACATGGGATGATTTTTGCCTCAGAGGATAAAGGAAAGGAAGGTAATCCAGGTAATAATTCTGGCAATCGTAAAGCAAAAGAAAAGGACACTCTTATGGTTAATCTTTCCAAAAATAAAATAACGCCGAATAATCAGGAGTCTTCTAAGCCAAAAGAAGAATATTCTTTTGACGAGAGTGATATCCCAGGGATATTCCAATGTCTGGTGAAGAGTGGTAAACTCCAGATCCCGGAGCCAAAGAGGCCTAATGAGGTGAATCTGACTGACAATCCCAAATATTGTATCTATCACAGATACATAAATTATCCCACCAGGGCTTGTTATGTCCTAAAAAAGAAAATCCAAGAGCTGATTAATGCCAATGCCATCGCTTTAACTAACGATGAGCATACGGTCACAACCAATATGGTTTCTCTTCAATTCGGAGATTTTCCTTCTCAACAAGTACCAGATGGGATTGTCCCAATTCCGAAGGCGACGATGAAGATTGTGAATATTCCGCCTGCCAGGGAGGAAAATGAAGGATTGTTGCCTCTCACATTAAAGAATGGTAACATTATGTGGGTACATCCTGACTTGGTACCTGAAATGGAAGATGAAGGTAAAACTTCAAAATCCAAAAAAGGTAAGAAAGTCAAAACTTGCAACATGATTTCTCATATTATTCCAGATCCTGATGATTTGGATCATCTATGGGATGGCATTCCTTTGGAAGATAGACTGAGAGGATTGAACATATGTCCGCCAAGTCTAGCTCCTCCTACCAAGCTCAAGCTTACTCATCAGCAGTGGCTAGCCATGAATAATGTTCCCTTATACAGGGCACAACAAGTCTTCGCTGCTTATGAAAAAGCTCCTGTAGGGATTTTTCCTCGTATCCCGAATCCTTCTTATCCCGTAGCTACAGAGACTTCTATTCCTCATTCTCCTGTAGTTACAAAGATCTCTTCTTCTTCCTCTGTTGAACCACCTGTTAAAAGTCCGTTGCCCACTCACTTGTACAGTCAGCAATCTGTCCTTCTCATGAAGAAGATGGGTTATGACTTTCAAAAGGCAGAAGGTTTGAATTATGATAAAGAAATACGACTTCCTTTACAAATTCAAAGTCAAAAATCCACTGTTGGATTGGGTTCTGAGGTTCCTCATAACAATCCTCGTAAAAAGAAGGCTAAGGGAAGGAAGACTAAATCCTGCAATATGGTACTTCCTTCTTCTGAGTCTGAAGAAGAAACCTTTGCTGGTACAAGATCTGGAAAAGAGTACCACAAAGATTATGAAGGATCCTCCAAAGAAGCAGAGAATGTTGAAACACCACCAACTCAACCGTCTCCTGTTCCTGCTAAACCATCTGTGGTTGAAAAAGGGAAACAGAAAGCAGTACGCTTTGACGTCCCGTTGAAGTCTACTTCCAGTCAGGGGGTGGTGATGAAACCCTATAAATTTGATATTCTAGCCTAGTTAGCTAATACTACGGCTAGACTATCTATCTTCGAGTTGTTTCGTCTTTCTAAAGAAAGTTACAAAACCTTAAGTGAAGCTTTGCTGCAAGCTGACTCCTGCTTAGCTCAACTCAAGACTCCTGATAATATACTAGTGTCATGCCCACAATGTCATAGTGTGATAGAGGTAATTCCTAATATTATCTTCACACAAGAAGATATGTTGTTGAAGCATAACAAGCATGACAGGCCTTTGTGCTACACTGGGTATATTGAATCCACTGAAGTTGACAGGATTTACATTGATCCTGGGTCTTCCATTAGCATAATTCTTCAAAGTATGCTAAGACCGTTGAGGATTCCAACTAGTGACTTGACTTACACTAGTACCACAATAGTTGGTTTCAACTCTGGAAAGAGTAAACCACTGGGGAAGATTCGTCTGAAGATTCAGATTGGTGATCTTCGAACTATGGCAACATTCTATGTTATTAATTCAGACGTATCCTACAACATCCTTCTTGGAAGACCGTAGATACATGAGCATAACATCGTGCCTTCAACTCTCCACTAATGCTTCAAATATGTGGATTCCCAAGGGGTTGTAAAGACTGAGTTTGCTGATATCAATCCTTTCAAGGGTGTCGAAGCCTATTTTCTGATTCAATGCTCTACAAACAAGAGCATGTGAAAGAGATATCAGACATAGCTGAAGATCGATCATCTGCCGAAGATCAGTCTATTAATGAAGATCCGCCAGAAGAGCAACCTTTGAAGATCAAAGTCAAAGGGCGAATCCAACTCCAACCTGTCAACAATCAACCTCTGATGATCAAGGTCAAAGGAAAAACTCAAGCTTCATCTGAGGAATCAGTGAATGTTTCTGCTAAAAGCCAAGTTCAGCCTCTTATGATCAAGTTCAAAGGACGTACTTCTCGTACGAATGATCCAGAACCACCATTGATCGTCAATCTTGGCAAGTCTACGCAGAAGACGGATGATGGTCCATTAGTGATTAATCCGGAGCGTAGCAGTCAAATTATAAAGGATGTAAATATTGATCATTCTGTACTTTCTAATATCAATGAAGATTTCCTTTTTGAGTATATGGCTGTCAAATTTGTTGAAAGAATGACTTTATCTTCTGATGATCAAAGTCATCAGTATAAAGACGACATAGACACAGAGGAAACCTTATACATTGACCATAAGAAAAATTCCTTTCCTTCTCATGTCGATGTTGGACCTTATGCTCAAAGGTTCCTAACATCTTCTTCCTATCTTCTTCCTGTAGTCACTTCATCGCAAGCTTGTGTAACTTATAGACGTCACGAAGAATCTTATTTCATGATTCCGTCTGATAAGAAAAATAAGCACCAAATTGTGTTTGGCCTGGCTAGAAATATCCCTGTTGCTCAGACAGATGATCTGAGAGATAAAAATAAAGGAAGAATCCGAATTAACAAATATAGTCAACAATCTCTCAAGATTATCCAGAATATGGGATATGATTTGAAGACTATGCAAGGTCTCAATCAAGGCAAGGGTAGACGATTACCATTATATGGTGATCCGTTTTACCAGAAAACTCGATTTGGGATATGATCCGTCCCACATGTTTAATGACGATATATAAGAAGAATTTTCTTCTAGCTCTTCACAATCATCAGATTTGGAAGAAATCCAATTCATCGAATCTGATACGTCTCACTCTTCATATGTTAGAGGAGGTTATTATGATGAATCTGAGCAAATATTCTCAATCAACATGGTTCAAACTGATGGTGAATCTGAACCATTTGAGAATGATCCTTGGGCTCAACAGATGGACACTCAATGGGAACTTCGTTTTGAACAGCGACAGCCACCTACAGAGGATGAGATTGTCCAGATTGATGTTGGAGATGGAACTATGTCTAAACCAATATTCATCAGTAAAAATCTTTTTGAGGATGAAAAGGAAGAGTTGATAAAACTGATCAAAGAATATATTGATATTTTTGTATGGAGTTATGAGGATATGCCAGGTTTAGATACTAAAGTTGCTACTCATAAACTCAATATTCTTTCTAATGCCAAGCCTGTAAAACAACAGCAACGACATTTTCGACCAGATATGATGGATGCAATTGAGGCGGAAGTCAAAAAGCTGATCACATGTGGCTTTGTTCGTGAAGAACAACACCCGGACTGGGTTGCCAACATTGTTCCTGTTATGAAGAAGAACAGAAAAGTCCGAGTTTGCATAGATTTTCGAGATCTTAATGCAGCTTGTCCAAAGGATGAATTTCCACTTCCGATTACCGATGTCATGATAGACAATATATGCGATTTTGAACGCATGTATTTCATGGATGGATTCTCAGGATACAATCAGATTAAGATGCATCCAGAAGATGAGAAGCATACTGCTTTTCGTACACCCCTTGGGGTTTACTGCTATACGGTTATGCCGTTTGGTCTTAAAAATGCCGGTGCCACGTATCAACGGGCTATGAGCAACATCTTTCAAGAACATCTACGGAAGACAGTAGAATGTTACGTAGATGACATTGCTGTTAAGAGTCGATCAAAAGATGATCACATTCAAGACTTGAAGACAGTATTTGAATTGATGCGTCAATATCAATTGAAAATGAACCCTACTAAGTCTTTTTTAGGGGTTTCCAGTGGCAAGTTTTTAGGATTTGTCATTACTTCTCAGGGTATCCATGTCGATCCTGATAAGGTTAAAGCAATTCTTGAAATGCATCCTCCTCGTAATCTGAAAGAACTCTGTGGCTTTCAGGGTCGCATTGCTTATATCAGAAGATTTATATCTAATCTCTCTGGGAGATGTAAACCTTTCTCTCGTCTATTAAAGAAGGGTGTATCATTTGTTTGGGATGAAGCGTGTCAGAAAGCCTTCAATGACATCAAGCAATACCTTATAAATCCACCTGTTCTGGTACCTCCAGTGGTAGGAAGACCATTTTTGCTATATGTTCGAGCCTTGGATCATTCACTTGGTGCTCTTCTTGCACAAAAAAGTAATATGGGGCATGAACAAGCAATTTATTATCTTAGCCGAATGATGGTTGGAGCTGAACACAGGTATACTCCTGTAGAAAAGAAATGTCTGGCCTTGGTTTTTGCTGTCCAAAAGACAAGACATTATGTGACATGACAAACTATTCATGTCATCTCCAGAATAAATCCCATTCGGGTATTGATGAGAAAACCGAGCATTCTTAACTCTAGGTTAGCTACCTGGACGATGTTGCTCACTCCTTATGACATGGTTTTTGTACCTCAAAAATTAGTGAAGGGTCAAGCATTAGCTGATTTCTTAGCTGCTCACCCTATACCTAAAATATCGAAGTTATATGAGGACATTCCAGATGAAGTCGTAGATTGCAACATGACTTTGAAGGATGACATCTGGCAATTATATTTCGATGGAGCATCACGGGTTGGACCTAAAGGTAATATTGTCTCTGGGGTAGGAATCGTCTTAGTTTCTTCTGATAAAATGGTCATATACCGTGCCTACTCTCTCAATGAGCCATGCTCTAACAATGTAGCAGAATATAATGCTTTGCTGATTAGTCTTCAAGTAGCAAAACAATTGAATATTGAGTTCCTAGAAGCTTATGGAGATTCTCAACTGATTGTTAATCAGGTTAGAGGAACTTATAAAGTCAGAAATCCTGATCTCATCCCTTATCATCAAGTGGTAATCGAGTTGGTCCTTTCATTCAAAGGATTCTTCATCGAATTCGTACCACATTCTCAAAATGTGGAAGCTGATGCTCTGGCCAGCTTAGCTGCAGACTTGGCTGTTCCAATTCAAAGACAAAATATAATTACTTTGTTGGACCGAGACTTATTTTGTGTCAAGAATAATCTGTATATTGAACAGAGTTATACTACAGAGTCAAGTTCCCAGCAGAGGGATTGGAGAAGTCCATTCATTGATTATGCGGTTCATGGGATTTTACCTGAAGATCCAAAAGAAGCTGCATCAATTAAGGGACGATTATTTCGATTCTATTATGATTCATCTTTACATATGTTATATCGTCGTTCATATGATGGACTTTTGCTGCGTTGTCTCTCAGAAAGTGAAGCCAAACAAACACTCCGAGAAGCTCGTGATGGTATTTGTGGTGCTCATCAACCAGGTCCGAAATTACAAGAACGTATTCGAAGAATGGGGTATTATTGGCCTTCTATGATAGCAGATGCTGTAGACTATGCCAGAAAGTGTAAAACATGTCAGATTCATGCTGACTTTATTCACCAACCTTCTGAATTTCTACATCCTATAGCAGCTTCTTGGCCCTTCGAAGCTTGGGGCATGGATATTATTGGGCCTATTAACCCCCCTTCTGTTAAAGGACATCGGTTTATATTGGCTATAACCGATTACTTTTCTAAGTGGGCAGAAGCAGTTCCCCTTGCTGAAGTAAAAACATCTAATGTGATTAGCTTTATCAAACATCATGTCATTTATCGCTTCGGAATTTCTCGACAGATAATTCATGACAATGGACCACAATTTGCCAGTCAAGCATTTTATCGGTTCTGTGATAAGAATCGAATTCAAAATCTGGCTTCTACGGCTTATAATCCAGCTGCTAATGGTTTAGCCGAAGCTTTCAACAAGACGATCATCAAACTTCTTAAAAAGTTTGTCTCTTCTAATAAACGTGATTGGAATGAGAAACTTGGAGAATATTTATGGGCTTATCGAACAACAGTCCAAACTCCTACTGGTTTTACACCATTCTCACTGGTTTATGGATGTGAGACTGTCCTTCCATTGGAAATCCAGATTCTATCTCTTCGAATAGCCATTGCTAATGAGCTAACTATAGAGAATAATGATCGCTTATGACTCCAAGAACTTGAAGGATTGGACGAGAAGCGTCTTCAAGCACAACAGCATATTGAGCTATATCAAGCCCGTATATCTCGAACTTTCAATCGTAAAGTTAAAGGGAGGGTATTCAAGGTTGGCGAGCTGGTATTAGCTGTTCGAAGACCGATGGTGATGACTCATAAAAGCAAAGGGAAATTCCATGCAAAATGGGAAGGCCCTTATGTAATCGAAACCGTGTTTTCCAATGGCGCCTATCGGTTATCCAAGCCCAATGGAGATCTACTCATGATGTCGATCAATGGCAAATTTTTTAAGAAGTACTGTGTATAAAAAAAAGACAGAATGAAAATAAAATCTCTTTTATTATTATTTTTGTTAAGAACAAAGGATTAAGGACGAGGACCACTGCCTTCCTTATTGAATACATAGTCAGCCAATGCATCGAAGGCATCAATGCCTAAGTTCACAAAAAACTTGCAGGCAGCCATCCTCAGCGCCTCTTCTTCAGAAGTTTTCCCTGGCTCTACTAAAAAAGCGAGGATGTCTTGTTGTGGCTTGGGCGTAGAAGAGCTTTCGCCTATTTCGGTTGGGCCTGACACAATTGGCTCAACGGGGCGCGTCTCGATGACGTCCTCAACCTTCATGGAGACTTCATTCTTTTGCTGCACGTCCTTAGAAGACATTTTCAATAGAGGAGTGGAAACAAGAATGAAACTTTACAAAGAGTTCTCATCTATTTATAGGAGAGAGCTATTAATGAACCGGTCTTGGAAATTGAAAACAACTTTTCATTCCCGAAAAGACCTGTCCATTCATTACATCAGATTCATCCATTTAATTGTGGAATTGAATTGACCTTCTCTTTTTCCGAAAGAAACGTTGGTTCATTCATTCTTTCATCAATATTGACGTATACTCTCAGTGACGTCTGTCTTCTTATTTCTCCAGCTACCAATGTTTGGTTAAGCTGATTACTTGTCTCCTCGGAGAGAAATTTTAATCTTCCATCTTGTTAGTTGATTAAAAAAGTTGGATTTGTTATTTATCATGTTATCATGACCTCTGAATAAATATTAAATCTGCTTGTATTTCCTATCTATCATGTTCATTTGGCCTCTGAATAGATATTAGTTCTTTTTTTCTTTGAGTTATTACGATCTATCATGTCCATATTACCTCTGATAGTATTGTATACTCTAAACAGAAAATAAGATTTTATTATCTATTATGTCCATATTACCTCTGGATAGATACAATTTATTGAGTTTCGAAGACTTATCATGTCCATATTACCTCTGATAAGTATTTTCTATCTCATGCATATTATTTAATTATAAAATAAATGATAGGATCACAAAACAAATATTTTATTCATTTCTTGGATAAGATAAAAGGTTACAAAAGCTCCTCATTTGCCTACGGTGGAGCAGATATATCTTTCAGCAATTTTTGGAGTTCTGCCAGGCGCCTATCACGAGAGCTCAATACTTTCTTAGTCGCTTCAGCATGTCGAGCTTCGGTAGTACAAAGATTAGAAAGTCCAGCGAAGCTGATTATCAGATTATCCTTGGCTTCATCAAGAGTCTTGATAGTTGATTCAGCTCCGTAGGCCTGTTCTTCTAAAATAGGGCCCTGAGCAAGGTGCTGATTCCGAGCAGTGATCATCTATTCTTTTTCTGCCTTTAAGCGAGCCAATTCAGTCTCAACTTCTTGGATTTTTTCATTCTGCTGCTGAATCTCCTGGTTTAAGGTGTCATAGGCTGCTCTATGACCATCCAGCTCGGGCTGTATTCCAGTTAAAAAGGCTTTCTCTTTGGCAACCTTTATACTATAATCATGGAGAGCTTCATTATATCTTGTTTCCCGATCAAGATAATCAGCCGTTAAGGCGTCAAACTCTTCTTGTATGAGACTTTCAACAGTCTCGCTTGACAGCTTAAGATATTCTCTGATGGGCTGTTCAAGACCCTCCATAATTTTCTCTAATGCTGCTGCTCTCCCCGTATCATTGAACATAGCAACGTTCTTGATGGTAAGAGCCATAGACGTCTTCAAGCTCTCATAATTAAGGCCCTTATTCAGGACCATCTTGATTAGGGTTGCCAAAGTTTTATAAAAATTTTCAGTATGAATCTCAACTAGGAGATTCATTTCTATGATTGAACTTGGCGTCGCGGCAATATCTACTAGGTCTCTTCTTTAGAGACTAGGAACAGATGTTGTTGGTGTGACAGCAGATTGAGATAAAGCCGTTCTTATTACTGTTGTCACAGCCAGTTGATCCCTAAGAGCTTCAGGGATTGTGTCTTCAACACTTGCAGATGTAGTTGCTCTGATAGCAGGCTGAGATGAAGCCATTATTGTTACTGCTACCATAGTCAACTGGTTCCCAGAAGCTTCGGGATCAATGTCTTCAATGTTAGTTACTCCAGCCGTTTCTGGCGCTAAAACTACTAGAGTTTCGGTGGCGGTGATAGGTACGGGTGGAATGACGGTGGTGGCAGCTGACTCAAGTTCAGGCATACTCTCCTCCGAAACTTCTACAGTATCAGTAGTAATAGCAGAGGGTGCTACCACAACATTCTTAGTTTCGGTTGGTAATTTGACTATGCCTTCATCACCTCCTTTGACTTCTGGCTGTTCAGGCTCTGAAGGTACTTAAAGTTCTTCATCGAGGCCAGTTCCTCCTTCAACAGCTGCTTCATGGTCTGTAGTTAGTTTTTCTGTAGCTTGTTCTTCTTCTCGGTTATCAATACGAGAAGATAATTCGGGCTGAGCCTCTGCTTCAACCTCTATTTCAACCTCTGCTTCAAGCTCTTTCTGTACTTCTTGTTGCTCATCTTCTGGTTGGATTACTTCTACTTCGTCTGAAGAAGAAGCCTCTTCATCAGATTCTTCGTTTTTCTCATAGATATCTTCTTGAGGAGGAGGAGGAGCCATAGGCTTTGGTGCAATGATGATATCTACAAAATAAACAAAATAAGTTAATATACAAAATCATGATACATAATTCCGTATAGGTTTTGCGTAGTACCTGGAGTATGTGCATGTTGTTCAAGGTATGAATCATAATCACCATCCCAGTCATCATCGTCAAAGTTGAGAGCCGGCTCGTCTGATGGGATACGGTCTCGATCAGTAATGTGTGCAGCAGTAGCATCCTCCGTAACTTGTGCCTTTCGTGGCAAAGATAAATGGAGTGAGGAGCTAAGGCATCCAGGAGATAAAAGTTTTACAACTTCTGATGCTGCTGCTGGTTGAGGTGTTGAAGACCCTTCTCCCGGATGGACTGAAGAGGAAGCAACAAGTTGGTCCTCTTCGACCGAAATGTCCTCTTCTGGAGTAAAGACTCTGGGTTTGGAAGGCCCTTTAGTAGTAGTCTTCTTCTTCTTCTCAGGAGACTTTACTGGAAGAGTGGTAGCTGTAGTCTGCTTTCGTTTGCGGGTTTTTCCAATAACTATTGGTCCCGCGGCTATCTCCCCAGCTCCTCTAGGAATTACTGCCAGAAATTCATCTATAGCAGTAGTATTGTCTGGTACGTCAGGAGTTATTCTGATGGGTTCTTCAACATTTCCCTCCTGGGCCCATCGCAGACTTCCTTGCATGCTATAACCGTCTTCGAAGGAGCGAATGGATGTATAAAAACGAGCATACGAGTGAAGTATACGTAGCTCAGTTGTACTAGTGGCTGTAGATATGTTAAACCTAGCACCAGTACATGCAGTGCTGAAGTATCTCCATGCTCGTGCACCGTCAATCAGCTTTCCATAATGATAGAAGCTGGTGGAAGGATTGCCAACGTGAAGTTGGTCATATCCAAACTGGCGAGCGAACCTACTTGGTAGATAAGGCTCAAACGCGCAGTTATCTTCATTTCTGTACATCAGATGAGAGGGTCTGACGTACACCAGCCATCGGAAGACAGATCTTGGCAATAAAGCTGATTTATCTACCCTATCTTCAAATTGTACGCCAAGGCAGTCGGCTGGAACTGGTAGCCTTGTGCAGAAGAAATTCCAGCCGTGAGAGTAATTTAATGCTGCTCGGGTGTCTGCCACCGTTGTAGCTTTCCATGTGGATTTGCTAAATTTTTGGAGGAAAATCCTCGCTTCATCCTCAGGACCCGGTGGCAGCAAACTGCAATTGTGGTGTAGTAACCAACCCATCAGATAGGTGTATGGTAGCGATCCATCCTTGGAAAATTGTCTCGGTGAGGAGCATTATTAATCAGCTCTTCACCGAAAGTCCGTAGACCTGCATTTATTCGGCATACCATTGCCGACAGCAGGTTGATTCTGTTTTTGAATACTAAACGTACCGCTAGCCACAACACGTTTCGGTGAATCCTATCCACGGTACTGATCCCTAGCACGACCCATCTTCATAGCCATAAGGATAGGAAGCCTGCCATCAAGGCCTTCTTTGACATCTTCTGACTATCCTGCCTCAGGTAGCTTAAAGCCTCAGTCCCCGCAGGGATGTCTCCGGTTTTGGTAGACAGATATTGGTCGCGAGCTTTCTGCAAGGCCATCAACTCTTGGATTACATCTGCAGGAATTATTGAGCAAGGTTTAATGGTTTGGGTTTTGTCTTCTCGAAACCTGCTCTTCTCAGTCTTGGACACTCTATTTTCATGGTAAAATAGATAGGTTGTCCATTTGGTTATGTATGCCAAATATGACCCAGTTTCGTACATACTAGTGCAAATCAGATAATGGCACATAAGTTCTTTATAGACTTGCACCAGTTCAGGGTTCTTCTCTCGAACTTCTGCTAGTTCCCGATTGGAAGGAATATATTCTTCATAAGGGAATTCGCCCATCGGCACCTTCGAGATGAATTGCATCTCATGCAGAGCAAGACCCATTTCGCCGTGTGGAGTTGCAAAAGTTCCTGTTGAACTCATATACAATTCCAGTAAAGCCAGGAACAAGTTGTTGTTCGGTGGAATGCCATAACTGGTAGAGGCTACCGCTTCATACAGACCAATATCGTCCAATTCTGTTTTAAAGTGCTTCATGACCCAATTACTGATCTGAATCCAGTTACTACTGTAAGGAGTTAGCCACCCTGTCAGCCTAGGGTTGGTCTGAGGATATAAGACTACTTCCCTTAGGAATTTATTTATGAACATGGGAATCTGTACCGGCTGGATGAGAAGTGAGTCCTCACTCGATGTAAACCCGGACAATAGACCAGAAAATGGAATGACACCACCACAGGGAGTGCTAATGTGATAACCCATGTCATTTGCTCTCTCTCTCTTCTGAAAATGATCCTACCCGGTCTACCATAGCTATTGGGAGTCAAATTCCACAGCATTTGATGGTGATGGATAGCATGGACGAAAGCAGATAGAGGGTAATCCCTGTCCATGTCAGGGAGATACATCACCCTTTCTCCAGATCTAAATGCCCAAGCCTCCTTTTTGGGATGAGTCTGCGATTTGAAATCTATCGCATCCCCGAATAAGAAAGCTGGCTTCAAGAATTGTTGATTGTCCAGTGACACCAGCACTTCCCCGTCGATCATGGATAACAGCATCCTATCTCCTTGAGCAGATATCAGATGTGCTCTCGCTGCAGGGTATTCGGGGTTCGATTGAGGAAATTTGACATGAGATAAATCCTCCAGATAGTTTGAGCCCACCATGCCCGCTGATGAGCCAAAAACTTCTTCGAGAGGATGAGCTTGCAAATCCACTGACAAAAGAAAAAAAAAGATCAATTTAGTGAAAAATCTAATTTGAAATTTTATGAGTAAGGACATTGACTTTTACTCTTACTAAAATTGATTAAAAATTTTAAAGTGTAAAAAAGGTCTTTGTTTTACAAAGTTTTTTCATTTTACGCTAGCACATGCTGATGTGAGCGTATTTGAAAATTTATGCTGGCATGAGTAGACATGAGCGTAATTCGAATTTTACGCTAACACATGCTGATGTGAGCGTATTTAAAAATTTTACGCTGGCATGAGTAGACATGAGCGTAATTCAAATTTTACGCTGACACGTATAAACGTGGGCGTATTTCTTAAATTTTACGCTAGCATGAGTAGACATGAGCGTAATTCAAATTTTACGCTGACACGTATAACGTGGGCGTATTTCTTAACTTTTTACGCTGACACGTATAACGTGGGCGTATTTTGTTATTTCAGTTTCTACGCTAACACGAATGACGTGGGCGTGAAATCTGAAAGTTCGGGTTGTCTTCTTCTTCTTCTCCGACGAGTTTTTCGGTCGAAAAATAGGGTTTTACCCATCATAGGTGGAGCTAGGGCGGGATTGGGCTGTCGGAGTGGTGTCGGCGACGGGTTTCTTCCCTTTGCTGCCAGCGGCGGTCTTCTTGGGAGCCATCGAGTTAAGGTGAAAGAGATTTCGAAGAAAGGGGGGCAAAGAGATTCGGGATTGCGAAGAGACAAGTAAAGTCCTTATCGAACTCGAAAAGCTTTATTTATAGAGATTTTGAATCGGTTCAAATTCCCTATTTTTACGTCGACTGTTGGATATCCCTATTTTTACGCGAATGACCACTGGATATCCCAAACTTTACGCTGACTGGTCAAAACCCGAACTTTACGCTTCTGTTCAAAGTATTTCAAAATTTTGAAAATATTTGAAAACTTTGAAGGTGGTCTTGTAGGAGCGTAAAATGTGCTTCATAGACCGAGTCAAAGAGATAGAGCTTTACACTTAAATGAGCTGTTTTACGCCAACTACTTTACGCCAGGGACAAGCCAGCTACTTTACGCCAGGGACAAGTCAGCTACTTTACGCCAGGGACAGATCAACTGCTTTACGCCAGGGATAGGCCAACTACTTTACGCCAGGGACAGGCTGTCAAATCATGTATTTAATGCAAAGTGGTAATGGGTCTGACATAAAGATCTACTAACAGTGTATAGAATTCGAAGGGATTTGTTTTACACAGAAACCAATATTGTCGTTTAGTATGTGGACTGAGTTATTTTACGCTCACATGATGGCTTCTTTTACGCATGAATACTATATGAGCTTTTTACGCTCAAAGTTAACGTGTGCATAAAGTTTATTTGGGCTACTTTTTACGCTCAAGGTTGTTTTATCAACCACTTTACGCGAGAAGTCCATTTTAAGGCTATTTTACGCCTAGTCTACTACTTTACGCTCAGAGTATATTTGGGTTGTTTTTACGCCCTATCCTTCCTGACTACTTTGGAACGTGGTTTGCCTACGTGGCTTTTATGCCACATATCTCGAAGAATGTGTGTACGTGCATCCTATTCTTATTGAAATAATGGGACACGTGTCAACGTGTGTAGAGGATGACTTCAGTCATGGGTGGCAGTTACTAGCGTAAAGACAGGACTTTGCTGAGTTTTACGCACAAAAAGCCAAGTCTATAAATAGACTTATTTTTTTATATGGAGGACACACAGAGACATGAGAGAATACATAGAGATCAGAGCCCAGAGACTTTGATTTTCCAGAGCATTCTTCTTCAACCCTTCTTCTAGAACAGAGTGAAGCAAAGCAGGAAAGCATTCGACCTCGCCATCAGTGCCCAAGTGCGTCGATACCTTTCTGGTGACTTAGTTCTTTCGGCTGTTCATATTCTAGCAGTGATCTTCATCATCATCGTATGGTCCAAGGAACAAAGTGATCAACTACAGATCAGACTTCTACAACAATACTTCCCAGATCAATTTGTACTTTTTGTACTCTTTCAAGTTTTATTTTCAAAAGCCGATTTCTAGGCATTTTGTTAAGTGAAACAGCGGAGGATCTACAGTTAAAATCAGCGGCAGACGGATGAATGTGCTTGAAATATCTGGCCTTCATGAACCGCGCCCAGAGATTTTGGCTCACTCGGAGCTTCTACCATAGCTTCATCGATCAAGCATCAACGACGTGTGACAAATCCAAGGCCTCCCTCATCGGTAGGTCTGGCCATGGTGTCCCAACTCGCCCAATGATGCTTGTCCTTACCGTCGTAGTGCCCCAGAAGAAGTTGGCGAGAGGTTTTCAATGGATGTAAGTACCTTCTTAGGGGGGAACAGGCAGCTAAGGTGTATATGGGCATAGAGAAGAGTACATATTGAATCAGTATCATCTTCCTGTCAGGCGATAATGTAGCGTTGTGCCACCCCTCAAGTTTTTTCCTAATTTTGCCCACCAGCCCTTCAAAGATGCCCGTGTTGGATCTGCCGTACACCAACGGACACCCTAAGTAGTAGAAAGGTGGGTACAAATAGAGAAGAAAGTAATATTGGTAAGAGTAGCAGAGTGGTCTCTGTTGGTCTTGTGGTGGATGTAGATGACACTCTTGCTGGAGTTGACGCGCTGACTAGTACATTTGGCGTATCTATGTAGCGTGTTGTGAACCACCTCCACAGACCCGACGTCCCCAGATGAGAAAATGAGGATATCGTCAGTATACGCCAGGTGGGTGATGATCGGATAACTGCTAGTGGTGTGAAAATGCTGGAAATTCGGGAAGCCCACCATTTTGTTCAAATTTATGCTCAGAGCTTCCGCGACGATGATGAAGATGGTGGAGGATAAAGGATCTCCTTGTCTGACACCATGACTAGATATGAAGAAGCCTTCAGCTTGACCGTTAATAAACATGGAGAACCACAAATTAGTAATCGATCTCCACACGATGTTGGTCTAGGTTTCCGAAAACCCGAAGGCCCTGAAAACCCAAATCATGAATTGTTAGTCCAGCCTATCGTACGCCTTCTCCATGTCCAGTTTGATAGCAATATTCTCTCCCCTACCTGGTAATTTCATGCATGTAATCATTTTCTGGGCCATCAGTATGTTGTCTAGGATGTTCCGGCCACGAACAAATCCACTCTGCTCTTCAAAAATAATTTTGGGGAGGATCTCGGTCATGCAGTTGGCAATAATCTTGGAGATGATTTTGTTAGTGAAGGTGCACAAGCTTATAGGGTAGAAGTTTTTGAAGGTCTCCGTGTTTCCCTGTTTGACGATAAGAATCAGGTTAGCGCAGGAAATTGATCTGGGGTACCTGGATCCTTAGAAAAAAGCGATGACCACCTCGTGGATATCCGACTTTATGATGTTCCAGCATGATCTGAAGAAAACACCAGTAAATCCGTCAGGTCCAGGGGCGATGTGCTCGTCCAGCGCCCAAACTGCATCTTTGACTTCACGTTCAGAAGGGAGGAGCTCCAGTTGGGTGTTGTCTCTGTCATCCATCAGGCGGAGGATCTCTGCTAGGAATATCTCATCCCGGGTAATAACTTATTTGGTAACAACTGGGAATAGAAATTAGCAGCCGCCAATTGGATACCCCGTTGATCTTTGATAATGTGCCCGTTCTCATCTGCGATCTGGTAGAGGTATATCTGTTGTCTGTGCCCCTTGATACATGAGTGGAAATAGCTAGTGTTTCTGTCTTCCTCACTATCCCAGGTCAGTCAAGCTTTCTGTTTCCAGAATTCAGTCTCAACTTTCAGACGGAATTTCAGCATCGCTCTGGTAAGGTTCAGGGAGGCACGGGCGGTTAGAGATCTGTCGATAGCGAAGAGAGCTTCCGTGCGGGTAACGTCATCCTCAGCTGTACGAACAGCCTGGAAAATGTCCCCAAACGCTTCCTTACTCCAAACAGTGAGTGCTTTCCTGGTGTTCGTGACACGAACAAGTGAGTCAAGGGTGTCAGCACCACTCCAAGTGGCAGCAACGATATTCCTGAACTGGGGATAGTGGCTCCAGAAGTCGAGGAAGCAAAAGCTTTTGATCTGGTTCAATTTGCTGCTAATTTTTATGAGGAGAGGAGAGTGATGCGACTCGGTAGCGTTGAGGTACGAGAGATTGGAAATGATCTCCAAATCTGACCACTTCAAATTGATAAGGGCATGGTCAAGGCGAGAGTATTGCCTTCGAGCGCCTTCTTGCATGTTGCACCAGGTGAAGGCGCTGTCGTTGAACTGAAGGGGAGACAGGTGAGCGCTAAAAATAAAGCTGTTGAAGTTGTGGATGGCCGATGGAGGAGGGGGTCGGCCTCCCGACAT
The DNA here is from genome assembly GCA_029216955.1 of Iris pallida. Classification (NCBI taxonomy): domain Eukaryota; kingdom Viridiplantae; phylum Streptophyta; class Magnoliopsida; order Asparagales; family Iridaceae; genus Iris; species Iris pallida. Next base: position 2,777,144 of record JANAVB010009796.1, on the reverse strand, counting down.
CTCTTCTCTGTAAGTAATAGCGTTAAAATCACCAACACAGAGCCAGGGAAGATTGTTGTTGTTTAGATGGGGGTTCATCAGGTCTTCCTATAGCTGTCTGCATTCTTGGATGTTGCAACTGCCATGAACGGCAAACAAGGGGGAGCGGGAATGAAGCATGGGATGTTCCACCCTACACGAGTGGGCCTCTTTCGAGTCGTGGATGATGCTGATCTTCACGTCAGCCGCAAAAAAGATCCAAATATCATGACAGCCGACGATAGCCAAGAAGAAGCCTAACTGCAGCTGGATGGACCTGAGTTTATTAGGAGGAATTTTAGGTTCCATAATCACGAAGATGTCGATTCTGTGAATTTTCTTGAGACTGTTTAATCTTCTCAAAGTGGGTTTATTGGCAAGGCTCCTAACATTCCAAGAAAGGATGTTAAGCATTGAGGTTGCTGGGTGGGGGGTTTTGTTGAGTTTTGCACCCGACTTAGTGGTCCTGGCCGTGACCTCTTTAGCACTTCCTTTGTTTGATTTTTTCATAGTGGATGCTGCCTTTCCGACCACCTTTATAATTTTGTCTGTCTCCTTATTTGGGTGCATGTAGACCTCTCGGGCTATTTCAGCCACGGCTCCGAAGAAGCTATTCGTGCTGGTGATTCCAGCGTCTAAGGCTTGTTGTATCCTGGTAATTGGTGCTTGGCCAATATTGGCCAAGGCATCCATACGAATGTTGGCCACATTATGGAATGAAGTGGGGGTGACTGTGTCAGAGGGTTGCCGGTCCTCCTTGTCCGTCGAAGCCGTAGGGTTCTTCGATGTTAAAGATTCTGCTGTAGTGCATGCCTCCCTTTCTGTGTCACCGCTGTTCCCAGATTCCTCTTCCGTAGGTTCTTCAGTGCCTTGAAGGTCATCTGTGGGCTCTGATGCAAGTATATCAAATTTGTTGGCGAGGTTGATGCCAGAGGGATTGTATGGAACAATGGCTCTTTCCTGGGAAACTTGTTCTTGGAATTGGAAGTTACCGGTGCTGGCTTCGAACCGGATGTGGGAGTTGGGTAAAGGTATAAAAGGGGTGATTGATGGGTTTTCCTGGGCGTTTGAGTAGGTGCCACCTTTTGGGTTACCTTCTTCTTTAGTTCTGGATGAACATGGAAGCAATGCTCAGTGGAGTGGCCACGCATATGATAGTGTTTACAAAATATGATATTGTTATCGTATATAATTTGTTGGGGGTGTGTCTTGTTGCCGAGTGAGATTTGGATGTGGTTGGGGAGATCCTTCGATAAGTCGAGTTCCATGCAGATTTTGGTATAGTTTACCTTAGAGAGGTTGCGAGTTTCTTCCGCCGATGCCATAAACTTCTCGAATGAGTTGGCTATCCTCCTTAAAGCTGCAGGAGCAAAACAAATTAGGGAAAGGTTCGGAAGGGTAACCCACGCGAAAACGATCACGGAGTCTTCTTTAATGTTAAAGTCCGGGGACCATTTAACAATTTTCATGATGTGAGTGTCTATCCTACTTGTGCCTCTAGTCCATACCTTCTTGTGATCACTCTCCGAGGAGAGGTGAAGGAACATGTTTTTAGGATCCATGGGTGCTACCCTGTACCCCGAAGAGAGACCCCAACTGGCGATCACTTCCAGGACCCGTGCCAGCTTCGGGCATCTACTGGAGAATTTAAGAACAAAAGTGTACAGGAACGAAGTCGACAGGGACGAGATTTCAGAGGGGGAGAATGGCACCCAAATCTCTTGGATATCAGACGGACGAGCGAATTCAATCTCAGGTAGCTCAACCTCAGATAAAGACTGGAAGTGCTTGGAAGCCCGATCTTGGTGAAGTTTGTCAGCATAAGATGGTGTAGGGGGTGGCGAGGACGTTGGTAGCAACCACAGACCCAGGGTACGCCAGGGCTAGCCCGTCCTTAGTCTGGATGGCGCCAGAAGAGGGCTGTGCGCAACCCGAAGGAGTCACTGGCTAGTGAGCGCTGGTAGAGGGTGGATGGGCATCGCGAATGGATGGTGCCAAAAGAGGAGGATGACAAGGCGAAAGGCCAGGGGGCACAAAATTGTGCGCACAGGGAGAAGGGGTCGTGCGTTTAGGAGGCCAGCCGCAAAAGGACGACGACTAAGCCGACAAAAGATGTACCAGCGCCAATAAGTCGGCTGGGATAGCCAGACTGGTCGCAACTGGCACAGTCGAAAAGGAAACCAGGGAGGCCTGGGAAACCTCAAGGTGCGCGTGGCGAATCGTACAGGAATCAAGCGGAGGAGGGGCCCACCGAAGTGGCACAGAGGGTAGGCCTACAAGGGTCGCACCAGGAAGAGAGTAGGAGGGGCCTAACCGAGTCGCGCCATGCAGAGAGTGGGAGGGGCCCAGGGGAGCCGTGCCAAACAGAGAGTGGAAGGGGCCCAAAAGAGCTGCACCATGGAGAGAATGGTAGGGGCCCACTAGAGCGGTGCCATTCTCCATTGGCAGCGAATGCAGATTTGAATATAAATTCAAATCAACGAAGGATGGGCAAGAGTGGGAGGGCCCGTTTCCCAAAGCCTTCGCATCTAGAGCCACGAGGCAGCCGCAAGTGGGAGACGACTGAACCCCGACAGTAGAGGATGCCACTGACAACCAGGCAATGTCGGCCAGAGATGAACCTGGGAGGAGGGGGGAGGCCACCGACCTCGAGGAGGTAGGGGTGGACCGGGCCCCGGCCATGGCTAGAGCCGCCGAGAGCCAGGCCTGCGCTGCCGGGGGGATGCCCAGGCGGAAGGACGCAGGGGCCTCCGAAGAGAGAGCGGCGGCCGACGAAGGGTCCAATCCGAAGAGTGCAAGCTGTACAGCAGACCAGGAAGCAACCACCGATGACGGAGGGGGGCTCGTCCACTGCCGGAGGCTCCAGGGGGGCACCATCGTGGAGCCACCAGACACGCGAGGGTGGCCGATCATGAAGCCGAAGGGAAGAACACGAGACGGAGGAGCCGCCGGGGGGCCGCCCGAGACGAGGAGCTCCGTACTGACTAACCTGTGCTGCAGAGGAGACCACCCGCTGAGGGGGGTGGTCGACGACAGCCAGACGACAATCTACAGGTGGGGGACCAGGGGGAGCTTCTCTCTCCTCCTGCAAAAGCTCTAAAGAGAATTCATATATATATATATATATATATATATATATATATATATATATATAAAATATATATATATTTTATATATATATATAAAATATATATATATATATATATATATATATATATATATATATATATATATATATATATATATATATATATATATTCTAAATAATTTTTCTTGACTTTCAAGTATTCATCTAAAAATATGATGGACTAATAAATATAGTTTTTAAATGTCATAAATATTTTCTAAAAGGGTTATAAATATTTATTTATGACATTTCTTAGATTATTCTTGATTCGTGACTAATCGTGCTTGCTATTTTTTTTACGAATTTTGGACTTCTAATTTTACTGTTCTGGACTCAATGGAACGGTCTGTCCCATCGTTTGAGATCATCTTGTGATATTTTAGCACCTAAACCTATTTTGTGGTAACTTGATGAAGTCATGCGTCGACTACAACTTAAGTTGAGGCAAGTACATTGTTACTTTATGTTCTTAGTACATTATAATGTTATTCTTCATTGTTTAGTATCCAGTTGAGATATGATTATGACACGATAGGACTTGTTGTACCATGTTTGTTATATTGTTATTGTTTAGTAAGTCGGAAGGGAAAACACTTAGTAGGTATATAAGGAAACCCCAGTGAATGTTAATGTAGATAACTAAGTTATATAACTCACGTATGGTTTAGTCGTACATTTAAATGTAGATAGCCATCTATATGATGTGTCGTATTAGCCCAGCCATTCACATATCGAAAGGTATTTCGTATACACTGTCTATTTTATTATTTATGATCATTGTCCAGTTATCTTGTTTATATGTTGTCGTCTAGTAGTTTACCTGTCTATGTTTATAGTTTCTCATATGCTATAGTTAATATCCTGCTAGTTTCTTTACCTGTTCTTTATCATTGTTGTTTTTTATCGTTCTATCTTATTTTCTGCTGAGTTACATTGCAATAGGGTTGTACTTTGCTTTTCCTGACTGGATACGTTACATGTGACTTGTTATTTTGTACCATGGACCTTTTTTGGGGAGGTAGAGTCATTTTGGAGGCCAATCTTAGTTTCTAGATAGATTAGATAGTTCATGAATTTAAATATTTAGTGGGTTTATTTCGAATAGTATTTTGATGTATTATTGGATTTGAAGATTAATGTAATAGTTATTGTGAATGAGAAAATAGATAATTTTGTCATCAAATATTATTTATTTGGGTTTAAGATTTACGTTGTGGTCTAGACAGCGTACTACCGCCGATGCTGTCGCGTAGGATGGACTTGGCCATGTACTCGTATTCCAAGTGGAAGCTGGTTGTGATAAGTTTTTTTGGTGGCCCATGTAGGTCAGTTTTCGTAAAATTATGCGAACTCACAATAGTACCTATATGAGTCATACTACTGCGAGCCTGTGACTAGGAAGTCTCATTCACAATTAGTATTAATTTGATTTTTAGGAGAATGGCTAGGACTAGGTATACCATAGGGAAGCCCTTATGCAATTTGACTACTTGGGTAGTTAAGGTTGCTACATAGGCTATGTGATTAAGATAGGAATATACGTTGAGTTTGAATTTTCGTACAAGGATTTAATATTGTGTTTTAATAAGATGGCATGATAAAATATGGATAGACTTTTCAATTGGCAAATTAGTTCTTCGATGTTAATCAATTATTAAATATCAGAGTGTCCAATCACAGAATAATTCTATATCTAACTCCTAATATTCTACCTTAATAATTTGGTCAAATTTTATTTCTGTCCTCTCTAAACGTCATTATTTATCTGTCTTATTGACGTATTTTATTCCAATGATACTTAGGCTTTAGAGTATAGGTTTATATATATATTTTCCTAAGAGTCGATATTATTTCCATTTATTGAGTTTTGAGCCCAACCTGATTCAATTATCCATTAATTTTGAGTCAGATTTGATGAAATTCAAGGTATATAAGTTTTTCCCTCAATCATTGAATATCTGTGAAACATGGATTGGAAAATTTATATTCTCTTGACTTCGATCATTTTCTTCCTAATCGATCACTTGATTCTCAAGAATTGATACTTATACTTAAAGAATAGATACTTACACCTTAATTTTCCTATCATGATCGAATTTGCTTAAATTTTAAGAAGCTCTTTTGAAAAATTCTTATAGATAAAGTTGAGAGAATTTTGGTGACTTACTATGGCAAGGCAGATGCGCACTACAACTATTTATCTGAATCATGGAGACCGTGGCTTCACTGCAGCCAGCAATGTACTGGCAAGGAATGACCCATAAGTTGAAGTAATTTTTGGTATACATAAGTTTTCAAATATTATTTAAACTATGTCCTAATTGTATTATTTTATCTCTTGAGTTGTTACATCAATACTAAATGAAGTTGACAGAATAATCAGTAATCGATTATTATTTGAGTTATGGAACCAAGAGTTCACTGCAGCCAGGTGTATAATGGCGGGCATGGATTTTCGGTAAACTGACTTCAGATATATATACAGTTTTCAAATACTATAGAGACTATATCCTTTTTAGCATAAGATTATTGATTTTTTATGGTCCATAAATCCCAGCACTCTTACTTTAATTTGATTTTGTACCCTATTTCTTATTACACATCTTCTCAATAAACCTTGTAGTTTCTTTCCTTATTGCCTTTCCTATTTCAAATCGTCATTTGGTTTCCTCTTAGTAATCATTAAAAGCATATTACTAAATTTTGATTTATTCTACTAGATTCATAATCGTACCAAGATTTTGATTCTATAATCTTGCCTAAATGATTTTGGTTAAGTAGTTCGTGCCAAAATGATTTCGATTTTGATCGTTCTTAAACGATTTTTTTATCATGACTAAACCATTTTGACTATATTTTAATCGTGCTAAATCGCTTCTTTTCTTAGATTTTTATTCTATTTACGATTATGCATGATCATTAATTGTATTATTTTTTGAGTATATTCTCATTCGTGCCTAATCATACCATTTGAAATTTCGAGGATGAAAAGTTTCCAAGGTGGGCAGATTTGTAACATGCTCGCTGTCGTAGGGAAAGATATTGTGATGATATGTATCTTTCAAGGGATAAGGGAAGAAGAAATTGGTTGAGATATGACTCATTTCCTTTCCGTTCTATATTGCGATCTTAAACAATACAACAAAGTCCTAACAATAAGGATTTGCTAATACAAATATAGATTCTGGAAAGTGTGCTGATGGAGATCGAGTACTGTAATGACCCCTGTACTCCCTTGATTATCTAATATTTAATAGATTCTCGAAGTGCTCTCTATGACTCTCTCCTGTGCATCTACTACCTTCAGCGATGAGGTTGATTTGGTGGATTTGGTCAGTTGATGATCTGATCTCCTCCTCGATGCCCTTCTGATAATAATTTGCACCTCCTTTATATTTGCCTTTTAGTGGGCGAGCCATAAAGGAGGAATAGGAAGAATCCCCTGCACAGTCGTTGCTACAGGAGCTCCAGATGAGGACTTAAGGATCTTCGGGTGTGATTGTTGGTGATTATGAATGTCCATTCGTACGGCTTGATCACAGTTGACCTAGCACGCATTAGTGTTTATGACAATCTGTTGTATGAATGGAGCGTTTATATAACGCGTGCTCCATAAACGGGAGAGTTAAATCAGGTGGCACGATCTTTGGTTGATGTGTGGTGTGACCGTGATTTAGAGGGAATCTCTGGTTTGAATGGGGTGGTTATGGTGCACATACACCATAAATGTGGTGTTGGTCCTTTTAGCCATTACCAACGGGATTTGAGGTGATCTGGTTCGGGGCAGGAACCAGCTTGTGGTGATCTGATTCGGGGCAAAAACCAGCTTATGGTGATCTAGTTCGGGATGCGAACCAGCTGTCTTGGTGTAGGGGGTGGCTCAGCCAAGGACTCGAGCCATCTGCCTTGATGTGGAGACTCGTTCGGCAGTTTGAGCCGCATGTGTCATGCCCCAGTCCTAAAATATGTCGGACTAGGTACGTAAACATGCAAATCGTACAATAAATATACGTAAGCTATAAATGTAGTATAATCATGGCTAACTAATCTCATCCATAAAGATAAAGATATTATTGAATCCAATGATGAATGTCATTATACAAGTTGCTGGATGGAGACAAATCCACTACCAGCATGAAACTAGGAAGAAGAAAATAGTATAATAAAGAATATAAGCAGCAAGTGTGATCCAAGTGCCACTACAAGAAAATGTAGCATTTACGGCGTGCAATTTACGGCGCGCGGTTGCTGCGCGTTGTAAATTGCCTTCTTTTACAGCGTGCAAATATGTGCGCCGTAAAAGAGTTATTTTTTGTCTTTTTTATGGCGTATTTGATATGTACGCCGTAATTGAAGAATCATTTACGGCATGCATTTTTGTACGTTGTAATTAACGTCTCATTTGCAGCATGCATTATTGCGCGTTGTAAGAAGACACTCATTTATGGCATGCATTATTGATCGTTGTAAGAAAAGACACTCTTTTACGGCGTACAAATATGTATGCCGTAAAAGAGTTACCAAAATTTTAGGTTTCCCTCTTCTTATTTCACATCCCTCCTTTATTTCCCCCTTTAAACCTTGTCTCTCTTCCTTTCCTTATTTTTCAAATAAATTTAGAAGAGTTACCATACCATTTCTTCACCGTCCTCTCCAGGATCGACTCTCCGGCGCTCGATGGTGTGAAGCGTCAGATCTGAGCACCCTGATCATGTCTCCGGCGATCTCTTGGACAGGCGGCGAGTTTGAGTCCACGATGAATGTCTACGAAGTCGACTCTCGGGCGGTCGATCTCCACCGACGTTGGACGCTGAGGGGCGGTAGACGTTGAGGGGCCGACACAGACTGGATCTGGACGAAAATGGCATGCGGTGCCACGTTCTCTTGCTCGAGTGCGGCCATCCTGGGGTCGGGTCGTCCTTTCGTTAGTGGTGTCAGTCCAAGAAGTACGCTCTGGCAGAAACGTCGAGCTTTGGTGGCAAAAAACATGACAAGCCCGGCCGGTGAGATATGTTGCCTGCTGCTATTGTGAAGTTGGGCTCTGCAATTGCGAGCTCCAGTCGACGACAAGTTCTCCAGTCATCGTGAGTTTCTCCATTCAGTCTTTTCAATTCATACCTTGATTTTCTTCATACAGTTTTTCATCTTCTTTGTTGATTCTAGTCGGATCCAATATTGGTGTCCAGAGAACACCGAGAGGTTCTTGACTGAGCTTCGATCACATTGACAGTCGCCTGAACCCATCGGTAAGAAATTCCTCCTCCTTGATCTTCACAATCAATTCAGGATTGATTCGAGCACCAACTGTTCAGTGAAATGCTGTAGAGAAGGGCATCAGTTCGAATCACTCAAACCGCAGCTCTTCTGCATGTGTCCAAGCACCTGAATTCTGCCAGTAAGTGAAAATCGGGGACTTCCTTTGATAATGGTTATATCTATAGCGCTCCATTGTTCTAGAGCCTTTATGAGTAATTGTAGAGTCATGTTGGCTATACTGGTAAACCCATACGATTTATCCTCAGTCATCAAATCTCCAATCAGCAATGATCATTTACTAAAATTTCTCATATTCTTGTTCCACTTGTTAGTAATCCATTAATACCACTGTTCTAAAAGGCGGTCTAGGCGGCCGTCTAGGTGGCCGCCTAGGCGCTAGGCGCCTGGTGTCCGCCCGATGCCCGCCTATGCGCCCGTCTAGACCCCCCAACACCCTACTATGTATGTTTTGGGGTTTTATGGATTTTTTCCTGCAATTTTCAGTAGGTTTTCTCTGTTTATTTTGAACCGCCTAGATCTAGGCGGCCGCCTAGAGGACCGCCTAGGCGGGCTAGGCGCTAGGAAGCAGGTGCCCGCTCGACTAGCACTTTTCACAATCTTGATTAATATGAGGTTAGATGAAAAAGCTTTTCTTTCACCATAACCTGATAATTTTGCGTTGTTTTTTCTGGTGCATCTTTCTTCATCTTTATAATATTTTGTCCTTTGTAATTTTTTTTGTACCCATTGGTTAAGCCTTTCCATACTAATCTTCTAAATAGTTAAAAGAATGCCTTCTATTTCTTATGCTCTCCATGGACGTCAGATGGGTAATGAAATACATAGCACCATGATGCATCTCTGAATTGCTTATTCATTGCAATCATTTGTATGTCAAATGAGATCTGAATGTCTCTGTCTGGTAAAGATTGTTCCTTTTATGTGTATTCTAGAGAATAATCGACTAAAATTGATTCTCCGCTTCAGGGAAAAGTAACATATACCAATCACCAGACCTTAGTCTTAAGTGTTTATACTGACAAATTGCACTAGTTGACACAAGGATGATCGAATCCTGGCAAGTTGAACTGGTTTGGATGCCCTTATATGTTGTAATTTCCTGCCATGAAAATTCCTATTTCATATTCAAGTATAAACAGCTGACTTTATCTTCATATTAGTAGGTATTGACTTGAATTTTAACAAAACCTGCTACATGCAGACATTTTACAGGATGCAAGGAGTACACAGATGGTGGTGATAGTGCTTACTTTTTCTATCCAGAATGTGATCATGCAGAATAAGTGCAGCCATTTACTTATCCAGTGAAACTGAATAACATATCATTGTATAGCCATCTTTATATCGGCTTATGTGAATTCTTCAGGTGCATGTAAGCTTAAGAAAGTGGCTTCAGATAAACGTGGGTGCTGAAATTGCTGCCTCAACTAGGATCATATATGGAGGTACATCGTCCTTAATTCTCTAATGAAAATTCTGGAAACATGAACCTATTATCTCACCTGTTATACATTGTAACAATATGAAAAGAAAGAAGTCAAGAATCAGATGCATATTGCTAAGCTAAATGATGGATCAGGTTCCATCAGGAATATTGACAGTACTCTCTTATTTCCCACCTGTTACATACTTATTTAGAATATTAGATTTTGATGGTTCATCATACGTGTTACATGTTCTGTTTAACGGAGCAAATTGCAAAGAAATGGCTGCATAGCTGATATCGATGGATTTCTTGTTGGTGGTGCTTCACTAAAGGTTTTTGCGCTTCTTCTGTTTAATTTTGTATAGAACTTTACTACAAGAATACTGGGCATATGCCTCAAGAGTACTTATTTTGGTCGTGCTTAGTTTTTGCTGTGTACTACACTTCATGTGCAGCCTATTCTCCAACTCTTCAATTCCTTGTCCTAAATCTTATTGTAGTTTGTATTTTGTAATGATCAAGGCTTGATTGCTACTTGATTATGTGTTTGATATTACTTTTGTTTGAATTATTTTAAATATTATATTAGAGCCCGATGAACCCGATCAAATTCGAGCCCAACCCGATCCTCCAGACTTGGTCTTGGGCTTCATATGTTGAACCCGATGTCGGGTCGGGCTTGGGCACGGGCTAGGCTTATGATGCCTCGGGTTGGGCTCGGGTTGACCTCAAGCCCGACCCAACCCGCCCGAGTTGCACCCCTAGTTTTTTTTGTGTGCATGAATGTGAATGCAATGTACTTTCCTTTCCCTATACACATTTCCTTCAACTGCAGTTTTCTTGTATGCTTCTGATTTGCATATAAGTAATATTTTCCCTAGTGTTTCCTTGGGGGAGAATTAGGAGAGGGAGGATGAAGATGACGGCGAGTCCGTGGTGGTATCTGAATCGAGGTATATATTAACTCACTTTGCATATCGTGAATGTTATGTTTCCGAGATATATTATTTCCAACTATCTTCTATATGAAATCTAGGATTCTTTTCTTTTATGCAATATTTATAGATTATATATGATGAATGCTTTCTTTTGGCATGTTCTTCGTCTTGCTGTATTACATTGGCCACTTGATATATATGGTTCCTTATTATTCCTGCATTGGATTGCTGGGTATGCTAATGAGCTACTCCTTTGGAATTGCATTTATGTGCATTGTCTACTTATAACAGGTTGGTTGTATGGTGCATCGTGGAACAAGTGAGGACCATGTGGCTCAGTTATTGTAGTAATTCCTTAAAAAGTATGTTACATCAACAATTAGATTCCTTAAAAACTATGTTATGTGTGGAGGGTTAAAGGCTAAGGTAAGTGAACACAAGTTAATATAGGTTGTTTTTTTCAAGATTAGTGAACTATCTATCTCCTCTCAAAGCTCATCTCAGTTTGAGCTATTTCTAACCTTTGCCTACACAAATAATTTGTTATTGCAAGCTTTAAGCTTATTCTCTAGGTTAGTGATTGTAATTCGTTTAAGTTCTTATCTTATGCTGCAGCAGTGGGCCAAGCCTCCAATTTAGTTTCCAAAAGAAGGAAAAAATCTTCCATGCCTGGAACTTTCTTATGCCAGGCATTTGATAGCCATTTCTTATGCCTGGTACCTTTAATGTTACACTAATTTCTTATTCCTGGTACGTTTAATGCTATTCGTTACACTAATTCCTTATGCTTTGTACATTCAATTTGATAGCCATTTGATAGGCATTTGATAAACCATTTGATAGGCATTTTATAAACCTTTAATGTTACACTAATTTCTTATGCCTGGTACCTTTAATGCAATTCAGTATACTAATTTCTTATGCCTGGTACCTTTAGTTTGATAGCAATTCGAGAGACTAATTTCTTATGCCCGGTATCTTTAATGTTAAACCATTTGATAGCGCACTCTTGATGCGCTAGGGCTAGTTCACCCTTACAATCGCATTCTAATTTCATCATATCGCCACCTTCACATAGTTCAACCATACAAATTCCGCAAACAGCCTCCTCTTCGAGTATGTCCTCACCATTGTCATTGCCATCAATGTCTGAAACATGGAACTAGAAAGGCATATGTTAGTATCTGATACTCCCAAGGACCAAATTAACAATATGACAGGTTATATAAATAAGTGAATATCTGATATTTTAACGTTTCATATTTATCTAATACTCCCATAGGTTGGTATCTGTCCGGTTGAGTATCAGTTGATACATGCCGATACCATAATTTTTTTACTGACCCTCTTTGAATGACACTAGCCATGAAAAGTTATTCATGTCTTTGAAGTTTGATACTTTTAACTGCTCGTTTCTTTCTTGATGCAAATATGTCAATTTTCATCTTGTTCTTATTTGGTTTCGTGAATCATGATCTAGTAGATTTCTATGTAGTTTATTGGTGACGTATTCAGAGAGCTAGATCCCAAGGTTGCTGCTGCAGCTCTGCACAGCTACCGTTGTTGTAGGTAGCTACTGATGCATTTCCAGGAACCCCATAATATATATGAATGTCTACTGCTGCATTTCTAGGAACCCCATGCACATGAATATATACGAATGTCCCTCTACGAGTCTCCTTTCATTTGTATCATCACCTTTCTAAATTACAAAGTTTTTACAAATGAAAAATAAGACCTTTAGCTTTATTTCGTCTATAGAAGACACCCTTCTTGAATGTCCATATTTGTATGAGGTTTTGGAGGAAGAAAAGAGTACATGAGAATGATACTTGATAATGGTATGTTATGGTGACAACAATTTGTTAAAGAATTTGGTTTGAAAGAAATAATACGGTTTTTAACAGAAAACATGATACAGATATACACAACTTGCATGTTAAGAGTTTTGCTAACATATATTAAAGTAATTTAAGATTAATCTCATTATCGTACAACATATAGTTTTTCTTTTTGGGTGCTAACACAATGTTATAATTGCAATGTCAGGAACTCAATGCATTGTTCCCAAAGCCACTCAGTGAGATCTTATCAAGTATCGAAGAAGAGATAGATGATGTGAGTAATTCTTTCAGTAGGCAAGGCACTGACAAGGAGATCTTATCAACTGAAACTTGTATTTTTGTCATTTTAATTTGGGCTCTCATTTTGGTTGCACTAGAATATTTTTTTGAGACTTGTATTTGGACCATTTGAATTTGAAATATAATTTTGGTTGCACTTAGCAAAAGCATTATTGAATTTTGGTTTGCTTGCAATTGTGCCATTTGAATTTGAATTACAACAGAATATATATATATATATATATATATATATATATATATATATATATAAGAATTATTATTATTTTTATATATATGTGCGTGTGTTGTGTGTGTGTGTGTGTGTGTGAGTGGCACTTGCATTTCTGTCAAAGTGAATTGGAACTCATTTTGGTTGTACATGGCAGAAGCTTTACTATATATTTGGTTGTTGATATTGTATTTGTTCTCCCACCTTGCCTGATTCGTGCACGCATTGCTCCTGTTGTCCTAATGCCTGGCCACAAGCATGTTGTATGAAACGATGGTCAGTTACAGTGTGCTGAAGTGCGTTGTAAAAAGATGGACATGATTATTTACAATTTTCGAAAGCATGTTGTAAAAAGAAAGATAGTGTCATTTACGGCGTTCGAAAATGCGTTGTAAAAAGATTAAGAGAGTCGGTTACAGCGTTCGAAATACGTGTTGTAAAAAGATAGAGAGATCATTTACAACGTTAGAATGTGCGTTGTTAAAAATGGGAGAAGATCATTAACGGCATGCTAATGTGCGTTGTAAAAAGAAAGCAGTTGTCATTTACAACGTTCTAATGCGTGTTGTAAAAGGATAGCGATGATTATTTACAGCGTTCGAATGCATGCCGTAAATAATAGGGTCATTTACGGCATGACCTTTTACGGCATAAAAAAGTATGCCGTGAAAGATCATTTACGGCACGTTTTGCACGCCGTAAATGGTCATTTTTCTTGTAGTGCATGTCCTCTTTGATAGAAATGAGAAGATGACGATCCTGGCGGGAACTCCTGTGAAAAGTCAAGAAAATACACACACCTAGAGAGATTACCAGGTCCTCAGAGGGACGTAACAAGATACATAATATACATATCGATTGTACAGTAAGTAAACATACGTAAAAAAAACTAGAAAGGAAGCAAAAATGACTAAGCAACAACTATACATGCATACAAGAACAACTATGCATAAATTAACTGCTGAAAAGGAAACATGTAACAAATGCCAAGTTTCTACTTAAACACATAGAAAGAAGTCAAACGAATAATCAAACCCTCGTCCCTGTGTGGACTCTCAGGTTTGAACAACAACCAACCCTCGTCCCAGTGTGGACTCTCGGGTTAGCTCAAACAATCAACCATCGCCCCTACGTGGACTCTCAGGTTGAAAATAAATGAAAATAGGAATAACAGTTCAGTTATGACGCACTTGTCCTTCCTACCCCATGATTCGGTAGGACTCTCTTAAGATACAGGTTCCATCAACATGTATGAACTAACACAATAACAAGTCACCAACTAGACACATCATAGAAGAACACATGTGAATGGACAACATGAAGAAACAACTACTAATAATCATGTTATACAAAAAAAAGAATTTAAGCATGTAAAGATACTATAAATAAGGCAAGATATACTTGCCTAGTGTGGTGTGATGATCTTGATGGCACAGAATTTGACTTCGGTGTTACAATTTCGCAAGATGGCCTCCGATGACGGAACAGACTATTCTACCGAGTCTAGAACAGTCAAATTAGCTAGGATCGACAAAGTAAGTCTAGTTTTGCAAGAGAAGAGAAAGTACGATTAGCCATGGTCAATGATTGCTAATCGATGGGATTGGTGTAAATAATACATATACTATTTTTAGAAAAATATTTATAGTTTTTTTAAAACTAGATTTTATTAGCCCAAAGTATTTTGGATAAATGCATACTTGAAAATAAGTTTTAATTTGGAAACTACCCTTTTTATTAGTTAAAATAATGTTAGAAAACTACTTTGAAAATCTAGGAATATCTTTTTAGAGGAAAAAAACTATAATTTAATTAGGTAGAAAATATTACAATAATATTTTTAGGCAAAAAGCTTATTTTAAATACCGTAAAATAATATAAATATACATTAGCGCAAAATAAAATTTAAACTCTTGAAATAATTTTTGATATTTTTGCAAGCTATAGTCATTATGTCATCTTTTCGAAACATCAAACGGATCGCAAAACCGAGTTCGGGATCTCCTGAAATCTCAAAAATAGCACGACGTATCAATTTTCGAACAACTGGAACTCAAATAATTTTACAGAAAAATATGTTACGAATTTGCTAAAATAAATTATTGATTATCGAAGCTAACCTCAAATAAGGTTCAAACAAAAAAACTAGAGGTGAATGTAACACCCTATTTTCTGAAAATTAGGGATTTTTGAAAAATTATTATTTTTATTATTTAATAGTGGTGATTAGGGCATGATATGGTTTATAGTGTTTATTAGTGTGATTAAACCATTTTCTAAGTCATGCTAAGTCATGACTTATGACTTTGTGATTTTGGTTAGTATAACTTAGTGTAAACCCTAGTTTTCTCTAACCTAGAAGTTGCCATGACCATGAGAGCTTAGCCATAGGCTTAGAACATCAAATTAGTGGTTTTTGACCAAAAGGGTATTTTGGTAATTTTCTAGACTTAATTTGTGATTATGTGATTTTTAATATTATTTAATTCTTGGTAGGTCTCATGATTAGTCACTAACCTATCCTACCCTAAACTAGAGGTTAGCCACTAACCTAGAAGCTTAGGGATGAGATTTGGTCATGGGGTTAAAGTAAGTTAAATATCTAATTTAACTTTATTGATATTTTGCTTGAAACATGCAAAATATCACAACCCCTTTACCAAAGGTCCATGACTTAACCTAGAAGGAAGCCAAGGACACCCCCCCCCCATGCTTGGCCGGCCAAGGGCACCCCCCTTGGCAGCCCACCCTTGATAAATACCCCTTGGTTTAATTCATGAACAAAATTACATGAATTTTATTCCACAAAATTCCCTTTTCCTTCAACCCTTGATAACTTGATCATTTTTGATCCAAATTGACTCTAGTCTCTTGCATTGGAACCCTACAACATCTAGGGTGCTAAGGGAAGCAAGAAATTCAGAATTTGGGAGCTTGGGCATCGTCAAATTGAAGGAAGCACAACCCCCATTTTCCTTGTTTTTCCTTGGTTTTGCACAATAGGTATTTTCTCACAAACTTAGTCAAATTCCTGTTTTTCTTTAACAAATGCATTCATATAGGAATAACAATACTATGGGTAAAGTTTGGTGGGAATTAGATGTGTTTTGGTGTTCGTATCGGACACGTATCGTAGGGCTAAAATCCTTGTTTGGTGAAATGCCACAATGGATTCGATTTTATCAAACTGTGAAACAAATTACACGAATTTGTAGCCCTATACATGCTGATCACTAAACATGTGGACTGAGCACATTTTAGTGCTGTGTTCGTGTCCAAATTGGACACTAACCGACCGTACGAGCCCATCGTGCATGCCCTGCTACCCGATACCTCGTGTGCACTACACAGGCCACTAGGACACGAAATATTTGACACAGACAAGGGGCAATGTCTGCGAGCATGCCCCCAAGGTCTCGTGTCGCGTCGTGTCGTGTCGAGTGAGAAAACTCACTCGCACTGGACACGCGCTGTCAGCGCACACGCGCGCGCGCACAGCTTTGAGTGTGTCGTGTCGCATGGACACGACACTAGAGCATCTCGTAGTGACACGGGCATGAAGCCCTATGCGTGGCATACACGTGGACACGAGCACGTGGTGCTTCGTGTCCTGTGTCGCGTGTACGACGCGTGTAACCGCGTGCACGACGCTGTGCACGCGAGTTTTCGTATCAGTTTACCCGATTGACTGTTTTGCATGATTGGACACGTGAAACGGTGTCGTGGTGTCGTGTCAGTGACTTGGGACACTAGAGTACCTATGGGGTGTCAGTTACCAACCCTTGGTTGAGAGTCTTAGCTCGATTCAGTATGTGTATTTCGATTTACCTCATATCGAGTGCAACAGTGCACAGTTCCCAGTTTTGAGTTTATTTCCAGTTTTTGGAAATCGAATTTCAATTCGATTTTGTGTATGTTTAATGTATTAGACTAGTGTATTTCAGTGTGTAGATGTGAAGTATACATGTATTTGTGAGTGTGGGTCGATTTCGGGGAGATTTGGTTAGGTGTGTGTGTAGTTATATATGTATGTACATATGTATGTATATGTGTTATGTGTGTGTGTGTTGGGGGACTGGGTTGTTCCAGAAATCTGGGAACAAATTCCCCTTCCCTGTCCAGTGTTCACCCCCCCCCTCTCTCACTGTCCCACTCTTTCACAGCCTCTCTCTCTCTTTTCCTTTCCCTCTATATATATGTAATATATATAGTTATACACATGTATTGTATATTTTTTTTTTTTTTTTTTTACACATGTATTGTATATATATATATATATATATATATATATATATATATATATATATATATATATATATATATATATATAAATGATATATATGTATATTTGTATTAGGTCTCCTTAGGTCAAATATAATGTATTATAAGTATATGGGTTGTATTATATATGTTATGCATATATGGATATTGGGTGATGGTTAGATAGTGTATATCTATATGTATAGATATATATATATGTGACTTTTAGTTATAGGTTATATGAAAACCTAGACTATGGCCTATGGCCAAGGTTATTGGCCTATGGTTGGGGCTAGCCCTAATGACCCAAAACCCATTGTTGACCCTTGTTGACTGAAAGTTGACCAAAGTCAACTTTAGGTCAAAGATGACCTAGTTCACCTAGAAATGACTAGGAATGACCTAAAACAACTAGTTTGACTAGTTTGACTAAAACCCTAATTAGTTTGACTAGTATTGACTCAACCTTGACTAGCTTGACTCTAGAGTTGACCAGGAGTTGACTTTTGACCAGATTGACCTAGAATTATGTAGTTTGCATAGTAGACTTCATATTTACTATTTAGAACACATTGTGACTTGTGTTGCTCTGATCAGGAGCCAGACACCTCTCCTCAGACAACATACTCTCTACAGACATTCATTCAGCAGGCGAGTACATTCTCTGATCGTTTCATACTTGTTTAGGCTTTACTTCTCGCTCTAGATTACTTTACTTGTTGCTATCACATTTGTAACACGGATTGGTACTATATGGATCTTTACATGAGATGTTATCCCTCTCGGGAGCATCGGGTACTTCATGTTATGTGTGTTTCACTATCATCATGTACTCCTATGCTTCCATCATTCATGTGCACTCATGTGATCATGTACTCTCATGTTTACTGAGCCCTCATGTATACTATCATGTGCACCCTTTCATGGGCCCCATGTGATATCATGTATAATAACGTAACTTGTATAGATCCTTGTGTATTGATTGGGGAAACGGGAGAGTAGAAGTGGACATGTGAATAATTCCAAAGTAGTGTAATCATGTGCAAACTCAGTAGTGTAATCATGTATAAATTCTAGCCATTCACATGCCTATCTTGTGCTCTACATCACTAGTCACTACAGTTCTCTATATACAGTAGATATTTTATTACAGCTATCTCTTTTACAGCGTATATTTCCTTTCAGCAGTTCATGTATCTTACTCTATTGCCTGTATCGTATTTCCTAACCTGATATGCACTGTGTGAGATGTATTGTGCTCGTTCCTGTCCTGATTGGACCTGTTGAAAATATTACAGAGGATGAGGACGAGGCATGGGTGACTACTTATTATGGAGCAGGACTAGATGACACTTGTATTGAGGACCCTCAGCAGGATCCACCTGCAGCTGAGGATGTTGTTCCAGTAGTCTAGACCAGTTTAGTCTAGGCAGTCTTTCTATATCATTTTGTCTCACATTCTGAGTTGTATTTTGAGATGTGGAGATGTATAGACTCTTAGACTTATTGTATTATGAGTTGACATTCTGGATGTTATGTATCTTAGACACTTAGTCTTATTTCATCTATGCTATGGTTCTTTTGAGTTACTATCTATCTGTTCTTCATTCTTCTACCTTAGATGTGATTGAGACTATATGTTGTGATGTTACCTCCATTCGGAGAGTATGAACTGTACAGGTACCTTTATACTGTTAGATGATTTACCTAGGACAGCGTTCTACCGCCGACACTGCGGCGTAGGCTGGACGTACCCACTTCTCGTGCCCTTACTCTAGGGTGCGGGTCGTGACAGTGAAACAGAGTCCGGAGTTGGGAGTTATGCCTCTTCAAAGTTGCTACAGCTGAGGCTGATTTTTATGACGAATTTTGAATATTTTGGACAAAAAAAAGAATTGTGGTAGGGAAAGACACCCGGGGTCGAAACCGAGGCCAACACAAACTGACACAAAGAGGATGGACACCGACACGATGCACACACAATGGTGGTAAAAAAAATTCTGGAGAAAAATTTGTGGAGAAAAACAATGGAAAGGCTCCCCTATAAATAGGGTGGAAGAATCCTAATTAGATAAGAATTAGGAACGATTTAAATCCCATTTGATAAATCTCACATTAATTTAAATTTATTTTAAATTATTTCAATAAAATCTAATCCAAATTTAAAACTAGATAAATCTTATATTTTAATTTAAAACTATTTAAAATCTAATCCAATAAAAAAAATCTACTCCCAATTTAGATTACAGCAAATAAATTTAAAATATCTTTTTATAAATTAAAAAAATAATTCTAATTAATTTAAAATACTTTAAGTAATTCCAAATAATTTTTTTCTAAAATCAAAGTTTTGCAAAATATACATGAATTTATTTTCATGTACATCGCACGCAAATTGTACAAATTATTTACATAAATATTACTTTCTAAATTAGTACATATACTTGTGTATCAAATAAAAAGCATTTCTATAATAATAAAAGTAAGTTTGGCAAAATCGGGATGACATATTTGTACTCGAACAAATATAGAAAATATGTACCTTATATTATATCGAAAAAAATAGTTATTTGTATATTTATGAAAAATCTATAACAAAACTTTTGTATAAAAATAATTAATACTTCATATATACGTATTCGTACTCGTCGTACGAATATCAAAATAAAATAAAAAAATCTAGTGTAAAATTTATGGGGTTTACAATCTACCCAACTTATAAGAATTTCGTCCTCAAAATTAAGAAATTATTAGGGTAGACACATTTGAGAAGGTAGTTGGATTTTCTTATTACAATAACACAATGAAGATGGAACGACGTTTAACAAAAATGGGTAAGTTTGAATAACTAGAAAAATAAAATGTTATAGTCTAGAAGACGATTGCATACATGACATCCCAATCAGTGTCTAAATTTGATAACCACTAACATCAAAATGTGTAACTTCTAAATAGGTAATAATTTTCTAAATCTTTCGATAGTACTCACTAGTCCTCGAAGGTTTTAACATAGGTTATATCACATATGATACCCCTTAATTGCAAAAAATAACAACCTAATAATACAATTGGCTTATGGGATTCATATGTAGTACTGCCCATATATCTATCTCCTTCAAGCATGAGGGTTTGTCTTTCCAAAATAGGTGAAGGCGTAACAATAAAGAGTTCAAGAATGACATGATCTAATACAAATGTGAGGTTCAAAGGCGATTGAATAGTTCGAAAGAGAGTTGTCAAGGCAGTTGCGGATGAGATTCTATTTTGGTAGATTCCTATTTGCAGGCTCGTATTAGTACAATTATATAACCAATACGATATGCTCGGACCTTTCTAAAGGGCAAGTATAGGTCTAATAAGCTAAGTCAACTATATCTCTATCAACGTATAATAGTCACACGAAAAGCGAACCAAGTGCACTAAGGTTGATCAGACCATAATACACCGATTCTAATTAGAAAATGTATTAGTGGACGTCCCCAATAAAATATGTCCTGAACAAGCTCGATAAAAGAATTAGCTTGCAAAACTAGGTTATAATATAGCAGCATTAGTCAAGATAGTCCAAAAATATAAGTACGTGAGATTATGATGAAAGAAAGTATAAATAGTTCAAGTTCATCAAAATTTAAGACTCGTCCGATATTTATGCCTCTATTTACTATCTTCTTGTCTTAAAGCTTTAGTCAACCAATGCGGTATGGACCTCTAAAATTGTAGTCTAGGTAAACCTATCTTCCTATACTAGCATATATTCAGTGCCTACTCAATTGTACTTCATTAATGGGTCAATAGGATGCTAGGTTGTGAGGCATGCTATCCAACTTACAAGAGTTCAACTAATAGTATAATTGAACAAGGGAGCATATATACGGAGTACCAGTCATCTTCCTAACTCCTATTGCACTAGAAATAAGACTTACGGTAGAAAGGGAATCAAGCAAGATGTAATTCAAGGTAGTCAAACGAGAGTTCGAAAATAGAAGGAAGGAGATCTAGCATGTGGATGAGATCTTTATATACTCTAATCCTATATACAGATTTGCTTGGTATAGTCATGTAACCAAACAATTTATTCATAGACCTGCATGGACCACCAAAAGAAATATGTCATGCCCCAGTCCCAAAATATGTAGGACTAGGTATGTAAACATGCCAGCCATATAATAAATATACGTAAGCTGTAAATGAAGTATAATTATGGCTAAAAAATCTCATCCATAAAGATAAAGAATAAAGATATTATAGAATCCAATGATGAATGTCATTGTACAAGTTGCTGGATGGAGATAAATCCAGTACCAGCATGAAACTAAGAAGAAGAAAATAGCAAAATAAAGAATACAAGCAGCAAACGTGATCCAAGAGCATGTCCTCTTTGATAGGAATAAGAAGATCACGATCTTGGCGAGAACTCATGCAAAAAATCAAGAAAACACACACCTGGAGAGATCACCAGGTCCTCAGTGAGCCGTAGCAAGATACATAATATACATACCGATTATACAGTAAATAAACTTATGTAAAACAGAAACCAAAAAGGAAAAAAAATGATTAAGCATAAATGAACTGTTGAAAAGGAAACATATAACAAATGCCAAGTTTCTACGTGAACACATGGCAAGAAGTCAAACGAATAATCAAACCCGCACCTCTGCGTGGACTCTCAGGTTTGAACAACAACCAACCCTCGCCCCTGTGTGGACTCTCAGATTAGCTCAAATAATCAACCCTCGCCCATGCGTGGATTCCCAGGTTGAGAATAAACAAAAATAGGAATAGCAGTTCAGTTATGATGCACTCGTCCTTCCTACCCCATGATTCAGTACGACTCTCGTAAGATACAAGTTCCATCAACATGTCTGAACTAACATAATGACAAGTCACCAACTAGATACATCATAGAAGAACACATGTAAATGGACAACAAGAAGAAACAACTACTAATAATCATGTTATGCAAGAGAAAGGAATTTAAGCATGTAAAGATACTGTAAATAATATACTTGCATGGTGTGGTGTGATGATCTTGATAGCACAAAATTTGACTTCGGTGTTACCACTTCACAAGATAGCCTCCGATGATGGGACAGACTGTTCCATCGAGTCCAGAACAGTCAAATTAGCTAGGGACGACATAAGTAAGTCCAGTTTTATAAGAGAATAGAAAATACGATTAGCCATGGTCAATAATTGCTAAACGATGGGATTGGTGTAAATAATACATATACTATTTTTAGACAAATATTTATAGTGCTTTTAAAATTAGATTTTATTAGCCCAAAGTATTTTGGATAAATGCATACTTGAAAATAAGTTTTAATTTGGAACCCTTTTTATTAGTTAAAATAATGTAAAAAAATCTAGGAATATCATTTTTAAAGAAAAACTATAATTTAATTAGGTAGAAAATATTACAATAATATTTTTAGGTCAAAAGCTTATTTGAGATACCACAAAATAATATAAATATACATTAGCCCAAAATAAAATTTAAACTTTTAAAATAATTTCTAAAAAAAATTTCTATAGATCATCATGTCACCTTTCCGAAACATCAACCAAATCGCAAAATCGAGTTCGGGGTCTCCAGAAATCTCAAAAATTGTGCAACGTATCAATTTTTATACAACTGACACTCAAATAATTTTACAGATAAATATATTATGAATTTTCTAAAATAAATTATAGATTATCGAACCTAACCTGAACACGGTTCAAACAAAAAAAAATTAAAGGTGAAACGGAGCCCGGAGTTGGGAGTTATGGCTCTACAAAGTTGCTACAGCTGATGCTAATTTTTATGATAAATTTTGGGTATTTTGGACGAAAAAGAGAGGAATTGTGATAGTTGAAAGACACCCGGGGTCGAAACCGAGGCCAACATATGTTGATAAGAAGAGGGTGGACACCGACACGGTGCACACACAATGGTGGTAAAAATTTATGGAGGAAAATAATGGAAAGGCTCCTCTATAAATAGGGTGGAGAAATCCTAATTAGATAAGGATTAGGAACGATATAAATTTCACTTGATAAATCTCACATTAATTTAAATCTATTTAAAACCATTTCAATAAAATCTAATCCAAATTTAAAACTAGATAAATCTCATCTTTAATTTAGAACTATTTAAAATCTAATCCAATAAAATCTACTCCCAATTTAGATTACAACAAATAAATTTAAAATATCTTTTTATAAATTAAAAAAATAATTCTAATTAATTTAAAATACTTCAAAAAAATTCTAAATAATTTTTTCTAAAACCAAAGTTTTGTAAAATATACATGAATTTAGTTTTATGTACATCACACGCAAATAGTACAAATTATTTACATAAATATTACTTTCAAAATTAGTACCTATACATGTATATTAAATAAAAAGCCTTTCTATAATAATAAAAATATGTTTGACAAATTCGGGACGACATATTTATACTCAAACAAATATAGAAAATATTTAACTTATATTATATCGAAACAAAATAATTATTTCTACATTTATAAAAAATCTAATAATAAAACTTTTGTATAAAAATAATTAAATACTTGGTATATAATTATTTGTACTCGTCGTACAAATACCAAAATAAAGTAAAAAATCTAATATGAAATTTAGGGGACAACATGCGCCATTGGCCGCATAAGGGTTTCTTGAAAGGGAGACCGCATAGTGTCTGGGCCGCATGTGATATGGTCGCATGGAGTGGTCCAGCCGCCTTTAGTTCTGCAAAGGCGATGTACTTTGGTATACTGTGCTGTTGGGACTTGGCTTCCTACTGGAGATCTCTGGCATTCATGCACTTTGTCGTAGGTGGTTTGGTCTTGATTGAGCCTGGACAATTTTTATACTTCTACAAGACCCCCTTTAAAGTTTTTAAACTTGGAAATAAGTTTAGAATACTTTGAACAGAAGCATGGGTTTTTCAGGGTTCTTGGGCCGTCGAGGTTTTAGTGGAGTCTCTGGACTCTTGATGATGTCGCTTCGTCGGTGTACACCTTTTTTTTGAAATGTTGCCACGCTGTCAAATTTTTGCTATAAAGGGGTTTTGGTTTGAAGAGAATAAAGCATTTATCTGCTTCTGTTCTGTGCACACTTGTAAACCCTAGGTGTCATGTCCCCCAAAGCTTCCTCTTCTGGTGCATGTGCGAAAAAGGTTAGGAATAGTAAGGTTCCGGCTTCTGGGTTTGATGATGAGGAGTTTAAGTGTCCTCCTGATTTCCAGCCACCGGTCGTAGGTAAGACTCCTCCGTGTTTGGTAGTTTTTGTTTCCCAAACCCAAAATGTACTAAGTTGGTCCACCTTTTCTAACTTGCAGTGGTTCTTCCTCGAGCATCGTCGGGTGAGCTTCTTTTGAGCGTAGAGCAAATGTCGCCGGAGGTGAACTTTGATGATCTGAAGGGAGATGGGTTGTGCGTGACCAAAGTTTGTCTTTCCTTTTGGAGCAATTGAATGTGGGGAAGC
Organism: Iris pallida; assembly: GCA_029216955.1. NCBI lineage: Eukaryota > Viridiplantae > Streptophyta > Magnoliopsida > Asparagales > Iridaceae > Iris > Iris pallida. The sequence goes on along the minus strand of JANAVB010009796.1, from coordinate 2,752,276 downwards.
TCTATTCAGCTAAGGGAGAAGGGTTTCTGAAATCGTCATTTTTGTTTGGTGATGTCCTTCTCTGTGTTAGGGTTATATACTAAAAGCATCACTTTTGTATTAACTATATTTTTCTTTTATTTTTGAATGAGAATCATATGGGCAAATGTTGGTATTTTATATTTGTTATATGTTAATACAAGTGTCTGATATTGTACATTGAAGATAATATGGTGTGTGGTGACACATAGAAAATTATATTATCAGTCCCTTGTAGAATATATAAATGGTTCACAACCTAGATGGATTTGGACAAACCATTGGTAAGGTTGTAGTATAATCTGGCATTAGTCTATCTATGACTAAAGGTTTATAATAGTGCACTTTGTGTGTATTGAACAGGACCACTTGAGGTTGTTCTCTTTGTACTGACTACATAAGAGAATAAAATACCTTTGTTATTATGGTGCCTGTGCTCTTAATTCGGATATAATAACAGACATGTATATGTAATATGTATTACTTTGATTCATAAAAAAGTGAGATTCATAATGAGTCAATAACCTCTATGAATTGGGTAATGACATTATGTGCATGATGAGTTTTTGATTATAAAAGGAATTCATGTCCCGATGTATTGGGTTGATGATGTCCCCTTAAGGAACACATAAGGATTGTCATATAAACCCTATAGGTGGATTATATCCGACATGACAAATAAAGTTGAGTGGTACTACTTAAGGATAAAAGATGTCGATCATTATACTTACTTTAATTGACGGACATTCGATATCTTAACATGGGGACACAAACAAGCATATAATAAGAAGGAGCCCATAAATATAATTTAGGATTAGGAAAGTAGTACAACAGTAGCTCTTTAGTGGACCGAGCTATTGTTAATAGGCCTGGGTTGTATGTTCAGACTGAACACGGGATACCTACCCATTAGGAAACCTAAATCTAATTTCTCCTCACGGTCCCTGCCGTTGCCTATATATACCCTCTATTCTCTGACCGTCACATATATCCTAAGAAGAGCATCTTTCTCTAATTCATTCATCATGAAAGGAGAGAAAAGGAGGACAACCAAGGAGAAAAAAAGGTTGAAAGACCGTCGCCCACATGACATCCAATTCAAGGAAGGAATACGTTAGAAGATCTTGAGGTTGCTGATCGATCAAGATTGCTGGAAACTGTCATCAATTCCTCATCGCTTCTGGTATAATTCGTTAACCCTGGTTTCTGCCATTGAAGGGTTAGATCACGAAATTAAACATGTTCATGCTTCATCAATCGATGTGCACACTAATTCGTCAATCTGAAATTTTTACCGTTGAAGGGTTCATATTAATACATGCGTAGATTAACTTTGTAGTCACGCTACATGGTTGATAAATTGTCATGCTGTATGGTTTTCTCATACCGTATGGATAAGAAATCACTATGCAGAAGATGACTTGGCCGCATGGCCATGGTTATGTCGCATAGATCAATATGTGATCCCGAAAATTCCAGTTCCATTAATTGGTATCAGGGCCAGTATTGGATCTTCTATGATAAATCCATATTGTCCAATAAAACATGTATTAAAAAATAGCTGGTAGATGTAGATTTGTTCTGACTCGGTTTGCAGGCATCTTAGATCCAACTATTATGGTCTGATTGCATTTTTTTGTGATTTAAACCCACGGCTTGTCATGGCTTTTATTCTTCATTGATATAATTTAAATTACGAGGGTTGATCGTGGTTATTTATTTAACTTTCTTCAACCTAGATTATGTCTAAACTCCTCCGAGAGTCATAGAATTGATGTAACTTTATTTTTTTTTCCCGGTCTATTGTGATGGCGGTGGTGGCTTTTTCTTATGCAGACCGAGATGCTATTTTTCAGCAGTCTGGTGGCCGTCAGATGATTTTCGATAAAGAAATTGACAGCCAAAACCTTAAAACTGTTTTTCAGGTCGAACCCCGAATAGCTCTTCGTAGCGCACTATTCTGGATCCAGCATAGTTGAAGAAGAAGTAGGATATATGGCCATAATAGTTGGATATTTATTTATCGTTTATTGCTATATTTGTTTATTCTGTTATGCATGATTGTTGATTAGGTTGCTTATTATAAACTGAAACCAACATTAATAATGGACAACATGGACGTAAATCAACTAATAGAAAAACCTTCATTGTTAAATAACTAAATGGAAGAGGGAGTTTATTTTGTATAAATCCCATGGTCTCCATTACTGGTATGTAGGTAATGTAATTATACTTATGCGTTGGCTTTAGTACCTTCTTCTATATCGGATGAGTCTAGTTACAGATCACCAGTACATACTTCATTCGAGATAATTATAGAAAGTTACTTAGTATGTGTTCACTTCTCCATCTGAAGGAACTCACTATGAAGTAACAGACTTAGTATTAAGTAATGGTATATACTTAGATACAGATAATGGTATCCTCCCTATCGGAGTAAATGCTATTATTTTTACGACCAAAGCAAGACCAACAAGTTAATTTTATTTGTCATAAAGTTAGGTTGACATGAGAATAAAATTAATAGAAAAAATCTCCTTTGAGAAATGATGAATTTGTATATCCACACTATCGTGGCATACTAACTTTACGATATTTAAGGTGTTGGTGAATTATTTAATGTTATTTTGAGGGAATCAATATTTATTTAATTCAAAAAGTTTTTGCCCTATATAATTGTTATTTATGTGATTCTCGGGATAAAAATGGGTTCTTTCAGCCACTTATGGTGATTCTTAAAGGAAACAAACTATACTATCCTAATTACATTGATTGGAATGTAACTTGGACATTGTCTTAACTACTGAAGAGTACAAATATGTACTCAATGAGGAATGTACACCTAAGCCTGATGCTAATTTTAATAAAGAGGTCAAAGAGGCTTATAAGAAGTGTATAACAACAGATGAGATAGAACGGTGTTACATTCTGGCATCTATGTCAAATGTACTGCAACATCAGCATCAGGCCATGTCTATAGTTTATGACATGATGTATAACCTTATGGAACTTTCGGACATCAGAGTAGAGAAGGTAGGCAGTTTGCTATGAAGAGTTTGATGAATGCGACCATGGCTGAAGGTACGCCAGTAAGGGATCATATTATCAAGATGATGGGTCATCTGAATGAGATGGAGATCCATGGAGCTGAAATCGATAGAGAAACCCAGGTCGATATCATTTTCAGAACTCTTCCTAAAAGTTTTGTCTCGTTTTTCCTTAACTACAATATGAACAAAAGGTTGTATAGTTTGGCAGAACTTACGAAAGAACTATAAGATAATGAAACTCTCTTTAGGCAGAATGGTCATATTTCTGTTACTGAAAAGGCTTCTGCTTCTAAGCTGAAAGGCGATAAGAAGAATAATAACATTCCAAAACAAGTAAATTTGGCAAAGAAGGGCATGCAGCCCCAAGGTACTGTAAAAATCCAAAAGGCAAGTGTTTCAAGTGTAAAGGGTCAGTAAATTGGAAGGGTGACTGTCCACTTCTCAAACAAGGAAACAAAGAAGGTATATCTCATTCACTAGTAGTTGAAACATGTTTGGCGGTGTTATCTACCAACACCTGGTGTGTAGATATGGGAGCTACTAATCATGTCTATAATTCATTACAGGGGTTACAGAAAATCAAACGGCTTAGTGATGGAGAGATATGCTTGTTTATGGGTGACGCTACAAAAGTTGCGACCGTTGTAGTAAGAGATATTATTTTTATCCTTTGGTAGAAGTAAGTCTTTGATATTGAAAGATTGTCTTTATGCACCTTCACTTAAAAGGAATTTGATTTTTGTTCCTATGCTGGTTAAGGTTGGATATTCTGTTTATTTTAGCGACAACATTGAAAAAATAAGCAATTTATCTGTTCTGGTGCATTAGTGGATAATTTATATGTTATTAAATCCTATTTCATCAACAATGCAACTAATGAAAATGAATAATACATCTTCTAACTTAAATAAGAGAAAAGAACCTTTTTGTATGAACCAAATACATCTTTGGCACTTACGATTAGGCCATATTAACCTAAAAAAGATTCAAAGACTGGTTACAGATGGACCTTTGAGTTCATTGAAAGTGGAGGCACTTCTAGTCTGTGAATTCTGAAGGTAAAATGACTAAAAGGCCTTTAAAGCAAAAGGGTATAGGGCCAAAGACGTGTTGGCATTGGTTCTTCTGATTTGTGTGGGCCCATGACTATTCAGGCTAGAGGTGGCTTTGAATATTTTTTCACATTCATTGACGATTATGCAAGGTATGGATACATTTACTAGATGCAACGTAAGTCTGAGTGCTTTGAGAAATTCAAAGAGTACAAGGATGAGACGGAGAAACGTTATGGAAAATGTATCAAACCATTACTTTCAGATCGTGGTAGCGAGTATCTTTTTGGAGAGTTTAGGTATTACTTACTAGGGGTGAGCAAATATCGATCGATACCAAAAAACCGACCGATTAAAAATATCCCAAAAAATCAAACCAAATTATGTATCGATATCGAATTGCCGAACCGACTACAGTATGGTATAATGGTAGTGGTAACGATTTGAGTGTAATAACATAACGAAAATACCGAACTGAAATAATCCTATATATATTGTACTTTATTTTTAGACTGTTGTTCGTTATTAATTTTATACTACTTATTTTCATTTTTATCTTTGTTTTAATCAGTTTCTTACAACTTAGAATGGATTTTAGTGGACTTAAAGTTATGTTAAGAACGCTAAGAATTGAGTTTTTGATATTTTGAGCTTATGTTTTTGTGTTCTCGTAGAATTTTGGAGTGAATTTTGGTTACCTAAACTTATAATAAAGATTAAAATTAGTGACCACATTTGATCTTTTAAGTTCATTTTTAGGTGTGTGCGCGACTTATTACATATTGTTCTAATAATTTTGATTAATTGTTTGCTTGGTAGAGGCTTGGCTTTGAAATGTAATGTTTCCAAAAAAGTTATATTACAGGTTAAGAGGTTCTACAATATTAAGTGTATTGATTGATCAAATGTTAATTGGTAAAGTATCGATACCGAATAAAAACCGACCGAATACCAATTAACCGAAACCGAAAAGCCGATTCTAAATGGTACAATATTGGTATTGATTTTATAAATACCAATTTAAAAAATACCGAAAAGTTTGAACAAATATCGACCGATTATACCGACGCTCACCCCTATTACTTATCAGAAGCTAGGATTACGTCCCAATTGACTGCACCTGGAACACCCCAACAGAATTGTGTATTAGAAAGAAGGAATAGGACTCTTATGTAGATGGTTAGATCAATGATGAGTTATTCAGATTTGCCAGATTTATTTTGGGATATGCCTTAGAGACTGCAGCTTATATTCTAAACTTGATACCTTCTAAGTTAGTATCTACTACTCCCACAGAGCTGTGGACTTGGCAGAAGCCTAGTCTGAAACATGTTCGGATTTGGGGTAGTCCAGTACATGTACTGAATAGGAAAGCAGATAGTTAGAATCTTTTACAGAAGTACACATGTTTATAGGCTATCGAAGAGGAACGAAGGGAGGTCTATTTTACAGTCCTAAGTATCAGAAGGTCATTGTTAGCACCAATGTCCGATTCTTAGAGGAAGACTATGTGATGAACCATAAACCAATGAGTAGAGCTGTTCTAGAACAATTGAGAGGAGAGACCTAATACTTCAATACCAACAGTATACGAGGATGAACCACAAATAACCGCACAATGTGTCACAAATGTTACACCACAACCTATAGTACCTCATCGTAGTGGGAGAGTTGTGATACAACTTGATAGATTTATGTTCTTGGTAGAGTCGTCAGACTTCGTCCTGAGGAACAAAATTATGATAGTTGCACCTATAATGAAGCACTCCAAGATATAGATGCATAATCTTGGCAAAAAGCAATGATATATAAGAGAAAAAGAGGAACACACGGTAAGATTGAAACCTTTAAAGTATGACTTGTTGCAAAAGATTTTACTCAGAAAAAGGTATTTATTATGAGGAAACCTTTTCGCTAGTAGCCATGCTTAAGTCTATCTGGATTCTTATCTATTGCTGCACATCTCGATTATGAGATTTGAAAAGTGGATGTTAAGACAGCTTTCCTTAATGGAAGTCTTGAGGAAAACATCCATATGAAGCAACCAGACGGGTTCATTGAAAAGGGCCAAGAGCACTTGTTTGTAAGCTCAAGAAGTCCATTTATGGACTTAAGAAAGCTTCCAACTCTTGGAACATCTGTCTTGATCAAGTGATAAAATCCTATGGATTTGATCAATGTCCAGATGAATCGTGTGTATACAAAAAATGTGACAAAAACGTGGTAGTATTCCTAGTAGTTTACGTAGATGACATCTTGCTCATTGGAAACAATGTGAAGGTATTTTCTAATGTGAGGGTATATCTATCCAAACAGTTTGATATGAAGGACTTGGGAGAAGCAGGTCACATCCTTGGGATCAAAGTACTATGAGATCGCAAAAAAAGGATGTTGGGTTTATCTCAAGCTACCTATATCGATAATATACGGACTCATTTTATCATGCAGAATTCCAAGAAATATTTCTTACCTTTAGGCATGGAATAACACTATCAAAGGAGCAGTGTCCGAGGACACCTAAAGAGATAGAGAACATAAAAGCGGTTCCTTATGCTTCAGCGGTAGGAAGCCTAATGTATGCAATGCTATGTACGAGATCAGATATCTGCTTTTCCTATTGACATGGTTAGTGGATAGCAGTCTAACCCAGGACAAGATCATTGGACTGGGGTAAAGCATATTTTGAAGTACCTGAAAAGGACTAAAGATTATATGCTAGTTTACCAGACATAGTTTAGTGCCCTTGTGGCATACAGACTCAGATTTTCAATCAGATATGGATGCCAAAAATTCTGTCTCAGGTTATGTATTTACTTGGTAGGTGGAGCCATAATATGGAGGAGCATCAAACAAAAATGTATTGATGATTGCACCATGTAAGCCGAGTATGTGGCAGCCTCTAAGGCAGCCAAAGAAGCGGTTTAGCTCAGAAACTTCCTATTGGACTTGGATGTGGTACGTAGTTTGCCTAAGACTATTATACTTTATTGTGATAATAGTGGTGCAGTTGCAAAATCGAAGGAACCACGAGCCCATAAGGCTGGTAAACACATTATGTGCAAGTACTACCTAATACGAGATATCGTAAAAAGAGAAGATATTGTTGTGACCAACATAGCATCAGCAGACAACCTAGCTGACCCCTTTACAAAGAGCTTATCGGCTAAGGCTTTTAATAGTCATGTTGAGGGAATGGGAGTCAAATGCATGGACGCATGGCTTTAAGTATAAGTGAGTGATTTGTAACAGTATACTAAAAACAATGCTTTGAGTATAAGTGGAAGATTATTAGGGTTTTATACTAAAAGCAACACTTTTTTTATTAACTTTATTTTTCTATTATTTTTGAATCAGAATCATATGGACAAATATTGGCATTTTATATAAGTTATATGTTAATGCAAGTGTTTGATATTCTATATTGTAGATAATATAGTGTGTGGTGACACACATATGATTATATTATCAGTCTCTTATAGAATATATAAATGGTTCACAACCTAGATGGATTTGGACAAAACATTGGTAAGGTTGTAGTATAATCCGATATTAGTCTATCTTGACTATAGGTTTAGTATACTTTATGTGTATTGAACATGACCACTTGAGGTTATTCTCTTTGTACTAACTACATAAGAGAATAAATACCTCTGTTATTATGGATGCCTGTGCTCTTAATCCAGATATAATAATAGACATGTATATGTAGTGTGCATTACTTTGATTCATAAAAGAGTGAGATTCATAATGAGTCAATAACCTTTATGAATTGGGTAATAACATTACGTGCATGATGGCTGTTGATTATAAAAGAAATCCATGTCCCGATGTATCGGATTGATGATGTCCCCTTAAGGAACTCATAAGGATTGTCATATAAACCATGCAGGTGAAATATATCCGACATGACAAATAAAGTTGAGTGGTACTACTTAAGGATAAAAGATGTCGATCAATGTAGTTGTCAGTAACTTATTTTGATTGACGGCATTTGATATCTTAATATGGGGAGACAAACAAGCATATAATAAAAATGAGTCCATAAACGTAATTTGGGATTAGGAAGGTAGTGAAATAATAGCTCTTTAGTGGACCGAACTATTGTTAACAGGTCTGGATTGTGTGTTCGGGCTGAACACAGGATACCTAGACCCGTTAGGAGACCTAAACATAATTTCTTCTCACGGTCCCTGTCGTAGCCTATATATACCCTTTTTTTTTGTCGTCACATGTATCCTAAGAAGAGCATCTTTCTCTAATTCATTCATCATGAAAGAAGAGAAAGGAAGAATCGCCAAGGAGAAGAAAAGGTTGGGAGACTGTCGCCCATACGACATCCAACTCGAGGAATGAATATGGTAGAAGATCTTGAGGTTGCTGATCGATTAAGATTGCTGGAAACTGTCATCAACTCCTCGCCGCTTTAGGTATAAATGATGAATCCTGGTTTCCACCATTGAAGGGTTAGGTTACGAGATTAAACATGTTCATGCTTTATCTATCGATATGCACACCAATTCGTCATCCTAGAATTTTCCCCATTAAAGGGTTCATATTAATACATGCACAAATTAACTTTGCAGTCATGCTGCATAGTTGATAAATTGTCATACCGTATGGTTTCGTCGCGTCGCATGGATAAGAAATCACCATGTGCAAGATGACTTGGATGCATGGCCATGGTTATGTCGCATAGATCAATGCACGATCCCAAAAAATAACAGTTTCATCATCTATTCGGTGTCGGAAGTAGTTAAGTTCGAAAAGGATTGACATTTCTCTTCTAGTAGAACGCGCATGCACTTGTCTTCGATGGAGCACCATCTGTCGTTATCTGCTTGCATGTTGGTGGCAAGTTCCCAAAGGAAGTGTGTGAGGCTGACCAAGAAGCAAGCGAATGTTCGGTTTGGTGTCGTTCGGTTCTCTTCAAAGACGAAGAAGGTGTATGCGAACTTCAGGGAGCCCATTCTTGGTCTGTCTGTTGGTTTGCTACTCGGTGCCGTCCTGAACGACTTATCTCCAAATGTTCGTCCATTTGTCGCGGATACTTTTGTAAATAGGCTAGCAGTGAAAGGATCTTACGCCTGGACAACTTCGGTTTGTTAGTTGGGCCCACTATAAACCTGTATGGGAGGCTCTGCTAGGGTGTATTTTGGAGAAGTATGAGGCCGAGTTAAGGACAATCAGTTTGTTATTCGCAATTAGAGCAACTCAGCGGGGGCTGGATATCAACGTGTGTGCCTTCATTGCGTTGGTGGAGTTGTACAATTGTTGCACTGGTACATTCTTCATGTCAGGTGGTGAAATGGGGTTGGCCCTCCACGAGATGTATGAAGTTTTTGCATTGCCTTGGTACAAATCGCCCTACTATATACCCCCTAAAAATTTGCAATATTTATTTATTTATTTAATTAGAATAAGTATGGTATATACTGAGTGTATATATACCGTGTATGTATATATGGATTACATTATAAAGTTTATTTGAATAACTATATATATATATATATATATATATATTATATATATAGATATATATATATATATATATATATATATATATATATATATATATATATATATATATATATATATATATATATTTTTGAATAACTATATATTTGAATAACTATATAGATATTTGAATAAACCTATATATATATATATATATATATATATTATATCTATATATATATATCTATATATATATATATATATATATATATATATATATATATATAGAATTTGTATCCCAGATTTTTTTCGAACTTTCAAAATAGTATCTTTCGTTTAATTATTATTTTTTTTCTTAGGAAATAATTTTTCTTTGAAACTTTGTAAAGAATATTATGTTATTTTCTACATTTCAAAACTACTTAATATTTAATGGTTTGAAAATACTAATTAGATATAATAAAAATAATTCTTCTTAAAAAATTTATATTTGAAATTATACCGATATTATCTTATTATTTTAAAAAGATTGGTTTCAAAATTAAAGTTGAAGATCTTAAATATATTAAAACGATAAAAAGATTTTCCAAAATATTTTTAAATAAGATTTGGATTTATAAAAATATACTTTAAATTACTTTCATAAGTACTTAATATGCTTTAAATTATTTTGATGATATAAATATTATTTTCAATTGTTATGGTGATCAATTATTGAATTAATATTTGATTATCTAGTTTTTATATTTATTTAATTTAAATTTAGGTGGTAGATTTATCCATTAGAAATTCTAATCCTATTGGAATCATATATATAATTATTTAAATCATTCCTTATTTGAACTAATCCTAGTTCTATTCAAATTAGGTAAATCCTAATCATATCATATTGATTGAATTCTAATTAAATAATTGCTACCCATTATATATCTATCGAACCTATGAAATAAAATCATCTCTCATATTTTTCATTCCCAAAATTTCTCTCCTTTTCGTCCAAAATTGCCAAAAATTCGTCATAAAATTCAGCCTCATTTTTCAAAAGCTGTAGCAACTTTGCGAATCCGTTGCAGCCAACTCCAACAGCATTGAGGTTAGCTTCAATATTATGTAATTTATTTTAGCAAATTTGTAATATATTTTTCTATAAAATTATTTTAGTGCAAGTTGTTCGAAAATTGATACATCGTAATGTCTTTTGAGATTCCGAAAGATCTCGAACTCGGTTTTGTGATTAGTTTAATGTTTCGAAAAGCTAACACAAAGATCTATAGTATAAATTTCTTTTCAGAAATTAATTTTAAATTTAAATTTAAAATTTATTTTTGGCTCATATAAATATTTAGTTAATACCTAGTAATGGTATATATATATATATATATATATATATATATATATATATATATATATATATATATATATATATATATATATATATATATATATATATTGGGACTTGGACCATACAACTATTTTCAAAGTGGGTTTAGAAATTCTAAATAAATTACTAAGATTATTTTTACCTATTTTAAAATATAGTTTTTAACCTAAAATTATATTTGTGACAAAATATGGTATTAGGATTGCCTATATTTATTTTCAATTGGGTTTCGAACTATAGGAATATTATTGTAATTTTTTGTCCGATTAAATTATAGCTTTGATTTAAAATAATATTCCAAGATTTTTAAAGTATATATCTAAAATTATTTTCATTAATAAAATAGAGTTTTCAAACATAATAAATACTTTCCAATATAAGTTATAAATATTTTCTAAATAAAAATATATCTAATTTTAAATATTAAAAATATTTTCTAAAAATAGTATATATGTATTTATTATGCAAATTTCCTTCGATTACCATCTTGGGCATGACTAATCCAATATTCCTATTTCTTTTGCGACTTTGGACTCCTTCATATCACCCATGGCTATTGGACTAATTTGTACATTGTTAGATCGTCGCACCACCACCAGGTAAAATACCTTGCCATTACTGTTTGTTTACTTTAGCTCATCATATTGTATGCATTTATTTATTATTTATTTTTTGTAATATAAAATTAATCTTCAAAATCATATTTAGAATGTTAATTACTGTTTAGTTTTGTTTCTCGTTACTTATTTATTTCTATGCACATTTGACTTAGAATTAAGATATCATCATTTGTTTGTGCTGCATTTATTGGCCTTGACACCTGTGTGCCATGAAGTCGCGAGTCGCATATAGATACAGACTTGCGTACTGACTGGTCATCGATGCATACAGGCCATGCGTAGGATATAACTGCTAATATATCTTTATAGAAGACTTAGCAGTTATTAAGGATAAAAATGTGTTGTGGAGACAACGCATGTTTGTGTGTCGTGGAGACGACGCATGTATAGTATCATGGGGAGGGAGAAGACAGCTATTAGGCCTAGGGGCTTCCATTTATTTATTTTTCTCTAGTCGTCGCGAGTAGACTCAGTTGAGTGCTAGTGTGTCATGCATTTACTTTCCTCTATATGTCATTAGTGACTCACCCGAGTGCTAGTGTGCTGTGCATTTATTTTTTCTCTAGATGCCACTAGTGCCTCGGTTGAAAGGCTAATGTGATGTGCCTTTATTTTTGGAGAGCCCCTGCATGGAATATTGGCTTCAAAAGTGCATATATCACATAGTATGGTTAGGTGACTTTTATCCATTTCGTTATACGTACTTTTCTGTATGGTTTATGTACTTATGCTTGATCATGGCATGGAACAATATTCTGTCGCGAAATAGTGTGCCATCCCTTGTCCTTTTTTGGTTATATGGGTGGTTCACTACTTCAATGATAGAATACTGGACCGTGTCATGATTCGAATTATTATTGAGCAGTTTATATTCAGTTATATGGCATGTTTTCTGTATCTTGTTACGTCTAGTAAGGACCTGGTGATCTATCCAGGTATAGATGATTGACAATATCCCGAGGAGTACGGTTCCATGCTAGAGTCTTTCTTTGCGGACTATGTGACTTTCTCCTAGACGTTGGACTTATTTTATTGTTATTCTTTACTCATTTATTCCAATCTATTCTTTTGAATTCGCTTGGTAGCGAATTTATCTCCACCAAACAACTTGATCATTTATATTTTTCATAATTAATTTAATGATATCTTTATTTATTATTTTTTATGGATGATATTTAGTGTGCCCATGACTATTTATATACTTATGTATATTTATTATATGGCTGGTATGTACATTACCTGGTGCTACATATTTGGGACCAGGGTGTTATATGTTTTTGTGGTGGTCCACACAGGTCGAGAGCATATTGTTTCAATTACGTTACTGTACCGAACAAGCCTGCATATAGGATTAGAATTTAGGATATCATCCACAGGCTTGATACCTTCCTTGATTCCATTTTCGACTCTCATTGACTGTTTGACTTGCATCTAGCTTGACTCTGTCCTAACGCCAATCTTATTTTCCCGTGTTTGATGGAGCTTAGAAAGATGACCAGCAATAGTATATATCCCATAGGTTAGTACATTATCATATAGAATATCCTATTAATTGAGGATGTATTATGGAGAATATTTAAGTTATTACCGTAGTAAAATATTTCGAGGGTTGATTAACACTATTGAATAATTAAGGATTTTTCCTTAAAACGATATAGTAGTCCGTGAAAGATTAATATATTTCAAGTTGGGTAAAAATGTTATTATCAAAATTCCGATTATAGTTAAGAATTTTATTTACATATTGCTGGTAGAATTGTTAGATAATCAAGAAGATATACATGTGAGATCGAGGAAGCTAAGTGATTTTGACCTTTGAGAAATTTTAGAAGAATGATTATGACCTATTTGAGTTAATAGAATTTTTTTTTGAGGATATTATTTTACTATGAGAATACGATAATCTTGATAAAAATAATTTAATTTTGATAAATTATATTAATTTTTTTACTAGACCGAGGATTGATATAGATTTTAAATTGTTAGGGTTGATTCATCGATTTAAATTTCGAAGTAGAATTTAATTTACAAATTTGAAGATTACGAATTTTAAAGGTTTAAATTTGGAATGAGATATGAGTGAATAAATATTGCTTGAGGAGGATACTACAGATTTGACTTGGATTTAATGTTGTATTTATTTAAAATTGAAGAAGATTGTGACATGTAGAATATAGATTTTATTTATTTAATTTTGAGGATATTATGATAGATTTGATTGGTATTTAAATCTTAAATTGAGGTTGGATTTGAATGGTGAAATTTTAGATTTTAAGGAGTTCAATAAGTGTAATAGAGGAGTAATAAGATATGAAATATTTCTAGTATGAAAGGACGCCCTTCCCTACCATCAGATCGACTGAACCTGGGATCTATATATATCCAAGAGGTAACCATTCATCTTCCGTCTTTTGGATCTGTCTTCAAGTTATCCATTTCCTTCCCATATTACTTCTTAACCTTGATTTCATTCGCAAGTACCTGATGTGCTAGAACCTATTCGTGCCACATTGTCTCATCTATACAGGACCAACCCAACCTTTAGAAGTTATTATATATATTTTTCCATCTCATCTTTTTGAATTTGAGTTACGATATTTCGTACTTGATTTTTCTACCGCATTGTATTCTCTTATTTTCTAGGTCGTGCTATAGTTTTAATTTCGTGAACAAAATTCTTGTTAGTTGGGTAGGATATAAACCCCCTATTTTTTGCAATATTTTTTATTTATTTAATTAGAATAAGTATGGTATATACTGAGTGTATATATAGTATATGTATATATGGATTACTTTATGAAGTTTTACTTGAATAACTATATATATATATATATATATATATATATATATATATATATATATATATATATATATATATATATATATATATATATATATATTTCCTTTTGTTTACTTCTCCAGCACGTGCGGGCTCAGTTAAAATCTACTTATAGAATTTTTTGTATCCTATATTTTTTTTCTCGAACTTTCAAAATAGTATTTTTCATTTAATTATAATTATTTTCTTAGAAATAAATTCGCTTTGAAACTTTGTAAAGAATATTATGTTATTTTATACATTTCAAAACTACTTAAAATTTAATAGTTTGAAAATACTAATTAGATTTAATAAAAATAACTCTTCTTTAAAATTTTATATTTGAAATTATAAAGATATTATCTTATTATTTGTAACGCCCCAGTCCTAAAATACGTAGGACTAGGTACGTTGACATGCTAGCCGTATAATAAATATACGTAAGCTGTAAATGCAGTATAAACCATGACAACTTATCTCATCCATAAAATATAAGAATAAAAGATACTATAATCAATATCAATTATCATTTGTATAAGATGTTGGGCGGAGACAAATCCACAACCAACTAATAGGAGAAGTAATACATAAACAAAGAAATGATTTGGCATTAGTAGCGTGGACTTATCCAAGAGCAATCATCATCGAAGGAATAGAGAAGATCACGGCCTTGGCTAGAACACCTACAAAAAGTCAAGAACATACACTTGGAGGAATCACCAGGTCCTCTGAGAGACATAACAAGATACAGGGAAAGAACATATAAGCCATATAATCGAATGTAAACAGCTCAATAATAAGTCAAATCGGATCATAACATGGTCCAATATTCTACCATTGAATTAGTGTACCATCCCCCCAACCAAACAAGGACAGGAGATGGAACCCTAATCCACGATGAAGTATCTTTCCATGCAATAAATCTAATATAGTATTCGGACCACAACAAGGTTCAGTACCTTCTCATCGAAGCGATGAACCACACCTACAACCAAACAAGGACAAGGTGTGGCAAACTAGTCCGCGACAAGTTATTGTTCCAAGCTGCAAAGCCTAACCATTCTAAGTGAATGCAGTTTAAGAACAAACCTTCAACGCATGGACTCTTTGGCTATAATGGGTTTGGTATGGCCCCTTCTATGGGCACTAGGGACCTCAAAGCATGACATTTCCAGGAACATCAGAGGCCAGCAAGAGCATGATAAAGGGGCGTCAACCCGCATCTCCGGCAGAACGTACAGTCATAAAAGTAAAGTGCATAGTAGCCCATACGTTAGGAAATATCCTCCCCACCCTATGTCTATAGGTTGTCTTCACAACAAATAACCTCTATTAACCGCTAACTCAAACAAATTATGCAAAATACTATTAGCGATTAAACCTATCACACGGCTTATACGTACCAATGGCCAGCCAGCTACGTATGTCCGAGTTCTATATGCGACTCGAGACTTCATGGCACAAATGTGTCAAGGCCTATGAATGCAACACAACCGAGGGTGGTCTCTTAAATCTTGGGTTAATGTGCAAAAAAATAAATAGAGGAATAATAAAGACATAATTAAACAGAAATTGAATCTAAACATGATTCAAAAGAACAATTTTATATTACAGAAATTTAAATAAATAGTAAATGCATAAAATATGAGCTAAAGTAAATATATAGTAAATGGAAAGGTATCTTGTCTGGTGTAGCTTCCGGTGTGGTTTCGATGATCACGATGTCACACAGTTGACTTCAGTGTTATAACTACGCAAGATGGCTTCTGTTGACGGTACACGCAATTCCATTGGGTCAAGTATAATCAAATTAGCTAGGGTCGATATGAGGAGGTACAGAATTGGCAAGGGAATAAGAATAATGGGATTCATCACGGACAAGAGGATAATTGAAGAGAATTGGGTAAATAATATATATACATATATGCGATTTTAGAAGATTATTTATATACTTGAAAAATATATTTCGTTAGTCAAAATATGTTTTTAGACAAATACTTGAAAATCTAAAAAATTGTTTTAGGCAAAAATTATAAGTTGTCAAAATAAAATATATAGGTGGAAAAACTATATTTTGTTACTTAAAGATAATTTAGATACTTATTTGAAAATACCTAGAAAATTATTCTATAATTTGGAAAGTATTTTTTTTTCTTATTCAAAATATTATATATAAATACATAAAACCTCAAAACTAAACAAAACTGAATTTTGTCAAAGTAATTTTATAAATCAAAATCTACCTATAAAATACCATAACCTAATTTAATGGTATATTACTTACAAATATTTAAATATATTGATATTTTTATTCCATAAATAAGAATAACATTACAATGAATAGAATAATAATGAAAGACATTTATGTTACAACTAATAGTTTTTACACTTGGATATTATCAGCAAATATTGAAAAATGAAATAATAATAGCAGCAACATCCGCATTCTTGTTGTCTTCCTTGAGAGGCACAAACGAAAAAAGAAAAAGAAAAAGCTAAGCAATCAGTAGAGAAGTAAAGAGAGGTTTGAGTGGAAGGGACAAATCAGAGAGAAGAGTGGGGTAAGGAGCGGAGATGTTGCCGGAGCTCTGGCCTGGGCATGGCGGTGTGGCTCCGCGTACATCGGCGATCCCGGAGGAGAAGTGGGGGGCTCTGCAGAGAGGGAAGAGGGAAGGAGCCGAGAGAGTGAAGCTCGAGTGAGGGAGAGAGGAAGAGGAGGGCTAGGGAGTGATCGGGAAAGATGGGTCAGAGAGAGAGATGGAGACGAGAGCGGCTCGAGGGAACAGAAAGAGGTGGTCTCCGACGACAGCGGGCTGCGCCGGCGGTGCAGGGGAGACTGTGCGGACCACGCGGTGACCGACGCGGCGGCCGCGAGGGCAGGGCATCGCACTGGGAACAACAATGGTGACGGGAAGCAACGGAGGACACGTGCGCGCGCGGTGGGAGGTGACGCTCGGAGCGGTGGCCGCAGTAGTGACAGAGGTAAGTAACGGTGGTGGTGGTGGGTTTTATTTGTGGTGTTTGCTTCATATTTTTGGGGGTTTTGGGTGTGCTGGTGGCTTTGTTTATTTTTGGGGGGTTTTTTGTGGGCGGTCAGTCACGGTGGCAGTGGTCGTCGGTGGTGACAACGGTGGTAAGGAGAATGAAGATGCTGGTGGTTTTGGGGGACTGGTGTAGAGCAGGGGTGGTTTGGTAGCAGGGTGACGATCGCGGTAGTCCACGGTAGTTGGTGGAGGTCCGAGGATCTGCTGGGGTTTGATGGGAAGGAGGAGGTATTCGATGGGGAGTGGTGGTGTGCTCTGGTGCGCTACGGTGGACAGGGAGGTGGAGGATGGAGGTGAGTTCCATGGGGCCGTGACGGTGGTGGTGGCGGTGTAAGAAGAGTAGCTGCGGTGGTCGGACTCTTGGTCTGCAGCCGGTGGTCAATGGTAGTGCGGGCAGTGGTTGTTGGGCGTGGAGGAGATTGCTCGGAGTAGACAGGGGTCAGGCAGCGGCTAGGATTAGGTTAGATTGATCGGGGAGTGTCTGATACGAGAGGGAGTAATGGGTTTGTGTTCGGGATTGTCGGACACGGAAGTGATAATGTAGGTGTAAAAGAATATTTTATATTGGAAAGACATCCAGGGTTGGACCCTAGGCCGTCACGGCTGACACGGAGGAATTTGGACACCGACACGGTGCACGACACATTTGTGGAGATTTTGGGTTATGAGATTTTTGGAAAAAAGAACAAGGGAGCTCTCCTTATATAGGAGGTGGACTCCAGATATATATAGACTAGGAAAATTCAAACCCCTTTTTAGATAATTCACTATTAAAATTAAATCACTTTTAAAACCAATTTAATCAAATCCAAATCCAAAATCTAATTTGAATCTAGATAAATCCAAATCCAAATCCAACTTAACTATAGATAAGTCCTATCTTTAAATCAACTAAAATATAAATTTAATCACCATTTAAATTGCCACAAATAAATTCAAAATATATTTTTATAAATTAAAATAATAATAATTTCGAAAATCACAATAATTATTTGAACATTAATACAAAATAACTTCAAAAATAGCATTTTAATAATTTTAAAAAAATATACTTATTTTCTATATGGAGAAAATCTAGAAAATCGTATATACGTATTCGCACTTAACGTACAATTATCGGAAAAAACATCAATACCAAAATAATTACAAAAACTCATAGTAAAAATTTAGGGGTTTACATCCTACCAAACTTACAAGAATTTCGTCCTCGAAATTTCGGAATAACTAGGTTAGGTAGGGTTGAGAAGTAGAAAAATCTCGATAAGAAAAATTTACGATCACGGCATTGAGCATGGAGATGGAATCGACATTTAAAGAAAACAGGTGACTAAATAAAATCGAATGGATTTGGTTTAGAAGATGATCGTATGCATGACAACTCCTCAATGTCTAAATTCGATTATGACAACTCCTCAATGTATAAATTCGATCAATCACTACCATTTATCCTATGGACGTGCAAGCTCATAAATATGCAATAGCTTTCCAATATCAATTTTAATCACTAGCTTAATACTCTCGATTCAAAATTCCATTGCGTGTTTTCAATATCGTTAAAATCTCGAATCGTCCTTATAACCTTATCAATAATAACTCCTTACAGTCTCCTCAAATTTCATATCCCACAAAAATTAAACTTTCTTGAAACAATTATTCTTATTTTTCTTATTTTTTTCCATTTCTAAATTTAATTCCCCAAAAAAATTTCTACCTTCTTCAAAATATCTATATTTAAATCCAATATCTCATATTTGAATTCAATAAGTCCATCAAGTTGAATTCAATGAATCTCTAGTCTACTTCTTTCAATATATCTATACACATATAAATATTTTCCTTAATCAAATTTTGTCCTTCATAATCTTCTTGAGAATTGAAATCCAATAATCTTTAACTTATGAGGGTGAAAATTAACTCATGTTAACTTCATATTTATAGAAATTTAACTCCTTAAAACACCAAGAATAAAAATTTCAATCTTCGGTAATGGAGTAACCTTGAAAATCAAAATACCATGTTGCACTACTATAAAATTTTTCCTATCCATTGAATCTTCTAAAAAAACATAATTTGTCAATTGAGAAATCTAATCACCTTTGCTTTATATCATCCTATCAAACTCAAAATCACATTCCTTAATTTCACATCATAGGGTTTACAGCACAATTCAACTTATTCCCAAGTCTTTTTATAGCTCATAGTCGCATAATCATTTTAACCACTATACCATTACTCTCCTCTATGGGGTTTTCTAATCTAGTCCCGTATACTGAGGGTGTCATGATATGATTTTTATCTTCACACAAAAGAATTATAAGAAATAAGGTTGTATGTGTCACGAAAATAAAAGGATAAGGTTCTATAGAAGGAAAATTCGGGGACTACTAGTTTAATGCACAAAAATAAAAAGATAAGGTATAAGTAATTAAGATAAACACAAAGTAAAGCATATTGAGGAATCAAGTAAATAAGCATAAAATAGGTTGGTGATGTCACGACCCGCACCCGGATATACGGGTACGAATACGTGGGCCACGCCCAGCCTACGCCGCGGTATCGGCGGTAGAACGCTGTCAAGTATACTATACTAACTACAATTTCTAAGATCCATAACTATGAAATGTACTCATGTCACAACTCGAAGACTAAGGAAGATTAGACAAGAAATAATAACAATATCACTAGAACAACTAGAATCTACAATGATCATAAGACAGAAAATAAAGAAGGAACAACAAGACTAACTAAGGATAACTACCAGGCAACTCACATAGAGGAACAGTGAGAACCACCTCAGCTAGAATCATCCTGCAGTCCAACAAATGTGGCACAACTACTCCTAAAATTTTGTCAACATATCCAGTCAGGATGGAACGAGCACAAATCTCAAATAACAGTTCTAATTAGACGATATTGAAAATGTAGCAGTAAATAGAGAGAATATACGAGGTAAATAATGTGTACATGAATCATGGTAAGGCATGTCAAGACTGTAACTGAATGTAAGAACAGGGAAAATAGTATAAATCATGTACAAGAATCTGGAACTATATCTATGTGAGTTTAGCACTAGTTTCAACATGTGACCGGCTTAGAACTTGATACAATGTTTGGCCTGGCTAATCATACGTGAGTGTATGATTAACACTATACAATGATGATACAATATCTGTGGGGTATTGATCACATATCTACGCTAGTACTCCCCGTCCCCGACTGGTAGAGTGGATCCAAACAGGACACGTCACTGCACGGAATTCTAATGAGAAGGTCGCGAACCTTCTCTAGAATCAGTGACCACATATCGAGCAAGAGCTACAAGGGTGCTTGCACAATACATCCCAACCTAAGAAGGAGAAACATCTCTCGTCGGGATCCATGAATACCAATCCGTGTGACCAATGTGTCGAGAACAAGCATATCTACACTAAATACAAGAAACATAAACGATATCATAAAACAGAAATATTATCAGAGAATGTACTCGCCTGGGGTCCTGCTGTCAATATGAATCAGGGTTCAGAGTAAAGCCACAGACCTAAAGATGAAATAATGCAAGAGCTGATCAGGGTCAAAAGATATACTAACATCTAGGTCAAACTAAGACAAACTGGGTCAAAGTTGACGTACAGTTGACTTTGGTCAACTGGTCAACTCTGGTCAATACTAGGTCAACTCTAGGTCAAACTTGACTAACGTTGACTAACAGTTGACTTTGGGTCAACTGGTCAACTTCGGTCCAGTTCTAGTAAATTTTAGGCTACGGTTGACTTCCGGTTGACTTTGGTCAAAATAGTCAACTGTGGTCAACCAGGGTCAAAACTAGTCTAACCTAGGTCAAATGTTGACTCTACTTCGACGTCTAGTCAAAATAGTCAACCATGGTCAAGCTAGTCTCTATAAACATCTACAAGGTCAACTTATGAATTTCAATGATTTAGAAATCACTGAAATCGACGGGTCTCTAAAACAACCCAAAGGAAAAAATATTATAATAATAGGATGACACAAAAAGAGAAAAAAATCTACTAATGTTGTCGGATGATAAAACTAACATCACCGACGTGTCCAGAATGGTCAAATCAGCTAGGATAGCCTGTCCAAAAGTCCAATTTGGACACAGGGGCAAAACGGTAATTTCGGACCAAAATGATGTCCGCCGTTGGACACACTTTGCACCGAAAAACGTGCCAAACTAAAAGTGCACAAAACCTAACAAATTATATGTCCACGAATCCAGAATGACGATGCGAACCCAACGGTATATCCAGAATTAGATTTCGTTGACCCGATCTCAAATTGGTCCGTTGACCCGGACATTGGAAACCGATTTGCACGGAAAAGCGTGTCGGAGCCAATGTCCTCAAAACTCAGCAAATTATATGTCAACGAGTCCAGAATGACGATACGAACTCAACGGTATATCCGGAATTGAATTCCGATGAGCCGGCGTCAAAAAGTCCCGTTGACTCAGAAAGTGGGACCCGCTTTGCACCGAAATGCGTGCCAGGGCCCACGTTCTCCAAATCAAGCAAACTTTATATGAAAACATACCAGAACGACGCCACGAGTCTACTGGTGGTGTCAGAAATTGAATCCGGAGTCCCGGGTTCAAAAATGGAATTTTACAAGTGCAACACTAAGAATTCGAACGGCCAACTTTGGCGTCGAATTCGACCGACCTAACAAGCTCAAACTGAAATGAAATCTAAAGGGAGCAGGAAGAGGGTTATACCAACTGTGCACCGGAACTGGTGGCGCGCAAAACGGAGCTGCGACGACGAAGATACGAACCCGCGAAGTTGGCGTCGCAAAACTGTCCAAAAATAACGCAATTTTAAACGTCAACTTGGTGGTCGGTTTTGATGTATCAAACGACGAAATTAACGGGTGAAATTTGACAGGGATGAAGGGGTATATACCGAGATTGAGACGGAGCGAAGAAATCGCCGATCCAACGGTCGGATTGTCCAGAAAATCGGCGCGAAGTTGCTGCTCCGAAACGCGAATTCTGAAATTTCTCCCCCGCGCGCGTCGACGGAACTCCGTGCAAAACGCACGAAACGCCTAGACGGCGCGTCCCGGAGGACGTTGGCCGCCACAGGGTGGTGCCTGGGGGTCGCCCGGCAAGGGGGTGGCCGGCCAAGGCGGTGGCGGCCGGCGCTCTCGCGCGGTTGGCCGGCGCTCGCGCGCGGCTGTGCTGCGCTGCAGCGCCGCAGCTGCTGCTGCTGCTGCTGCTTCGCGCGACGGCGGCGGTGCTGGCCTGCGCGGCGGCGGAGGTGAGGTGGCACGGGTGGTGGAGATGATGAAGAAGGTGGTGGTGTTGTTGATGATAAAAAGAAAATGAAGAAGAAGAAGAACATGAAGAAGGAGAAGAAGAAGAAAATATGAAGAAGAGGAGTGCAGGAAGAAGAGGGGGGGGGGGGTTTGTTCTCGTGCACAGGAATAGGGGAGAGAGAGAGCTGAGTATGTATGTGTGTGTGTGTTATAATAGTTAAATAGAAAGAGAGAGAGTGAGAGAGAATAGATATTTGAGAGAGGAGAGAGAAAGTTAGATAGAGATGGGGGGGGCTGTTCTCGGCCAGGTGAAGAGAGAGGGAGAGAAGTGATGTATGGGAGTGGGTGATGGGAAAGGAGAGAGAGAGAGGGATTATATATATATATATATATATGTGTGTATATATATTGTGTGTATATATATTATATAAAGAGGGAGAGATATTAGAAGATATTTTCAAAGTAGGAAAAAATAGGAAAATTACGTAGGGTATTTGGGCAGTCATGAAAGAACAATATGGAGCTTGGGCTCGAGTCCGGTCGAGCCGGGTCGAGTCAAAATCGGACATGAGGCAATATTCGAATTAAAAATAGGAATTTCTAATCATGGGTAAATAAGTAATATACGGGGACTCCAATAAATGGGACACAAGTTTCATGTGGGTAGTAGGCTTCATGGGGGTCCTGTCCATATTTGGGGTCGACTAGGTTGGACCGATGTCGGGCCCGAAAATTAAATGGGAATTTAAATCAGGTTTTACGGCAGATAATTAATTGGCCTAAATTGAACCGAAAGTTGTGCGAAGGAAATGGAGCACAAAATGGAGTGTCTGAGTGGGACACAATGGTCATGGGTGAAGAGCGTCTCGAGTAGATCAGGCATGACAAGTTGGTTTCGAGAAAAAGACTAGTCTGGTGCTCCTAAATTAAAAGCCACGATAACGTGCTTATGGGGATCAAGAAAAAGAGTGGGAAATCAATTAATAATTTAAATGGTCTAAATTGACCCGAACTTGCGCGAAGCAAAAAGGATACAAGGGAACAAGTTCGAGTGGGACACGAAATATCAATGTGCAGATAATCTTGTCTACTACAAACTCCAAGAAGGAAGTTTCCAGAGACTGGCATCCCTGTTGCTCTAGAATTCCAAGTCACGGTAAAGAGCATTAAATCAAATAATAATCAAATAATAATATTCTAATTAATTGATTATTAATATTAAAAAAAAAAATAAGCCCTAAATTCAGGGGCTTACAGGTGACTCGTGAGGCATGGTTCCTATAGAGAAGATAGTCTTCTAAGTTAGGGTACGGTCAAGGAAACGATTCTAATCACTCTCCAGTTTCAAATGATTAGAAGGTCACGATAATAGATTTAGGATTGAGGAAAAGGACGAGTAATTCAAGGCAAGGTTGTAGTCACATGACTTGGTCGATGGTTAGCTATATACAACTATCATGGTTATAAGTGGTATGACAACTAAGTGGAATACTCTGTGTCTATCTAACCTCCAGCATGAACATTTGTTTTTTCGATGTCCAAAAATAATAAAGAATTCAAGGGGGACATGAGCGAACGTAATTATGGAGTTCAAAGGCGTTTTAATAGTTCAAAAAGGGAGTTGTCAGTTACGGATGAGATCCTATAGGGTAAGTTAACTATATCTCAATCCACATAGAATAATCATATGAGGAGCAAACCAAGTGTACTAGGTTGATCAGACCATCATGCACCAGTTCTGATGAGACAATATGTTAGTAGACATGCCCATATAACATATATCTTGAACAAACTCGATAAAAGGATGAGCTTGCAAAACTAGGCTATAATAGCAGCATTAGTCAAGATAGTTTAGATTATGAGAACGTGTGAAGATGAAAGAAAGTGTGAATAGTTTAAGTTCCTTAAGAATCTAAGTCTTGTCCGATGTTCGTGCATATATAGTTGTCCTACTATCATAAAGCTTTGGTCGACTAAATGAGTTGGGGATCTCTAGAATATCTTGTTAGTGACATTCAATTATATTACCTTAATGGGTCATAAGGACAATGGAATGCTAGGTCATGAGGTATTCTACCCAACTTACAAGAGTTAAACTAGTAGTATGATAGAACAATATATAGTACATATCTATCCAGTGTGAGTCATCTTCCTAACCTCTATCAAGCACGAAGAAAAGGATAAGAATTACGGTAGAAGGGATCATGCAAGATGCAAATCAAGACAGTCAAGCGGGAGTTCGAAAAAGAAATTGAGGAAGGAGGTCATGTATGTGGATGAGATCCTAGCCTCTAATCCTATACGCAGACTTTCTTGGTACTGTAAAGTAACCAAACAATTTATCGTAGACCTGCATGGGCCACCACAAAAATATGTAACGTTCCAGTCCCAAAATACGTAGAACTAGGTACGTAGACATGCCAGTCGTATAATAAATATACGTAAGCTATAAAATATAGTATAAACCATGACAACTAATCTCATCCACAAAATATAAGAATAAAAGATATTATAATCAATATAAATTATCATTTGTACAAGATGTTGGGCAGATACAAATCTACTACCAACTAATAGGAGAAGTAATACATAACTAAAGAAATAATTTGGAAAGAGTAGCATGGAATGGAAATCTCAAAGGAATGTTCCTAATGGAACATGTAAGCATAAATAAAAGAATAGTAAGACTTTTTGTTTATTTTGGTACCCTTCTCTCATATGCAAAAAACTATCTAAGAGCAATCATCTTTGAAGGAATAGAGAAGATCACAGCCTTGGCTAGAACACCTACAAAAAGTCAAGAACACACACCTGGAGAAATCACCAGGTCCTCATAGGGACGTAACAAGATACAGGAAGAACATGTCATATAACTGAATATAAACTGCTCAATAATAAGTCAAATCAGATCATAACATGGTCCAATATTTCACCCATGAATTAGCGTACCATCACCCCAACCAAACAAGAACAAGAGATGGCACCCTAATCCAAGATGAAGTATCTTTCTATACGATGAATCTATTATAGTATCGGAACAAAACAAGGTTTAGTACATTCTCATCGAAGTAGTGAACCACACCTACAACCAAACAAGGACAAGGTGTGGCAAACTAGTCCACGACAAGTTACTGTTCCAAGCCGCGATCAGCTATAAGTACGCAAACCAAAAGTACCTATACCTAACAGATAAGGAAGCTAAACCATTCTAAGTGAATGCAGTTTAAGAACAAACCTTCAATACATGGACTCTCTGGCTATAATGGGTTTGGTATGGCCCCCTCTATAGGCACCAGGGACCTTAAAGCATGACATTTCCATGAACATCAGAGGCCAGCAAGAAAATGATAAATGGGTCGTCAACTTGCATCTTCGGCGGAGCGTACAGTCACAAAAATAAAGTGCATAGTTGTCCATACGCTAGGAAATGTCTTCCCTACCCTATGTCTATAGGTTGTCTTTATAACACATAACCTCTATTAACCGCTAAGTCAAACTAATCATGCAAAATATTATTAGCGGTTAAACCTATCGCACGGCTTATACGTACCAATGGCCAACCAGCTACGCATGTCCGGGTTCTATATGTGACTCGAGACTTCATGGAACAAATGTGTTAAGGCCTATGAATGATACACAACCGAGGGTGGTCTCTTAAATCTAGGGTTAATATGTATAAAAATAAATAGAGGAATAATAAAGACACAATTAAACAAAAAATATATCTAAACATAATTCAAAAGAACAGTTTTATATTGCAGAAATTTAAATTAATAGTAAATGCATAAAATATGAGCTAAAGTAAATAGATAGTAAATGATAAGGTATCTTGCCTGGTGTTACTCCCGGTGTGGTTTCGATGATCATGATGTTACACAGTTGACTTCGGTGTTACAACTACGCAAGATGGCATTTATTGATGGTACACATAATTCCATTGGGTCTAGAATAATCAAATTAGCTAGGGTCGATAGAAGGAGGTACAGAATTGGCGAGGGAATATGAATAATGGGATTAGTCACGGACAGGAGGATAATCAAAGAGAATTGGGTATATATATATATATATATATATATATATATATATATATATATATATATATATATATATATATATATATACGGTTTTAGGAGATTATTTATAATACTTGAAAACTATATTATGTGAGCCAAATATGGTTTTAGACAAATACTTGAAAATCTAAAAAAATCATTTTTAGGCAAAAATTATAAGTTGTCAAAATAAAATATATATGTGGAAACACTATATTTTGTTACTTTCTAGATAATTTAGATACTTATTTGAAAATACTTAGAAAATTATTCTATGATTTGGAAAGTATATATTTTTTTTCTTATTCAAGATATTCTATATAAATACATAAAACTCAAAACTAAACGAAACTAAATTTTGTCAAAATAATTTTGTAGTCAAAATCTACCTATAAAATACTATAACCTAATTTAATTGTATATTACTTACAAATATTTAAATATATTGATATTTTTATTTCAAAAATAAGAATAACATGACTATGAATAGAATAATAATGAAAGATATATATGTTACCACCAATAGTTTTTACACTTGGATATTATCAGCAAAATATATAAAAAATAAAATAATAATATCAGCAACATCCACATTCGTGTTGTCTTCCTTGAGAGGTACAAACAAAAAAAGGAAAAAGAAAGAAAAGCTAAAGCAATCAGTAGAGAAGTAAAGGGAGAGGTTTGAGTAGAAGGGAGAGATCAAAGAGAAGAGTGGGGTGAGGAGAGGAGATGTCGTCGGCGCTCTGGCTTGGCACGGCAGTATGGCTCCGCGTAGGTCGGTGACCCTGGACGAGAAGTGGAGGGCTCTATAGAGAGGGAAGAGGGGAGGAGTCGAGAGAGTGAAGCTCGAATGGGGGAGAGAGGAAGAGAAGGGCTAGGGAGTGATCAGGAGAGGTGGGTCAGAGAGAGAGATGGAGACGAGAACGGCTCAGGGGGAACGGAAAGCGTTGGTCTT
Source organism: Iris pallida (assembly GCA_029216955.1). Classification (NCBI taxonomy): domain Eukaryota; kingdom Viridiplantae; phylum Streptophyta; class Magnoliopsida; order Asparagales; family Iridaceae; genus Iris; species Iris pallida. The sequence goes on along the minus strand of JANAVB010009796.1, from coordinate 2,724,555 downwards.
CGACGACAGCGGGCTGCGCCTGCGACGCAGGGAAGACTATATGGACCACGCGGTGGCCGGTACGGTGGCCGCGAGGATAGGGCATCGCACAGGGAACGCGGTGGCGGCGGGAAGCAGCGGAGGACACATGCGCACGCGGAGGAAGGCGGCGCTCGAAGCGGTGGCCGTGGCGGTGACGGAGGTAAGTAACGGCGGCGACGTTGGGTTTTATTTGTGGTGTTTACTTCATGGTTTTGGGGGTTTTGGGTGTGCTGGTGGCTGTGTTTATTTTTGGGGGTTTTTAGGTGGGCGGCTGGTCGTGGTGGCGGTGGTCGTCGGTGGTGACTGCGGTGGTAAGGATGATGAAGATGCTGGTGGTTTTGGGGGACTAGTGTGGAGCAGGGGTGGTTTGGTAGCGGAGTGACGACCGCGATGGTTAGCGATAGGTGGTGGAGGTCCAAGGATCTACAAGGGTTTGATGGGAAGGAGGAGGTGGTCGAGGGGGAGTGGTGTTGTGCTGTGGTGCGCTGCGGTGGACAGGGAGGTGGAGGATGGAGGTGAGTTCCATGGGGAAGTGACGGTGGCAGTGGCGGTGTAAGAAGAGTACCTGCGGTGGTCGGACTCTGGGTCTGTGGCCTGTGGCCGGTGGTGGTGCGGGCAGTGGCTGTTGGGCGAGGAGGAGATTGGTTGGAGTAGACAAGGTCGGGCAACGGCTAGGATTAGGTTAGATTGTGTCGGGGAGTGTCCGACACGAGAGGGAGAAATGGGTTTGTGTCCGGGATTGTCGGACACAGAAGTGATAATGTAGGTATAAAAAGAATATTTTTTATTGGAAAGACACCCGGGGTTGGACCCGAGGCCGTCATGGCTGACACAGAAATTTGGACACCGACATGGTGCACGACACTTTTGTGGAGGTTTTGGGTTATGAGATTTATGGAAAAAAGAACAAATGAGCTCTCCTTATATAGGAGGTGGACTCCTAGATAGATATGGACTAGGAAAAATTCAAACCCCTTTTTATATAATTCACTATTTAAATTAAATCACATTTAAAACCAACTTAATCAAATCCAAATCAAAAATCCAATTTGAATCTAGATAAATCCAAATCCAACTTAACTATAGATAAGTCCTATCTTTAAATCAAATCAAATATAAATTTAATCACCATTTAAATTGCCACAAATAAATTCAAAATATCTTTTTATAAATTAAAATAATAATAATTTCGAAAATCATAGTAATTATTTGATCATTAATACGAAATAACTTCAAAATTACCTTTTTAATATTTTTTTAAAAATATACTTAATTCCAATATGTAGAAAATCTAGAAAATAAATACTCGTATATACGTATTCGCACTTGACGTACAATTACCGAAAAGAAAACTCAATACCAAAATAATTTTAAAAAAATCATAGTGAAAATTTAGGGGGTTTACATTATTTTAAAAAGATTGGTTTCAAAATTTAATTTGAAGACCTTAAATATATTTAAATGATAAAAAGATTTGTCAAACTATTTTTGAGTAAGATTTGGATTTATAAAAATATACTTTAAACTACATTCATAAGTATTGAATATTCTTTAAATTATTTTGATGATAGGAAATATTATTTTCAATTGTTATGGTGATCAATTATTGGATTAAAATTTGATTGTCTAGTTTTTAAATTTATTTGATTTAAATTTAGGGGTAGATTTATTCATTAGAAATTTTAATCCTATTGGAACCATATCTAAAATTATTTAAATCATTTCTTATTTGAACTAATCCTAATTTTATTCAAATTAGATAATCCTAATCATATCATATTGATTGAATTCTAATCAGATTCTGATTAACTAATTGCTACCCATTATATATACCTATCGAACCTATAAAATAAAATTATCACTCATATTTTTCTTTCCAAAACTCCTATCCTTTTCGTCTAAAATAGCCCAAAATTCATTATAAAATTTTGCCTCATTTTTCAGAAGATATAACAACTTTGCGAAGCCGTTGCGGCCACTTCGGACTCCGTTTCACCTTCATTTTTTGTTTTAACCGTATTGAGGTTAGCTTCAATAATATGTAATTTATTTTAGCAAATTTGTAATATATTTTTCTATAAAAAAATTTAGTGTCAGTTGTCCGAAAATCGATGCATCGTACTGTTTTTGAGATTTTGGGAGATCTCGAATTCAGTTTCATGATTCGTTTGATGTTTTGGAAAGCTGACAAAAAGATCTATAACATACAAATTTTTTAGTTTTAAATTTCAAATTTTATTTTGGGCCTATATAAATATTTAGTTACTACCGTGTGTATTAAAAAAAAAAAAAAAAAAAAAAAAAAAAAAAAAAAAATATATATATATATATATATATATATATATATATATATATATATATATATATATATATATATATATATATATATATAATATTAGGACTTGGACCCTACATCTATTTTCAAAGTGGGTTTAAAAATCCTAAATAAATTATTCAGATTATTTTTACCTATTTTAAAATATGGTTTTAAGCCTAAAATTATATTTGTGACAAAATATGGTATTAGGCTTACCTATATTTATTTTTAATTGGGTTTCGAACTATAGAAACATTATTGTAATATTTGGTCTAATTAAATTATAGCTTTGATTTAAAATGATATTCCTAGATTTCCAAAGTATTTATCTAAAATTATTTTCATTAATAAAATATAGTTTTCAACCATAATAAATATTTTCCAATATAAGTTATAAATATTTTCTAAATAAAAATATATCTAGTTTTAAATATTATAAATAAAAATAGTATATATGTATTTATCATGCAAATTTCCTTCGATTACGATTTTGACCATGATAAATCCAATATTCCCATTTCTTTTGTGACTTTGGAATCCTTCATATCAACCATGGCTATTGGACTAATTTGGACATTGTTAGATCGTTGCACTACCACCAGACAAGATACCTTACCAATATTATTTGTTTACTTTAGCTCACCATATTGTATGCATTTATTTATTATTTATTTTCTGTAATATAAAATTGTTCTTCAAAATCATATTTAGAATACAAATTACTGTTTAGTTTTGTTTCCGGTTACTTATTTATTTCTATGCACATTTGACCTAGAATTAAGATACCATCCTTTGTTTGTGTTGCATTTATTGGCCTTGACACCTGTGTGCCACGAAGTTGCGAGTCACATATAGATACGGACTTGCGTACTGACTGATCATCGGTGCTACAGGCCGTGCGTTAGGATATAACTGCTAATAGATTTGTATAGAAGACTTAGCAGTTATTAAGGATAAAATTATGTTGTGGAGACAACGAATGTTTGTGTGTCATGGTGACGACACATGTATAGTATCATAGGGAGGGATAAGACAACAATTAGGTGTAGGGGCTTCCATTTATTTAATTTTCTCTAGTCGACGCTAGTAGACTCAGTCGAGTGCTAGTGTGCCGCAGTCGAGTGCTAGTGTGCCGCACATTTACTTTCCTCTAGATGCCATTAGTAACTCACCTGAGAGCTAGTGTATCGTGCATTTATTTTCCTCTAGATGCTACTAGTGCCTCGGTTAAATGTCGTGCCTTTATTTTCTGAGAGCCCCTGCATGGAACGTTGTCTTCAAAACTACATATATCACATAGTATGGTTAGGTGGCCTTTATCCGTTTCGTTATACGTACTTTTCTGTATGGTTTATGTACTTATGCTTGATCATGGCATGGAACAGTATTCTGTCGCAGAATAGTGTGCCACCCCTTGTCATTTTTTGGTTGTAGGGGGGTTCACTGCTTCGATAATAGAATACTGGACCATATTGTGATTCAGATTATTATTGAGCTGTTTATATTCAGTTATATGTCATATTTATCTGTATCTTGTTATGTCCCTCCGAAGACCTAGTGATCTCTCCAGGTATAGACGATCGACAGTATCCCGAGGAGTACGATTCCATGGTAGAGTCTTCCTTTGCGGGCTATGTCACTTTCTCCTAGATGGTGGATTTATTTTATTGTTATTCTTTACTCATGTCTTCCAATCTATTCTTTAGAATTTTTTTGGTAGTGGATTTGTCTCTACCCAACAACTTGATCATTGACACATTTCATAATAGATTTAATGATATCTTTATTCCTTATTTTCTATGGATGATATTTAGTGTGCCCATGACTATCTATATACTGTATTTAGAGCTTACGTATATTTATTATACGGTTGGCATGTATGTTACATAGTCCTACATATTTTTGGACTATGGCATTACACCTACAAAGAGTACACTCCTTCAAATAAAGATTATGATTTCTTACTATGTATAAGGAATTGTTGTGCAATCTCTCTGTGCAGGTGTCTCTCGAAGGGAGACAAGAAGATAGAAGGGCTAGCTCCTCTGATTACTACATGGATGACTCATCTTTTTCCTCCTTCCTCAGATCCGTAGCGAGTCGAGGTGAGAGAGACGTAGACTCATCAGCAGATTAGGGCTATAATCCAGAGTACGAAGAAGTCCGTGGTTGGGGATGACCGGGGTACTCGGTCAATGGAAGACCTATCTTACTTGCGTCAGTACATGTAACCTCTGTCTAATAAGGCTATTTTTTCGGCTTTTTGATACTCTGGTTGCGGCTGTACATGGTCCCCGAGGGTTCGGGTTCGATAGACCGGATCAACAGTAACATAATACTCCCATCCGTGAAGTTAATATTTGGGCGTAAGTTAGTCCTTCTTCCTGCGATGGTTTGCTGCCTCCAACGAGGTCTCCGTCTTTTCAATCAAAATGTTCTAGACCACAAGGGGACTGGTAACTTCAACCATATAGAAATGCCTTACCACTACCTGTTAGGGTGGTTCTTGCTACACCATCACTCTTTAGTGTCTATTGAAGAGGATAAGAGTATTTTGGAGGAAGATGCCTTCTTGTGGCAATATGGGACGATGACATGGGTTTCCAAAGGGGTACCATGTTGTCGGCAGGCCTTGGCCTCCCTGGATGATTACTCTGTCTTCTCCGTAGGGCTCGATTTCCCTTGATGTAGAGATAGGCACACATGTGCTCTCTGCCCTAGCCAGACGTCGGATTTTCTCTATAAGAACGTCTTATTTGGTTTATTGGAGCAAGAATGTCGTTTCTTTGGAGCCTTATTTGCCGAGAAGATTTACCAGGCAATTTAGATATTGTTAGCTCTTATTGGAGAATCCAAATCCGCACCTTGGGTTTGAGGGGAACATGCTGGAGGTGTGTGAGCATGGAACTATTACTCTGCTACTGTACTGGTATAGAGTTCAAGTTACAGAAAGTTATCCAACTATTGTCTTTACGTCAACTACCTTTCACTGTCAGACAAACGTAACCCCGGTTGGTTATAGTGTGGAGACTAGCTTTATTGTGGAGATGAGGCAGATGCCTCTGCCTTCTTCTCTTCAGCAACTTCCTGAGAAGCGCTGTTGCAGACGTGCCTCTGCGAAAGAGGTCTGCTTTTGGTTAGTTTTGTAGGGATAATTCACAGCATACGGCTCCGGATGCAAGCTGTCCTCGGCAACCTGGGAAGCGATCAACTGAAACAGTTTTGCGATGTGTCGAGGTAATCGCCCATAGATCATGAGGGCCTAGAGTTCTGAAGGTTGTCCAGTCCCGAATGCTTTCTTGGCTCACCACGTCCCTTTTTTATGAGTTAGATTTGGTTTCGTGCAGGCATCATAGAAGCAGACTTCTGCTTACCATTTGGTGTACCCTGTGATTGGGGCGGATGAGGGATCTGAAGAAGACATGGCGAAAGCTTCATAGGCCTCATAATCGTTGGGGGTGCCGGGGAATCATGACGCTCCCTTTGGAGGGACATCATATTCCCCAGGTATGTCGGGTTATTCTGGGCCTCTGTATCTCTGTTTCTCAGTTCCAGCTGAGGCTGAAGAGAATGTTGGGGAATAGATGGAAGATCAGCTAGTCATGGGGAGGTTTAAACCTTTCATGCCAGTTGAAATTGTAGGCGTAGAGGCGACTTCTGCCGGTTCAGCAGCGAGCACCAGTAAGTTTGTTAAGATAGAACCGACTCATGCGTCTCTTCCTATTGCGGTTGAGGAAGTGGTTAGTGTACCTCCTTCTCCGGTTCATACAGTGGGTGCTGATGAGTCTCCTCTACAAGTTAGGGCTTCTTTGCCTGCTTTCGATTCTGGTGCTGACAATACGAGGTTGCTTCTGTGGAGACCATTCTGGTCAGGCTCCCTAGCCTGCATGCGTCGCTATAGGATGTCGTAGCTTCTAGGTCTCCCACTTTGGCGAAGATGGTTGGCAGGCCAGTTCTCTCATCCACCGCTTCGGGTGTCGGCCTTGTGGAGGAGATCGTGACCCCTTTTATTCTGCCCGTACTTGACGATGTGGGTGGTATGGCTGAGATTCTGATCGGGACCTTCCCCCTGATTCGAAAGTAGAGGATCCTGGGCTTCCAAGTAATAGGCCACCCCTTCTCTTAGGCTAAGCATGGAGTTGAGTATCAGATCCAAACCCTCTGAGCCTTTCCTGGCCTAGGGCGCATAGCCGAATCACTTATTCTCAAGCTTAATTCAGTAGAGCAGTGTCTCGGTAAGCTTCAATATGCTCAGGAGACTGATATAGATGTACTGGCCTCTTCCGAGTGCAATCGTCTACTTGACAAGGCTGCTAAAGGGAAAGTGATATGTGTTGAGGGTATGAGTGCCCTTAGTTGTGAAATTTGTCAGTTGGTTAAGAAGCATCGCTAGTTATCTAATGCAACGGTGCGACTATCTTTGAAGCGAGACTTCATCACTTAAGAGAGAATGAGGATTACAGCGGAGGTTAAAAAGATTCAAGCAGAAAACCAAAGACTGGAGCTTCCTCTGAGTGGCCTCACCCGACATTAGGGAACCACTAGTCAGATGTTGGAGAAGATCAGTGCGTCTTTTGCGGCCATGGAGGCCGCAGCGAGAGATCTGAGGAATAGGCTTGCCTCCCATACCTGCCTAGAAGACCCGATTGTTGTCGAATATGAAGCTAGGTATATTGCTTGTGAGAAGAAGGAACAGCTCATAGCTTCTCTCCGTCAGCAACTTCAGGGATTTTGCATGGACATTTGAATATGTCCTTCCTCCTTTTTTTGTACTTCTTCATATATATATATATTTTGAATAGAAGAAGTAATGTCAATTTGACTCCTTATTTTTTTATCTTTGTTTATTGACCCATTCTGAGATCGGGCTCGCTCGGGCTTTGTTGGGGTGTGACGTGGCAAACATGTAGTCTTTTCCCTTTTTGTTGCCGTCGTAGCAGGCATAAGGCTCGAGTGCCTTGATTTGACCAGGTCCGGTTGGAAGTTAAAAGGATAGGCTTCTCGTTAGACGTGGAGAATTTACTCCTATTTAATAGGGGAGTGGCTCTTCACCTGCCCTCTTGATGAGTCTTGTGGCTTAAATAGGGCCTGGGAGACCCCTTATTCCATAATCCCATCTATTTCTCTTCTCCAGTCTTTTGTACCCCTTCTCCTCTTATGGCCTGGAGCCTCCTTCTTCTTTGGTGGATCGAGCATGATTCGTAGTGGCAGTTAGCACCATGTCTTCAGACGATACGAAGGTTCAAGCGCTAGAAAGTACTTCTGACGTTGTGGGAAACAGTCTCGAATGCTCCCTTCTACACGAAGATTCTTTTTCTGATATGGGGATGAACCAGGAAGCGGCGAGTCTTGTAAAAAGTGGGGTTCTCCCTCTTCTTATTGCTAGCTTCAACCTTCTTGGAGAAGTAGGCATGCTACTCTTGCCTTGGCGAAGAGGATGCTGATCACCATGTTCTGGTTGATTGTTTGTCCCCGTACTTCTTCCATGCGATGGCGGTTGATGGCCTGTTCGGGAGGCGTGGCCTTGACCTTGGGAAGAGGCTTGGAAGCTTTTTTGAAAAGCGTCCTCTCTTGTAACTTCTTGTCATCTTCTCTGGGATGCCTTTAGGAAGAGGTTCGAAAGCTTACGAGACACTCGAATTTTTTCAGTACAGGTAGGACCTATGACATGCTGACCCTCCAAAAGAAGCGGTACACAAGTGTCGAGAACGCAGTTGCGGCAAGATTCCACGTAGAAACAAGTTCTTATTATATGTGACTAGAATATGTAACAGATTTTTCTTTTTGATAAGGGTCTCTGTCGTCTCTTTTGTAAGGATGCAAGTATTTTACTAAAGGTGTGATGGACGTAGTAGAAAATATCCCGACACCCATTTTATAGAGAGTTCGACATCTTATAAATGGATCTGTTCATATTCAAGCTTTATAAAAGAAACTTATTCAAGAGATACGGCATATTGAGGAGCCGCATGTTTCTTCTTCTTTTTTTCTTATTTTGGAAACCGGCCCGTGGGGCCTTGGCCTTAAAACGCGTTCTTTATGTGTTCCTTTATAGAAAAGAAGATTATGTCGGTTACGGCCTGGGCTTCTTCTTCTTCTTCTTCTTCTTTTGTCTTGAGGCTGAAAGGACCACAGGCTGAACTATTTTGTCCACCAGATTCGGGTGTACCCACATAAATTTGTGCCTTACAATCTTGATTGGGGTAATTCCGGCAGCATGGTTGCACGCTGGTGGAATGTTGACTGTTTCCATCGTGGCTTTGGGAATCGGGACCACTCCGTCTTGGACTTCGAAGTCGAGGGTAGTAGCCTTTGCGTCGATGAGCCGTTGGATATGCCCTTTTAGGATGTAACAATCCTTGGTAGTATGGCCAATGAATTGGTTGTAGAGGCAATACTTTGGATTATCTATCCTACCTACTTTGTCTAGGCGCTTTGGCTCGAGGAACCGGAGCGTATTGTTCTTCATTAGGACATTGAAGATGTCGACGACTTGGTTGTCAGTGAAGGAGTAGTTGTCCCTTCGCCTGGGTGAGTCCGTCAATGGTTGCTTCACCCCTTCTTTCTTTATGTTGACGACGAGGAATTCATTCCCTCTACTTTTGTGCACGTCGTTGTTGTTTGAGGGCACATCCCTCTATCTCTAGTGTTCAGAGCTTGGAGCCCGATCAGATGAATGCCTTTTGCATTCTTCTCAGCTTGGTCGATGCTTGCGATGAATGCCTCCTAATCTGAGTGTTGGCCTGTGCCTATGCAGAATTTGGTTGCTGGCGTCAGACCCCGCCAGCATGTATCGATGAGGACCATCTCGGGAGTCCCCGGAGGCATCTTCAGGGCGTTGCCTAAAGCGCTCAATGAAGTCGCGTGCCCGCTCTTTGTCTTGTTGGACTATATCAATGAGGGTGGACAGTGTCATGTTCATCTTGTTGCCATAGAAGCATGCCAGGAACAACTCCTGGAGGTCGTCGAATGTCTTGATTCTATTATCAGGGAGGCTGCAAAACCATTCGTATGTGATATCGTCAACGCTATGAATTGTGAGCAGGGCATCGTCTTTGGGTAGATGCCCTCATAGACTCGAAGTAGTTTAGGTACCAGCGTGGTGGCGACTTCCCGTCAAAAGGAGTTAGAGACTGGAGTTTGTACTTCGGGGGGAACACTACCTTGTTTCATTCGGTGGGATAAGGTTGTCTTATCCCTATACTCTGCATTCTTTCCAAACTGCTGATGGATTCAAATTGAGCCCGTAACTCTTGAATCTCCATTCGGTCACCGTTGGTTGGAGCCGACATCGATGGTTGCGGGCTAGAGGGATGTTGGACTCGCTGTTAAGTCCTGCCTCCCGCATTCCTTATCGCGAAGTCGTAGGTGGCTATATTAGCCCTTATATCCACCAACGATTGGGATATGGCATTGAGTGTGGCCATCATTGTTTCCAGAGCGTCGAGCTGTTGTCGGTCGCTTGTACTAGCATTGTCATCACCGACCATGTACACCGTTCGGCAGTTCGGAAGACTTAGCGAGGGTACGGGATCGCCTGTCCTAATTCCCTGGGCTTCTTCTTTACCAGGGTAGGGAACGCATGGTGGCATCGTCTTCTGATTCCAACGGCTGGCTACCCCCTAGCCACTGTAGTAGCTTTGTTGGGTGAAGGTCTACCCCCAGCTTTGCGTCTTATCCTTGATGGTCGCTACCTCAAGCATAAAAATAGGTGGAGAAGACATACTCCCGGGTTGCGGCATGCCTTTATACGAGGGTATCCTTGACCGGGTATTCTGGAATACCCTTATCATAAGTATAGCCATGTGGGCTAACCTTTTGCTGGTGGCCTTCTCGTGCTTGTTGAGGTAGAGGGTACCTTTGGCCCTTTGGGACGGGAGTATTCCTTCAGGAAGAGTATTATGAAGCATGAACTGGTTCATCTCCGCTGTCCGCTGTAGCTGTTAAAAGACGGGTAGCTTGTTCGTAGATATTACTGTCTGAGAACAACAGTTGATGGTAACTCGGGTGCAATACCCCATGGAGGGTTTGCTGCATGTGCCACCATCTTTTTTACCCCCCACTTGCGATCGATTATTTTCCAAGTCCGACAGAGGGTGATTGTCCGTGCCATGTGGGTTGTATGGCTGATCAGACGAGACTCCCGAACCATCACAGGGGCTCAAAATCTTGGACCCCCAATTTTAAACGAACAATAATAATTTTGAGGCCCCCATCAAAATATTAAATCCCAACCACTGCTGGATGTGAATTTTCTTTGGATTTCCCATAAAACCCCACTCTCAATAATGCTCATCCACAACCATTATGAGGCCTCCATCAAAATATTAAATCCCAACCATCAAAATATTAAATCTCCATCTTTGGATTCCCCATAAAACCACACTCCAAATAATGCTCTTCCCCATAAAACCCCACTCCCAATAATGCTCTTCCCCATAAAACCCCACAACCGTTGATTCACCAAGATTAAATCTCAACCACTCTTTATCTTGGCACAGTCAGCCATAGGATTCAAAAACTTTGTGTTTTGTATATCCACATGATTTTGACGGGTGCATGTGTGTGTCCGATAGAGCCTTTGTTAGGGACCCACATAATCATCTGGGTCACCTTCTGATGAATGCCCGCTGAGGCAACGGTCCGATTATGTTGAACCGACTTTGTTGGCACTACCACATTTTAGCTTGAGGGTATTTTGGTCATTTGAGAATTTTTTGAATTTATTTTAATTTATTAAAGTGGTGATTGTTATTTTTGACTTTGGCTAGTTGAGACTTGGAGACTAACCTAGATGTTGACTCTAGCTATGGTGACTTGGTTAGCATGGTGGGACCCTAGTCTAACTTAAGTCAACCCAATTTTAGTCATTTAGAATCAAGTTTGAAATAGGAGAAATAAAGACTAGGTTTGAGGACTTGACTTATGAATTGATTCCTTTACCAGTGCAACTTGGCCCATAGCCCACTAGTAAAACCCTAACCCTAATTTCAGCCTTAGGTGGCCACCATATTGGTAATTCCCCCCTATAAAGTCTCTCATTCACTTGTTCTTGACTCTTTTGTGTTGAATCAACTTTTTGAAATGAGAGGTAATTTCTATTCTTCCCTAATTCATAACTCTCTCATTTTTATTCCTTTTTGATTCAAATCTTTTGCAATAGAATCTAATCAGCCTCTACTTGATGTTCATGGAGAGTAATTTTAGTTTGGGAACAATTTGGAGAGTTTGGCTAGCAAGGAAACCATTCGATTTGGGGCTTTTCTTGCCATTTGACACACTATAGGTAAACCCTCTAAATTGTATTAAATTTTGATTTCTTTGCATGGTAGCCTAGATCTAGGTGTCCCCTAGCCGTGTGTAAGTTTCGTATCAATTTGCATTAATTTTGTGTCCGTATCGGACACGTATCCTAACCTAGAACTAGGTATTTGATGAAATGCCACACTCAATATTTTTCCACTATTTTTGAATTGTGTTTGAATGGATTTGTAGAACTAAGGGTCGTGTTTGATTTCATGTCAGTTGTGGGGGATTTTAGTATCGTATCGTGTCAGCACGAGGACATGAACTCGTCGCAGCAATCGCGGGACACCGTCCTGCTGCTCGGGGTGCATTTCTCCTCGAACACGGCGACTCGACACTTGCCACTTTGCGAGGAATGAGGGGCAGTGTCTGACACAAGCCCCCTCGAGTCTCGAGTCACTTTGTGTCAAGTCGGACACGCATTTGAGCCCGCACTGGCCATCGCCTACTGTGCGCGTGAGCCACAGACCCCTCTGACACGGGCTTCGTCGTGCCTTATTGTCTCGTGGACACGAGTCAGGATGTCAGGGTTGTAGCCCTACCCTAGGAGAATCTCTGGACACGCACTCGTGCTGTGTCGTGTCGTTTGTCGTGTGCTAGACACGCGTGAACACGTGCACGAGGCAGCGTGTCTATGCATGCATGAGCAATGTTTGTGAGCGTGGACACGCCGTATCCGGCCTTATTGGACACGAAATGGTTCGAGGGACGCGTACACATGTGGGGCTTTGGTTACCAACCATTAGTTTTGATTATTAATTGATTTTCGAATTTAAATTGTGTTATCCCCAATTCCCTGATACCTAGTTCACTGATTTGAATTTCTGAGATTCAAATGTATTTTTAAACTGTTTCCTAATGATTATTTGCAATGTTGATTCATCTATATGTATGTAGGTTTTATCTACATGTTAGGTTCCTTGTTTAGCTAGGTGTTTTAGTTTTTGAATTGCTTAACATGGGATTTCGAATTTGTTTTGACTGTCAAAACTGAGAACTGTTCAGTACACTGTTTTCCTGAGACTTAATGTGTTTTACTGATTTTGTTGGTGGTTGAATTGCTATGTTGATCCCCCATATACATCTGAGTTTAAGTAGCACAATAGGATTCATGATTTACATTGGATTATGGGTTTTCAATTGTCCTTTGACTGTCACAAACCTGAGAACTAGTATACTGAAATGTGTACAATGAAATTGAATAACTAAGGATATTATATGTACACACAACCTGAGATTCAACATTGTCATATATGCACCAATTTCCATGCTATACACACACACTCATGTACACACTCTTTCCTGTCATGTACACACACTCACACATGAGCACACATTAAGACACCCTAGCCTATGTTATATGCACACACACACTCACACAATGCCACACACACAAATATAACACACTCATGTACACACACACATGCACATGTACCTGTCATTCTATTCCTCTCTATCTCTCTATATATATATATATATATATATATATATATATATATATATATATATATATATATATATATATATATATATAGTCCGGCGCTCGTAGCGCAAGTGGCACGAGGGGGGGGGGGGGGGGGGCTCTCGGCGGGGAGACCCGGGATCGAGCCCCCCCTCCCGCACTAGCCGGCTGGGTGGCGCTGCCACGGGCTAGTGCGCGGATACCCGGACACATAAAAAAAAAAAATATATATATATATATATATATATATATATATATATATATATATATATATATATATATATATGTTGCTATATTATTTAGTGTATATAGATGTGTGAAAATATATGTATTACCAATATGACTATATGGCATATAGCCCTATGGATATAGCCTATGGTCCCTATGTGTTTTCCTATGTGTATGGCATGAATACACATGAGATGTGTGTTGATAGAATTGCATGGCCTTGTGTTGTGTGAATGCTAGGCTAGATATGGTTAAGCTTAGTGAGACTTGTTTGGGATAGGTTGACCTAGTTGACCTAGTTTGACTAGTGTAGTTGACTAGAGTTGACCAAAGGTTGACTTTAGCCTTAATTGACCCAAACATCATGTAGAATGCATTATAGCAGTCTATTTTACCATTTTGGATATGTTGTGACTTGTACTGTTCTATAGGAGCCAGACACCACTCCTCAGACAGTATATTCTCTTCAGACATACAGATATCAGGCGAGTACATTCTCTGGTCATTTCATTCTTGCTTAGGATTATATTCCTGCTCTAGATTACTTTACTTGATGTCACGTTGGTAACATGGATTGGTCATGAGATGTTATCCCTCTCGGGAGCATCGGATACTCATGTCTTGTGTGTTTCACTTACATCATGTATCTCATGCTTCTATTATCATGAATCTATCATGAATCTGTTTGTGATTCCTGTACTCTCATGAATCACAGAGCCTTCACAAATCTATTCATGAATCACTCATTATGAGCCAGTAGCGTAATCATGAATCTTAACGTAACTTGACTGGATCCTTGTGTATTGATTGGAGAAATGGGGAGTAGAACTAAACATGTGAATATTCCAAGTAGTGTAGTCATGAATCAACTCTTAGTGTAGCCATGAATCACCTCCAGCTGTTCACATGTTTATCTTGTACTCTGATTCACTAGTCATTGATAGTTCTCTATATATATATTGTAGCTATTTACTTACAGTTCTCTCTTTTACACCATGTTGTTCTTTCAGTTTCATGTGTCTTACTCTCTAGCATGTTTATATTTCCTAACCTGTTATGATTTGCGTAAGATGTATTGTGCTCGCTCCTGTCCTGACTGGACCTGTTAAAAATATTACAGAGGATGACGAGGCGCTCTGTACCACTTACTATGGGACTACCCTAGAGGATTGCTGTGACTTGGATCTCGAGAAGGATCCATTAGCAGTGGATGACACACCCTTAGTCTAGAGTGTCTTTTCAGTTGTATTTATTCTCTGGATTATTGTATTTGAGTTGGATGTTCTGGATTGCTATGATATCTTAGACACTTAGAATTCTCTATCTATTATATTTTTTGTGGATTCGTTTCATATCTATCTATCTTATCGTATTCTACCTTAGTTGTAATTGAGACTGTATTTCTGTATTGTCACCTCCACTCGGAGTGTATATACTATACAGGTACCTTATATTGTTAGATGTTGTGACTTAGGACAGCGTTCTACCGCCGACACTGCGGCGTAGGCTGGGCGTATTCACTTCTCGTACCCTTACTCTAGGGTGCGGGTCGTAAAATTTGTACTAGCATTTAAGTAGTACAATGTGTCCAGGTCATCTTCATGGGCGGGGTTGTCACGACTCACACTCGATTAAAGGGCACGAGCACGTGGGTACGTCCGGCATACGCCACAGTATCGGTAGTAGAATGCTATATAGGTCGACTGTAATATCTACATCTAACATGTATGGAATATAACTTGTCATCTTCGCACGGAGAAATAATATGACATCTGTAATATAAACTCAATCACATGATCTAAAGGAAGATAAAGCACGATAATTGGATAGAAGATAAAGAAGATGAAAACTAAATAGCATAAGTCACAACACACATAAGTCTAGAAGTCTAAGTCAATAATATATATCCTGAAATAATATAACAGACCCAATGTAGCAATCTGGAGACAAATCCAGCAAAACCTAGCTAATAACTAAGTCACTACTGGAGGTGCTTCATCTACGAGCACCGGCTTCACGGGCAACTCCTGAGTAATATCCTCATCTATCCCCGATTCTTAGTAAGTCGGACAAAAGTACTCTAAGTCCTCTAAAAAATATTATCCAGTCAGGATTGGAACGAAGTACAAACACTAATAGCAGTTTCATTAAATTGACAAGTGCTATAAATAAACAGTATGTAAATGAGATACATGATGGATAGCAAAACTGAGCAGTAAGAAGTACAGGATAAACAAGTAAGACACATCATGGTAATATGGACATGTAAGTAAATCAGGAATATGTGTAACAGGTAATCAGAATATATCATGTAATCTAAACGGTGCCTTAGGATATTAGAGTGTTATGTGATCGGCTTGGGATCAAGATCAGGCTATTCCATATGACCAGTTATGCACAAGTACAAGTGCAGGTAAAATAGATTAGCCCGACCATGAATGGAAAGCTATGCACAAGTACAAGTAAGGTCAGGCTACATCTTATGTGTGGTGAGCGTGAGCTATGAACAAGTAGTTTGGGAATGATCACATAATCTCTAATAACTCCCCCAATCCCCCGAATAGTGTAATGGATCCAGCTATGTCACATTATGACACAAAATTCATAAAGTAGGGGGCTAGTCCACTCCTGAATCGGTGTCTATACATGAATAGGCAAGAGGAATTCAAGTGATATACAGGGTCCACCAGGGAAATAACATCTCATGACGGGATCCAAAGTATACTAGTCCGTGTATCCTCGTGTCAGAAATCAAGTAAAATAGTACAACTGAATTTATAAAAAGTATCAAGGTAATGAAAACTATCAGAAAATGTACTCGCCTACGGTCCTAAGCAGTAAATGTGAATCGAGGCCTAAAGTGGAGTCACAAAGACTTATATATGAGATATACATGTTAAATTGTGTCCTGGTGTGTTAAACTGAAGAACAGTTTGGCAACTCTAGAGGGGGGTGAATAGAGTTTATATAGAAAAATAGCCAATTAAAAATAACTCTTTCACCAACAATAAATAATCAGAGTAAAGTGCGGAAAATAAATGAAGAGCAGAAGAGCATACGCAAACACAGCATTTTAACCTGGTTTCCCTCGTGGAGGACTAGTCCAGGCCTGAGAACTCTAGCTCAGGATTAAATCTACTATTTGTGAAATAGTAGTTTACAACCCGTGCCTTTTCTTCAGAAGAGCACGTCAACTTCTAACAGAGGATCGCAGTGGCGATTTGCTTGGAATTGTCCAAGCGACTTCTTCGACTCTTGCACAAGAATCCTAACTGAGAGATGCTGAGCACTCGAGACTTAGGAGACTTGTGGCTAGTAGATGGGAAGGGTATGGCTTATTGAGCTTGTAGGAGAGAAGAGAAGAGAAGATTGAGTGAATTGAAATGAGAGAATTCATGCCCTATTTATAGTGTTTTTAGAGGCAGAATTCGGCCAGAATTCGGGTAGGAAAATTCAAAAATTTGGCCGTTGGACAGCTAGCAACCAGCTAACCCTAAAATTAGGGTTCCTGATTTCTAGGGGACAGAGTTCGGCCCGAACTCTGTGTGGAGGCAGAGTTCGGCCCGAACTCTGTCTCCAGAGCACAGAGTGGTCCCAAGTGGGACTTGTGGGCAATTTTTGTTTTGGTGGAGCTTGGGATTTTGGGTAGGCTTATAGACTAAGTTCCAAGAGCTCAGCATAACTCAGAGTACATTTTTCTAGACTCAATAAAATGTAAAAGTACAGACTCGAAAATACACTGAGAGTCGGAAACTGAGCTGTTGTCTGTCCTGAACTGAATGCAGACGTCGTGTGTCGTATTGAATTTATACAGATATTATTTAGTCAATGTAGTCAATATTTGGTTGACTGTGACTTTGTGTCAACAATCTCCCCCATATTGATAATTGACAAAATAATAAATGTATATTTCAATATTCATACCTGGACACAGTTGGTTAAAAACAGCTCCCCCATAAACAATGCCGAGCTAGAATAAGATAGCTCCCCCGTAATCAGTGAACGGTGCCGAGCTAGAATCAATAGCTCTCCCCCATAAATAATGCATAGAACCTGTGGCCTGATAAAATATTTTCCCAAAAACAAACACAAGCACACCAAATATACATATTTCTCCCCCTTTTGGCAGTTAGCAATATATAGACTGCATAAGGAAAAGCATGGGAATAGCAGTATAGATAATGAAAAGTAATCCAACCACACCAAGCAGAGAAGAAATAGTATAATACTGACATAAAGTAGAACTACGAAAAATAGCATAAAATATTATCCACCAACCAACACATCATTAGGGTTTGAAGACATAAATCCAGTACATAAATCAAACTAAAAACTAAAATCAAAAGGCAACTAAGACCATCAGCATGGCAGCAGCATATCAAGCCAGTCTCCATCATGGAGCACGAGAAGGTCCTGGAACATCTGAAGGATCATGGAATGAGCGACGAGGGTCCACAAAAGCATCATGAGGATCCATATACCTCATGACCCACGGATCGTCTATACGATGACCCGCGCGATCTGGATCCCGCTCAATAGGCACATGCAGATTAGGATGACGAGCAAGCGAATACCGCATATCATGCAGAGAGTTCCCAAGGGCACTGATCTGCAGGGTGGTACGGTAATCCTGCTGCGTCCAGCGATCATCCTCAATAGCAAAGCGATCGCGAAGCATAGTCTGAAGAGACTCAAGAGTGGCAGGAGGAGGAGGTGCATCCTGACCAAAAGGAGGGGCGTCAGGCTCCTCATCAGCAGAGTGCTCAGATGACTCAGAAGCAGCGACAGGCTGAAGGCGTCGTGCTTTGGATAGAAAGGCAGGTGCAGGCAGGAACGGACAATCATGGATAGGAATGATGAAAGCACGAAAGACTAAAGGAAGATAGAGAGGATAAACCAAAGCTCTTGGTTTCTTCCGACAGTTGATCATCCAATCTATCATAGTCCGTGGAAAGTTGAATGGAATACGATAGTGGAGATGATATAGGTGGAGATAGTATTGAACACGATGCGATGAAGTTCATAAAAGTAGGGGTGAGATGCTTGGCCTTTAGCTTGCGAGGACTTACGTTAGGAGCACATAAATCCTCCTTGAATCCTTCAAGGGAAGTATCGCCAACAAATTGAAGTTGACGTGCTTCCACAAGCTTGTCCCACACATCAAGATTCGGGAGAGCAAGAAAGTCTCCCAACTCAGAATCATTGAAGGCAATGTTAATGCCAGCAACCCGGGAATAGATGTGGGTTGCATCGTGAGTCAGATTACAGTAGAACATTTGGATTGCACTATGGTAAATGACAGAATTGGAAGCAACTAGTTCATCCAAACAAAGATCACGAAATAAAGATGCATATAGAAAATATGGAAAAATTAATAGGATGTCCTGTGAATACCTGACGATTCCGAAAGTCACTAAACCAGTTGTTTGATGCATCTAGTGAGACAAAAAGTCTGTTGTCATAGGTGGAAGGATTTTGAGGACGAGGTGGATTGAACAAAGGATGGGATGGTTGAAGTTGTTCAATGATTTGTTCAATTGATGGAGGAGAATCCGAAGAGGAAATACTCTCAACTCGAATTCTCTTCCCACGATTGAACAAGCAAGGAGCCATTAAAAGATTTTAACTAGAAAAAAAAGAATGGTACCTCAAACAAGTAATAAACAATGGAAGAGAATGGAGAGAAACCCCTTTTTCTTGATTTTGAGAAGCACTGGAGCACTCTAGATCAAAAACTAGGGTTAGGGTTTCAAGGAAAGATTTTGTATAGGTGAGAAAGGTGGTAGTAGTGAAGGAGAGAGATGGAATCCCGACATAAAGTAGGGTTTTGTCTTTGGTCGGGTGAAATATTGACCATTGGATTAGAATTGATCCAACGGCAGAGCCAGATCCCGACCCTGGAACCTAAGAACCGAACTCGGCCCGAACTCTGATAGGGGCAGAGTTCGGCCCGAGTTATGGATCAATGGTCCAGAACTGAAAACAGGCAAAGAACATGAAGAAAAAGTTTAAGAGTTAAACAAAAGATAGTTGAGGACAACAAAGGGTGTAAAAAATAGAGAGGTACTCAGAAAACAAAATGAACTTTAAAAATTCTCAATTAGGCAATATTAAATCGAAAACAAGCCATATAATAAATAAGGACATATACTGTGGTTCAATAGTCCAAATTTGCCATGGGTTAGCTGCAGGGGCCGGATCCCAGCTAGCGGTAGTCCTGAGGACTAGTGCACCGTGTCGCTTAGGCTTTTACGCCTTGTTGTCAGAAGGACCCTTTCGGCTTGTACCCATACCAAATTCTTCGAAAAGAATCACAATATACTCGATATTTACGCAGGTGAGTTTCAATTTATAACTGCTTCATCTAAAATTCCAAGTTCACGACAAAGAAAATTGAAGCGCTCTTCGGATAGTGGCTTAGTAAAGAAATCTGCCAGCTGATGATCAGTGTCAATAAATTCTAAGTTAATCGTGCCATTTTGCTGATGATCACGCAAAAAGTGGTGTCTGATCTCAATGTGTTTAGTGCGTGAGTGGCAGACATTCTTAGTCAAATTGATTGCACTAGTATTATCACAGAATATAGGAATATGCAAGAAAGATAACTTATAGTCTTCAAGGGTTTGCTTCATCCACAGAATTTGTGCACAACAACGCCTAGCTGCTATGTATTCAGCTTCTGTTGTGGATAGTGCAACAGAGTTCTGCTTCTTGCTAAACCATGAGACTAAAGCCTTTCCTAATAAATGACACGTGCCGCTCGTACTTTTACGGTCGACCTTACATCCAGCAAAGTCAGCATCAGAGTAACCGATGAGTTCAAATGATGTTGACTTGGGATACCATAGGCCCACTGTAACCGTACCCTTAAGGTATCGAAAGATACGCTTAACCGCGGTCATGTGAGATTCCTTAGGATTTGCTTGATATCTAGCACATAGGCAAACACTAAACATGATATCGGGACGACTAGCAGTTAAATAAAGTAAGCTGCCTATCATACCTCGATACTTACGTTGATCAACGGGTTTGCCGCTCTCATCTGGTTCGAGTTTGGTTGAAGTAGCCATTGGAGTGCTGATTGGTTTTGTTGTCAAGATCGAACTTCTTCAGCATGTCCTTGGTATACTTCGATTGACAGATGAAAGTTCCATTAGCCAGTTGTTTTACTTGCAGACCAAGAAAGTAGTTGAGCTCTCCCATCATGCTCATCTCAAATTCTGTCTGCATACACTTGGCAAATTCTTGACAAAGAGTTTCATCAGTAGACCCAAAAATAATATCATCAACATAAATCTGAATTAATAAAATGGTGTCTTTGAAAGATTTGATAAACAGTGTAGTGTCAATTTTCCCTTTTGAAAAACCTTTCTCAAGCAAGAAACTGCTTAGCCTTTTATACCAAGCTCTGGGGGCTTGTTTAAGGCCATAAAGCGCTTTCTTCAGCTTGAACACGTGGTCGGGAAATTTGTGATTTTCAAAGCCAGGGAGTTGTTTCACATAAACTTCCTCCTTAATAAAACCATTCAGGAAAGCACTTTTCACATCCATTTGAAATAATTTAAAGTTTTGAAAATTAGCAAAAGCACAAAGCATCCGAATGGATTCTAGTCTAGCAACAGGAGCATACGTCTCATCGTAGTCGATACCTTCCTCTTGGTTGTATGCTTGAGCTACTAGACGAGCTTTGTTACGTGTGACTGAACCATCTTCATTTACTTTGTTTCTAAAAACCCATTTAGTACCAATTATTGAGTGATTAACCGGTCTAGGAACGAGTTCCCATACTTGGCTTCTCTCGAATTGGTTGAGTTCTTCTTGCATAGCAGAAATCCAAAATTCATCATTAAAAGCTTCAGAAATATTTTTAGGCTCTACTTGTGAAATGAAGGCAGTGCTAGCAACGGAGTCTCTTAGTGATGATCTAGTAGTTACTCCACGTGAAACTTCTCCTATAACTAAATTTTCTGGATGAGAAGGTTTGAAAGAGAATTTCTTAGGCAAACCCTCCAGAGAATTAGTTTCGGTTGAAGTATTCATTGGAGTAGAAGTTGATGGCTCAACGTCATCATCAAGAGTACTTGCTGCACTGTTGTCTTCATCAAAAGTCACATTTGTTGACTCTTCCACAATAAGTGAGCGTTTATTGAAAACTCTATATTCCTTACTCTTGGCTGCATAACCAAGAAAGATACCATCGTCAGCTTTGGCATCAAATTTGCCTAAGTTGTCTTTGGTGTTAAGGATAAAACATCTACAGCCAAAAACTTTAAAATAAGAGACATTGGGGGTTCTCCCAAACCAAAGCTCATAGGGTGTTTTCTTCGTAATGGGACGAATAAGCACCCTATTCAAAATGTGGCATGCTGTACTTACAGCCTCTGCCCAAAAATATTTCGGAAGAGAAAATTTATTCAACATGACTCTAGCCATATCGCCAAGAGTCCTATTCTTCCGCTCCACAACACCATTTTGTTGAGGAGTTCTAGGACAAGAAAATTCATGATCAAAACCATTTGCATTACAAAAACTTTCAAAATCATAATTTACGAATTCGCCTCCATGATCACTTCGGATTCGAGTAATCATGTAGCCTTTTTCGTTTTGAACTTTCTTTACAAAAATTTTGAAAGCAGAAATAGCATCGCTCTTATTAGCGAGAAAGAAAACCCATGTAAATCTCGAAAAATCATCAACAATAACAAATGCATAAAGTTTGCCTCCAAGGCTAGCTATTCTACTAGGACCAAATAAATCCATATGAAGTAGTTGCAAGGGTCTAGTAGTACTTACAGAGTTGATAGAATGAAATGAGGATTTAGTTGCCTTGTTTAGTTCACATTCGGCACATACCGTGTCCTTTTTGAATGTGATGTCAGGCAATCCTCTCACTAGCTTCTTGGTAGAAAGCCTGGATATAGCATCCATGTTGGCATGACCAAGACGCTGGTGCCAAAGTAGTCGTTCGTCTTTGTGGGCATATAGACATCTACCTGCATTGTTAGTATTTATAGAAAGATAGAAAATGTAGATGTTGTCCTCTCTTTTCCCTTCAAAAGCAATGTCTCCTGTTGACCTATCATAGATGTAGCAACTGTTTTGTCCAAAGTTATATCATATCCATGATCAGCAAGATGACTAATGCTGAGCAGGTTATGCTTTAACTCGGTCACTAGGCAGACATCCTTTATTACAGGAGAAGGAGGATGACCAATGATACCATTACCTATAATGTGCCCTTTGAGATTGTTACCGAATGATACGTATCCTTCTCTCTTCATCGATAGTGATGCAAAAAGATTTGCGTCTCCTCATATGTCGCGAGCATCCACTATCGAGAATCCACTTACTTTCAGTTGAGGAGAGAAGGTCCACCTACATCAAGAGTAGATGTGACCTTTGGTACCCGAATTCTTGAGGGTCCTGAAAAGTTAGTCTTTGGGAACCAAGCATATATCCTTTTATCTACAAGTCTTCTAACTCTGCACTGTGGTGAGATGTGTCCATGTAATCCACAATAAGTACAGATAGCATTCTTATTTATACTAGGAGCATGAGAATAATATCTATAAGCAGCAGGATGAGAATGGACATGATGTGAAGAGTTAGCATGGTGAAGATGATTATGCATGGAATAAGTGGCATGTTGATGGTGTCTATGAGGCATAGAATGATGGTATTGTCTATGATGTGTGACATGCTGATATTGTCTAGATGGCATGGCATGATGATTTTGTCTATATGGTATATGAGGATCTTGTCTATATGGCATTGCATGATGATTTTGTCTATATGGCATGGCATGGTGCTTTTTATGTGTGGAGTGATGTTGATTGTGTCTTTGTGCATGATGAGTGTGTACTGAGTGAGAATTGTTCTTACGTGCACGTGGTTTGTGAAAGTTTGTGTATATAAATGCATGGTTATGTGCTGCATGAGATTGACGTGGTTGACTAGCATGAGTGGTGTTGTGCCCATGTGATTGGGTTTGAGGTTGAACAACCTGTTTACCCAATTTGGTTTCTAATCTTTTAGAAACAGCTTGCAGTTCATCAACCTTAATATTTAAGCCATAAATCTTAGTCATGGAAATCTTGTGTCTACTCTTTTCTTCAGCAAGCAACGTGTTGAGAGTAGTGATTTCTTGAGTTTGTTGCTCAATACGTGCTTCAGCATCATGTAAGCTTAATTTAAGCTTGGATGCTTCATCAGTGTCATTTGTGGGTGATGTGTTTCTAACATTATCAAGAAGTAAAGAAATTCTTTGTATCTCATCTT
The DNA here is from genome assembly GCA_029216955.1 of Iris pallida. Lineage (NCBI taxonomy): Eukaryota > Viridiplantae > Streptophyta > Magnoliopsida > Asparagales > Iridaceae > Iris > Iris pallida. The sequence goes on along the minus strand of JANAVB010009796.1, from coordinate 2,700,943 downwards.
CTAGACTTTTGATTTTGTCCTTGGCATGTTTATATTTACCGATGACCTTTTTATGATCATCGAGTAAATCAGTGAAAGCATCGCCAAGTTCATCAAAAGAAAAGTCATCCAGAGTTTCGTTAGATACCTTGTTGGAGGTTGCCATCAGGCACACATTTGCTGTATCTTGAGGAGAGTCCTTTTCTTCCTCAGAGTCACTCGCTTCACTTTCATGCCAGATACCTGTGTTGGCATATTTCTTTGATGAGTTCTTTTTGTAAGGCTTCTCATAGCGGTTGCTCTTCTTCAGGAATGGGCAGTCTTTTCGGACATGTCCAGTTTTCTTGCAACCGTAACAAGTTGGTTCTTCTTCATCGTCTTCTTGAGGTTCCTTCTTCCTTCGATTGAAGCGAAGGAATTTCCTGAAGTTGCGAACCATGAGAGCTTGGTCTTCATCATCAGAATTATCTTCTTCGGTCTCATCATGATTAGCTCTTCGTTGATGAGCTTTAAGTGCGATCTCCCTGGTCTTCGGAGCGCTCTTCGAAGTCCTTGAGGTCAAGCTCGTGAGTCATAAGCTTACCCATCAAGGTCTCCATTGACATTGTTGTGAGATCGTTTTCTTCTATGATGGCTGTCACCTTAGGGTTCCAAATCTTTGGTAGCCCTCTGAGCAGCTTACGAATCTTCTCGTGGTTTGAGTACTGCTTTCCAAGCGAAGATAGAGGATTGATGATGTCGAGGAATCTTGTGATCATTTGAGTGATCGTCTCACTTGGCTTCATCTTGAAAGCTTCGTATTCTTGAGTGAGACGGCTTATTTTAGATTCCTTGACCTGTGTGGTTCCTTCATGCGTCACTTCTAGAAGTCTCCATACTTCATGAGCCATGTAGAGACCCTGTTGAACTCATTCCTGTCTATAGCACAGAATAAAGCATTAATAGCCCTAGCATCTAGACTTGCCTGTTTCTTCTCCTCGACAGAATATTTGTCGTGTGGTTTCTCAATGAGGTCACCATTGACAACTATTCTGGCGGGCTTTTTGTAACCGTCAGTGACGACAGTCCACAGGTCAAAGTCTAGAGACTTAAGATAGAAGCTCATCCTTGTTTTCTAATATGTGTAGTTAGTCCCATCAAATAGGAGAGGCCTATGAGTGGACTGACCTTCACCATGATTGGAAATCAAGGGTTGTGTGGTTGCCATGGATCAGCTCTTAGGATGTTAGTCCTTGTAAAGAGAACAGAGCTCTGATACCAATTGAAGAACAGTTTGGCAACTCTAGAGGGGGGTGAATAGAGTTTATATAGAAAAATAGCCAATTAAAAATAACTCTTTCACCAACAATAAATAATCAGAGTAAAGTGCGGAAAATAAATGAAGAGCAGAAGAGCATACGCAAACACAGCAATTTTAACCTGGTTTCCCTCGTGGAGGACTAGTCCAGGCCTGAGAACTCTAGCTCAGGATTAAATCCACTATTTGTGAAATAGTAGTTTACAACCCGTGCCTTTTCTTCAGAAGAGCACGTCAACTTCTAACAGAGGATCGCAGTGGCGATTTGCTTGGAATTGTCCAAGCGACTTCTTCGACTCTTGCACAAGAATCCTAACTGAGAGATGCTGAGCACTCGAGACTTAGGAGACTTGTGGCTAGTAGATGGGAAGGGTATGGCTTATTGAGCTTGTAGGAGAGAAGAGAAGAGAAGATTGAGTGAATTGAAATGAGAGAATTCATGCCCTATTTATAGTATTTTTAGAGGCAGAATTCGGCCAGAATTCGGGTAGGAAAATTCAAAAATTTGGCCGTTGGACAGCTAGCAACCAGCTAACCCTAAAATTAGGGTTCCTGATTTCTAGGGGACAGTGTTCGGCCCGAACTCTGTGTGGAGGCAGAGTTCGGCCCGAACTCTGTCTCCAGAGCACAGAGTGGTCCTAAGTGGGACTTGTGGGCAATTTTTGTTTTGGTGGAGCTTGGAATTTTGGGTAGGCTTATAGACTAAGTTCCAAGAGCTCAGCATAACTCAGAGTACATTTTTCTAGACTCAATAAAATGTAAAAGTACAGACTCGAAAATACACTGAGAGTCGGAAACTGAGCTGTTGTCTGTCCTGAACTGAATGCAGACGTCGTGTGTCGTATTGAATTTATACAGATATTATTTAGTCAATGTAGTCAATATTTGGTTGACTGTGACTTTGTGTCAACATAAACATGGATATCTAATATGATATATGTATTCTAGGCCAATTCTAGGTCTCTGTGGTCAAACTAGATCAATTTGACTTAAAGGTTGACTTTTAGTGTCAAATTAGTCAACCTTGGTCAAATTAGGTCAACCCTAGGTTTCTAGGCCATTACCTTGTCATACCAAGGTAAGCCTACCTATACTAGGCTATCCTAGTCCCTAATTGGTCACTTACCTAGTCATAGGGGATTTTGGGATACCCTACTACTTTACCCCTTACTCTATTCCTAGTTTACCTATGTCAACATATAGTTAATGCCTAATTTCACATTACCTACCTATTTATATATATATATTACCTACATATATATATTACCTATATTAGGTAACCCTTACCCTAACATATGGGTAATTACCTATACTTGGTAAATTCTCATTACCTACCCAAGGTAATACCATATTACCTACACACTATATGGTTACTTATGCTTAGGCAAATTTCTCCGCCTAACATATAGGTAAACCTATACTAGGTAATTTCCTCACCTAAACCCTATGACAGTTTTCCCTAATACTTACACACTTGTGTATATTACCCACAACCCCACACACACTCAATGAATATCCTAATCACTCCCACACACATCCACACTACTATCATTACCCTAAACTTCTCACAAAACTAGTGTGCTTACACAACACACACACATACTTGTGTGTGCTGCCACCCTCTTACACACCACACACTGTGATGTGCACACAATGGGCCAACACAGGTATGTGCACCCCTGTGTACATTAGGCACTGGCCAAGTGCCCTGTCCAGGGCTATCCCTGCTTGTGTAGGGATCAAATCCCTCATTCTCTTGTCTGTGCATCATGCACAGGCCTAACACAAGCCTGTATAGAGCCATACCAAGGCTTGCACTAGCCTGTGCAAGGCCAAGACAGCCTACTGCCCTAGGCAGCCAATCCTGTCTTGCTCTATACAGAGCTCTGTGAAGAGCTTTCTACACCCTACAAGAGGCTCATCCTACTTGCAAAGGGTCACAAGCCCGACCAACCACTATTGCAAGGCCAAATAGACCCGTACAACCTACCAAGGCCAGCAGCCTCTAAGCTGCTGTAGGGAGCTGGTCCCCAAATTCTAGCTTGTAGGAAATTAACTCCCCTCCTCCTTCAACCTGTCAACTGCTACAATAGGGTTTAATTCCCCTGCTTCTAAGGCCCAAGCAAATTCCCTATTTACCTACTGCTAAGGGGGCCTCCCCTGCTATGCTGGAGGAGAAGAACCCCCCTCCTTCTGACCTTCACTTGTGTGACAGGGCCTACAGGCCCCCTAATCTCCTGTGCAGTAGGTTTAATAACCTTGCAGGGTTCACCCCTTCCTTTCACTCCCTATTTACTGTCACATTAACAGTTCTCCCAAGCACATACACTCTCCTCTCAAAAACTGTCATTAGGACTCTTATATGTGATGGAACTGGGATTCCCAGGACCCCTAGTTTCATGTGCATATTGATCGATGGAAGTTTAATAGATCTAAGACGTGTTCTAACCCGTCATAGCGGAACTAGGGTTCACGAATTATACCTGCGACGGGAAGATACTTTCCAGCAACCTCGAGCAGTCACGATCCTATGATCTTCTGTATGTATTCCTTCCTCGGGTTGGACGTCGTGTGGGCGACGATCTCCCAACCTTTTCTCTCCTTGGCAGCCATCCTTTCTCCTTACGTGAATCATGAATTTAGAGAAAGCTTCTTATTTTTGATAAGATCATGATGGCCAGAGAATAGAGGATATATATAAGGCTATGACAGGGACCATGAGCAGAAATTAGGGTTAGGTCTCCTAACGGATCTGGGTATCCCGTGTTCAGCCCGAACACACAATCCAGGCCCATTAACAATAGCTTGATCCACTAAAGAGCTATTGTTGCACTACCTTCCTAATCCTAAATTATGATTGTGGGTTCCTTTTATTATATGCTCGTTTGGCTTTCCATGTTAAGCTATCAAATGTCCGTCGATCAAATTAAGTTACTGACAACTATATTGATCGACATCTTTTATCCTTAAGTAGTACCACTCAACTTTATTTGTCATGTCGGATATAATCCACTTGTAGGGTTTACATGACAATCCTTATGAGCTCCTTAAGGGGACATCATCAACCCGACGTATCGGGACATGGATTCTTTTTATAATCAATAACCCATCATACATACAATGTTATTACCCAATTCATAAAGGTTGTTGATCCATAATGAATCTCACTCTTTTATGAGTCAAAGTAATACATACTGCATATACATGTCTATTATTATATCCAAAGAGCACAAGCATCCATAATAACAGAGGTGTTTGTTCTCTTATGTAGTCAGTACAAAAAGAACAACCACAAGTGGTCCTATTCAATACACACTAAGTGTACTAGTGTAAACCTATAGTCAAGATAGACTAATACCATATTACACTACAACCTTTCCAATAGATTGTCGAAGTCCATCTAGATTGTGAACTATTATATATTCCATAGGGAACTGATAATATGATCTTCAGTGTGACATCACACACCATATTATCTACAATATAGAATATCAGACACTTGCATTAACACTTGCAACAAATAAAATATGCAAATATTTGTCCATATGATTCTCATTCAAAATTTAAGAAAATAAAGTTAATACAAAAGTGATGCTTTTAGTATGTAACCCTAATAATCTCCCACTTATACTCAAAGGATTGCTTTTTAGTATACTGTTACAAGTCTCCTACTTATACTTAAAGCCATGCTACTACACATATGACTCTCATTCCCTCAACATGACTATCAAAAACCTTAGCTGGTAAGCGCTTTGTAAAGGGATCAGCTAGGTTGTCAGCTGATGCTATCTTGATGACAACAACTTTTTCTTTCTTTACGAAATCTCGTATCAGGTGGTACTTGAGCTCAATGTGTTTACTTGTCTTATGGGCTCGTGGTTCCTTCGAGTTTGTAACTGTACCACTATTATCACAATAAAGTGTAATAGCTTTAGGCAAACTAGGTACCACATCCAAGTCCAATAGGAAGTTTCTGAGCCAAACTGCTTCTTTGGCTGTCATAGAGGCTACCACATACTCGACTTCCATGGTGGAATCAATACTATATTTTTGCTTGATACTCCTCCACACAATGGCTCCACCTCCCAAAGTAAATACATAACCTGAGGTAGATTTCCTGGAATCCCTATCTGACTGAAAATCTGAGTCTGTATACCCCACGAAAACTAAACTATATACTTGGTAAACTAGCATATACTCTTTAGTCCTTCTCAGGTACTTCAAAATATGATTTACGGTAGTCAAATGCTATTGTCCTGGGTTAGACTGATATCTGCTGACCATGCAAACGGCAAAGCAGATGTCTGGTCTCATACATAGAATTGCATAAGCTTCCTACTGCTGAAGCATAAGGAACTACTTTCATGTTCTCTATATCTTTAGGTGTCCTCGGACATTGCTCCTATAAAAGAGCAATTCCATGCCTAAAAGGTAAGAAACCTTTCTTAGAATTTTGCATGCTAAAACGAGTTAGTGCAATATCGATATAGGAAGCTTGGGATAAGCCCAACATCCTTTTCTTACAATCTCGTAGAACTTTGATCCCAAGGATGTGACCTACTTCTTCCAAGTCCTTCATATCAAACTATTTGGATAACCATACCCTTAAATCATATAACACCTTCACATCGTTTCCAATGAGAAAGATGTCATCTTCATAAAGTACTAGAAATGCCACCACGTTTCCATCACACTTTATATATATATATGATTTATCTTAACATTGATCAAATCCATAGGATTTTATCACCTGATCAAAACATATGTTCCAAGATCTGTAAGCTTACTTAAGTCCATAAATGGACTTCTTGAGCTTACAAACAAGATGCTCTTGGTCCTTTTCAATGAACCCGTCTGGTTGCTTCATATAGATGTGTTCCTCAAGACTTCCATTAAGGAAAGGTGTCTTGACATCCATTTGCCAAATCTTATAATTGAGATGAGCTACAACAGATAAAAGAATCTGGATAAACTTAAGCATGGCTACTGGCGAAAAGGTTTTCTCATAATCAATACCCTCTCTTTGAGTAAACCTTTTGCAACAAGCTGAGCTTTAAAGGTTTCAACCTTACTGTTTGATCCTTTTTTCTCTTATAGACCCACTTGCATCCAATGGCTTTTACGCCAATGGGTGGGTCTATAAGCTCCCAGACCTGATTGGAATCCATAGATTCTATTTCAGATATCATTGCTTTTTTGCCAAGACTTTGTATCTTTATCTTGGAATGCTTCGTTTTAGGTACATGGATCATAATCTTGTTCCTCAGGGATGAAATATGACGACTCTTCCAAGAACATATATCTATCAGGTTGTATCATAACCCTCCCACTATGACGAGACACTATCGATTATGGTGCAACATTTGTGACACGTTGTGTAGTTACTTGTGGTTCATCCTCTTGTAATGTTGGTACTGAAGTACTTGGTGTCTCACCTCTCAGTTCTTCTAGAACAACTACTTGTGGGTTTATGGTTCATCACACAGTCTTCCTCTAAGAATCGGGTATTAGTGCTAACAGTGACCTTCTGATCCTTAGGACTATAAAATAAACCTCCTTTCGTTCCCTTGGATAGCCTACAAACAAGCGAACTTCTATACAAGATTCCAACTTATCTGCTTTTCCATTTAGCACATGTGCTGGACTAACCCAAATTGAACATGTTTCGGAATAGGCTTACGCCCAATCCACAGCTCTGTAGGAGTAAGAGGTACTGACTTAGAAGGAACCAAGTTCAAAATATAAGCTGTAGTCTCTAAGGCATTGTAACCACCACTTTTCTAACATAAGGATATTTTGGTAATTATGTAATTTTTTTTATTTTTGATTCATTTATAATATTTTAATTGGTATTGTGTTAGCAGTCGGTTTAACCTTAGCTAACCATGATTAGAGACTAACCATGACATTAGAAACTTAATTACCAAGTTAGATTTGAATTTTAAGTTTTTAGTCCAAATTAGGAAAATTATTGAATTAATTTTTAGGGTTTTAAGTTATTTGACTTTTTGGTATTTTTGCTAAAAGTGTCTCTCCCACTTTTCTAGATTAGGGGTATTTTAGTCTTGTGTGCTAATTTGAATTTTTATTATTATATTATTAAATGATTGTTGTGTAGCTTTGATTGATGTCTTTGGTAGTAGAAGGTGGTATAACCTTAGTCAACCTTGATTAGAAGCCTAATAATGTAATTAGAATTATTATTGGCTTTTTAAAATTTAAATTAGAATTATTGTCCATTTTAGGAATCATTTAATTCATTTCTTTTAGTCATTTTTCATAAAGCCTTTAAGCCTTTTTGTCAATGGGCCTTTAAAGCAACTAGAGGAGTGCTAGCCCATGACCAAACCCTAAACTTAACCCTAATACCTCTTGGTCGGCCACAACAGCAGCCTCCTCTTTTTCATTGTGTTTTAACTTGTAGCCGTCACAAGTTCATAAACCCTAGTTTTCCCTTCTCTTCCAAAGACTCCATTTTCTCGTTTCTCACCCAAATCCTTCTAAACGAAGTGTGTTGCGCCCGTTGGGAGGAGAGGAACCTGCTGGAGATTTGTTAGCGAGGGATCGGAGGCGTTTGATCAGAGGAAATCGGCATCGACGTGTTTGGAGGCTTGTTTCATTGAGTTTTAACACTCAATAGGTAAATCTCTCTAAACACTTGTTAATTTATTTTTTTCTTTGTAGATGCATCCATATAGGTACCCCGGACTTGTGCATGAAGTTTGGTAGGTTTATGATTTCGTTTTATAGCCGTATCGGACACGTGTCGGCCCTATGGAACACGTGTTCGACGAAATACCACTTAGAACTGAAAGTTTTTATTTTTTGATTCTGTTTTCACGAATTGTTTGCTGATATTATTTGAAATAACTTTCGTGAAGATGGATCTTGATTCGACACGATTTCAGTGTCCGAATCGGACACGGACACGAGTGCACGAGGCCCGTGCATGGCCCCGTGCATGCCCTGCTGTCCGAACGTCGTAACTCGATGCACAGGACTCAGTTTCACGTGAAATTTTATGGACGCGTGGAAGCAACCACTGCCCATGTGCTTCTAAAATTTCACGATGTTTCGTGAAGCGTACACGGAGAAATCCAACGCACACGGTTCAGCCAGCATTGTGCACGCGGCTGAAAATCGTCGCTGACACGGCCTTCATACGCAAACGCGACACATGAGGACTCATTCCAGGAGCATGGACATGAAGCCCTAGACCTAATCTACCTAGGGACTTGACCACGTGGCACGACGTGGCTCGTGTAGCGAGCTACGGACGTCGACACGCACCCACGATACCGCACGCGCGCGTACAACCCCAGCAGTCTGAGTGTCATAACTTAACGCACTGGACACGGATTCGTGTGAAATTTTATGGACATGTGGGGGCAACCTCTGTCCACGTGCTCCTAAAATTTCACGAGATTTCGTTGAGTATTCGCAAAGTTATCGCGTCTGCACTGATTCGGCTGATACCGTACACGCGCGTACGTGCCGTGCGATACGCACTGACTGGATACGATACGGACACGGGTTTGACCCCGGGAGTACCCGAGCACGTCACACACGTATACACCGTCGTGTTTGCCATGTTTCATGGGTTCTAGTTGAGTATTGTGCATTTTGAGCTTCGAGTTGGTTTTTTGGGTTTCGGTTGATGTATTTTGAGTTAATTTTGATATAAATTGATTTTATGAGAATTAAACTCAGATTTCTGAGTATATATTATGTTAATTAGATTTTGGACTTGTTGGTATTAACCCCTATTTTTACTTTCAAGTGATACTGTCATATATTATATATATAGCCCCTTTATATCTCTATGTGTATATATATATAATGCTATATTTTTTTTATATAAAATGCTATATATATTACAAATAGTGTGTATATATATATATATATATATATATATATATATATATATATATATATATATCGATCTCAGTTCTGAATTTGATGTTGAGATAGTTTAGATTTGATTTTGAGTGTATATAGATCCATGGTAATAGATATAGTCTAAGGACTAATGAGTTAGTTTAGGATTGACCCAATGAGCCTAAATTGGCCAAGTTGACTAGCAAGTTGACCAAGTTGACAAAAGTCAACTTTGGGTCAAACTTGATCCAAATCGACTCAAACAGACTTAGAATGACTTGATAACATGTGTTTGACCTAAAATTTGGTTGATGGACTAGTTGACTTATAGTTGACCAGGTTTGACCAGAGTTGACCAAGGGTTGACTTTGACCTAGAAGGACCTAGAATCATTTAGAATGCATTGTAGACTTTATCTATTTCATATTAGACACTTTGTAACCTATGGTTGTTCTAAATAGGACTCAGATACTTCAGTTCGTACTCTTATTCTTATCAGACAGTCAGGATATCAGGCGAGTACATTCTCTGACCATTTCATACTTGTTAGGAATTATATTCTTGTCATAGTTTAATTTACTTGATGCTGACACGACATTATCACGGATTAGTACTATATGGATCTTTACATGAGATGTTATCCCCCTTGGGTGCATCGAATACATCATGTCATGTACTTTTCACGAATATCATGTATTTTATGGACTCTTATTATTCATGTACACTCATGTGCTCTCATGTACTCTCATGATCTCATGAGCTTCATGTATAAACTATCATGTACAATAATATAACCTGTCTAGATCCTTGTGTATTGATTGGAACTTAGGGGAGTAGAAATAGTCATGTGAACAATTCCAAAGTAGTGTAATCATGTACAAACTCTTTAGTGTAATCATGTACAAATCAAGCCGTTCACATGTCTATCTTATACTCTACAGTTCTCTATTATCATATATAGATATCTTTGTTTATCAGTTTCTCTCTTTCTTTTATGCTTATTTCTTACATTGCTTCATGTATCTTAATCTATCACATGCTTTATATTTCCTGTCAAGATATGAACTGCGTGAGATGTATTGTTCTCGTTCCCGTCCTAATTGTACTGTTGAAAATATTACAGGTGATGATGAGGAGTTCTACACTACATATTATGGCACCGACTTAGATGAAACCGACAACTTGTACCCTCAAGAGGATCCAGCAGTCGCTGAGGACTTGTCCATTGTCTAGTTGGACTTCTAGACTAGTTTCTTACTTGGATTGTTGTCTTGAGATGTACTTTCAGTTAATTAGATTTTGATGTTGTTTTGAACATCCAAACTTATTTCTTTCTATTGTAGTTCTCAGTTGAGACTATTATCCATCTTTTATCTCTTTATTCCATCTTAGATTCCGTGATTGAGTTGTACCTTTATATTGTTCTCCTTTTGGAGCGTATATTATTGTACATGTATGGTTAATTGATAGATGTTGTGACCTAGGACAACGTTCTACCGTCGACACTACGGCGTAGGCTGGAGGTATCCACTTCTCGTGCCCTTTCACTGGGTACGGGTTGTGACACGTTTTTAGTGGTGGCCCATGCAGGTCGAGATTCGCATTTGTACGATATCGTAGTAGCGTAACGACTTAGTTGTACTGCTGTGTCTGCTATAGAGTATAGGAAGTAAGGTGTTAAAATGAGAGGATACTCAATCACTGTTAAAATTTCTTGAGAGATTCCTGGGACAACCCTTGAGAATCTCATCTTAGCTTCGATTTAAAATCTTTTTCCCTTGATTTGATTCACCCATTACTTCTTGTTATTGAATTTGATTTGATGGATTCATTGTTGAATTTGAATCTGATGTTAGTTGTTGACTTTGAGTTTGTATTTATATATATATTTATTTATTTTATTTTTGGAATTTAGGGTATAACCTGATAACATACTTGATAAGGACAGCGAGAAAGGTAAATGTCTGCCTTATTTATGAAGTTTAGAATTTATCGCAGTCATATTGGCTAGCATGATAAGGACATAGAGCCTGATTTTAGATAACATGATTATAGGGTGTATACCTTAGTTACGGACTCTATCGTTTATTGCAGCTATGCTTACTGGCGTGGCGAAGTTCTGACAACATGATTTCAGGAAGATCCGTATGGTATCAGATTATATCTTGAATTGGTTCATTTCTTTGAACAAATGAACGAGAATAGATTTTTTTTATTATTTCTTTTCTTGCCATTATTTCTTGCATTCATTTTTTCCTTATCTTAATTAACTCTATCCTAATTACATCTATCAACTATCTCATATCTAATTCTGTCATCTATACTTTGAAACCTTTGAATCTCCATATATTTTTACTTTGAAAAGGTCAAGGAAGTAACGTAAATCATCTAACTCGTAAAGGACTTGATCTGTTATCTTATGATAATCTTGGTAGGAATATAATATGATGGACCTTGATATAGGTTTGGGATAGAGATGCGACTGAGATTGAGGATGAAATCAAGAGATCAATATTATCAATTAGAAATGATCACACATAGAGAAATATTTGGATATAAATAATTCATAGATGTACTTCCTAATTGATGAGTATATTCGAGGTCAACTTAGTTTTGAGAACTTGGATAATTTTTGGTTATTGATTCTTGAGACGTTTCACTTTAAGGCTATGATGCTAAATTTAGGGATTTAGTAATGAAGAAGAGATTTTTAACTGTATGCGATGATGATACGAAGTTGAACAAGATATTGTAAGAAAATGACTAGGAACAGAGAGAACAAAAAAAATTTGAGTTATAGAAATTTAGAGATTTTATGAAAATTTTAAATTTAAGAAGAATAATATTTGAAGGTGTACGTTGAAGAAAATATGACGGTTGATTTATAATGGAGAATAAGTTTTGTGAGGCCTAGTGGTTTTAGATTGAATAATACGAGGAGAGTAATTTAAACAACTTCAGGAATTTCATTAAACTTGATTTAGAGGTTTCAGATCTAATTTAGGACAAGGTGGAAGAATTTGGATTTAAAGATGATTAAGTGGTTAGTATTGAGTGCTAATAAATAAAATGGTATGCTTCATGAATAATGTTTTGGAATTTAGGAATTGAGTCTATGGTGTCATGACAAGGTCCAATCTTCATAACTAAAGGGTATAAATTCTTGGTGGTAGTCATATGAAAGTTGATTTTCATATTTGGACTTATGAGATAAAGATATGATTCGCAAATGATGATTAGATAAGCTTGATGGTATCAGAGATAGATAATTAACTTGACTTCCCTATGAAACCTTGTCTTTTGCTTTCCCTATCAAAAGGAGGAAATTGACTTATTTCATATCTTTGAATTATCCTTTAAAAGTTTTCAATATCATTGAATCCTAACTCCCTTGATCACGACTAATCGACTTTGGTCATCTTTTCTTATCGTATTAATATCCTGGGTCGTACTCAATTGAATTAAATTTAATTGTGACCTAGATCTCCATCTTTGGATGCTCATGCTCAGAATTCGATGACCTTGTTCCCCATCTTGCCCAAATCTTGATTTACCCAGAGATTGATCAACTTAGATCGTGTCGAGACTAATTTTTTTTAATATATCGTGATTGGATTTCAATGCTATTGACAGTCGTGCTTTAAACTTCCGTTTGATCATCTTTAGAATAGTAACCCATAGTTAATTCCTACTTTAATTTTTTTGATAATTACCAGTTTTCATATAGGATGGTAGACTGCCTTACAGCCTTGATGATTTGTTGTTTCTTTATCTTTTCAATTTGACACCCTAGATTGTTGTATGTTTTGATACCCTATAACTGTTATGATCTAGTATGACTAGTATACCTAGATGAGACCCTCAACTGCTAGTGTATGCCATGACCCTGTATGCTATTATTTTAAATTGCATGATTTAAATAAATTTTCTTAAGACTTTGATTATTGGGAGATTAACTTAGAAGGAGTACTGCAAACCTTAATTTCAAGGACGAAAACATTTTAAGGAGGGTAGATTTGTAACCACCACTTTTCTAAAATAAGGATATTTTGGTAATTATGTAATTTTTTATTTTTGGATTCATTTATATATTTAATTGGTGTTACGTTAGCAATCGGTTTAACCTTAGCTAACCATGATTAGAGACTAACCATGACAATAGAAACCTAATTACCAAGTTAGATTTGAATTTAGGTTTTTAGTCCTAATTAGGAAACTTATCGAATTGATTTTTAGGGTTTTAAGTTATTTGACTTTTTGGGCTTTTTGCTAAAAGTGTCACTCCCACTATTCTAGATTGGGTATTTAGTCTTGTGTGCTAATTTAAATTTTTATTATTATATTATTAAATTAACTGTTGTGTAGCTTTGATTGATGTCTTTGGTAGTAGAAGGTGGTATAACCTTAGTCGACCTTGATTAGAAGCCTAATAATGTAATTAGAATTATTATTGGCTTTTTAGAATTTAAATTAGAATTATTGTCCATTTTAGGAATCATTTAATTCATTTCTTTTAGTCATTTTTCGTAAAGCCTTTAAGCCTTTTTGTCAATGGGCCTTTAAAGCAACTAGAGGAGTGCTAGCCCATGACCAAATCCTAAACCTAACCCTAGTACCCCTTGGCCGGCCACAACAGCAGCCCCCTCTTTTTTATTGTGTTTTAACTTGTAGCCGTCACAAGTTCATAAACCATAGTTTTCCTTTCTCTTCCAAAGGCCCCATTTTCTCTTTTCTTACCCAAATCCTTCCAAAGAATGTGTTGCGACAGTTGGGAGGAGAGAGACCTGCTGGAGACTTGTTAGCGAGGGATCGGAGGCGTTTGATCGGAGGAAATCGGCATCGACGTGTTTGTGTTTGGAGGTTTGTTTCGTTGAGTTTTGACACTCAATAGGTAAATCTCTCTAAACACTTGTTAATCCTATTTTTTTTTTCTGATGCATCCATATAGGTACACCAGAGCTGTGCATGAAGTTTGGTAGGTTTGTGATTTCGTTTGATAGCCGTATCGTTCACGTGTCGGTCCTATGGAACACGTGTTCGACGAAATGCCACTTAAAACTGACAGTTGCTATTTTTCGATTCTATTTTCATGACTTTCTTGCTGATATTATTTGAAATAACTTTCGTGAAGACGAATCTTGATTCAACATGATTTCAGTGTCCGAATCGGACACGGACACGCGTGCACGAGGCACATGCACAGCCTCGTGCATGCCCTGCTGTCCGAGCGTAACTCGACGCACAGGACTCCGTTTTCCGTGAACTTTTATGGACGCGTGGGGGCAATCCCTGTCCACGTGGTCCTTAAATTTCATGACATTTTGTGGAGCGTACGCGGAGAAATCCAACGCGCATGGTTCAGCCAGCACTGTACACGTGGCTGAAAATTTTTGCTGACACGGCCTTCGTACGCGAATACGACGCGACGAGGACTCATTCCAGGAGCATGGACAAGAAGCCCTAGACTTAATCTACCCAGGAACTTGACCACGTGGCACGATGTAGCTCGTGTCGCGAGCTACGGACGTCGATACGCGCCACGAGGCCGCCCGCGCGCGTGCGTGTGTACAGCCCCTACAGTCTGAGTGTCATAACTCAACGCATAGGATACATATTCGCATGAAATTTCATGGACACGTAGGGAAAATCTCTGGCCACGTGCTCCTAAAATTTTATGAGATTTTGTTGAGTATTCGCGAAGTTATCGCGTCTGCACTGATTCGGCTCATACCATGCATGCGCGTACGTGCCGTGCGCTATGCACTGACTGGACACGATACGGACACATGTTCGACCCCGTGAGTACTCGAGCACGTCACACATATATATACCGTCGTGTTTGCCAAGTTTCACGGGTTCTAGTTGAGTATTGTGCGTTTTGAGCTACGAGTTGGATTTTCGGGTTTCGGTTGATGTATTTTGAGTTGATTTTGATATAATTGATTTTTTGAGAATTAAACTCAGATTTCTGAGTATATATTATGTTAATTAGATTATGGACTTGTTGGTATTAACCCCTATTTTTACTTTCAAGTGATACTATCATATATTATATATATAGCCCCTTTATATCTCTATGTATATATATAAAATGCTATATATATATTACAAATTGTATAGATATATAGATATATATATAGTTGTATGTGTGTGGTGTGTATATATATATATATAAAAAAATAATATATATATATATATATATATATTATATATAATATATATAATATATATATATAATATATATATATATATTATTATATATATTTATATATAAATAATATATATATAAAAATATATAATAATATATATATATATATATAATTTTTTTATATATATATATATTATATATATATATTATATATATATATTTTATATATATATATATATATATATATATATATATATATTTTTATATATATAAAATTTATATATAATATATATATTATATATATATATATATATATATTTTATATATATAAAATTTATATATAATATATCTATATATATATATATATATATAATATATATATATATATATATATCAGTTCTGAATTTGATGTTGGGATAGTTTAGATTTGATCTTGAGTGTATATAGATCCATGGTATATATATATACAAATCTAAACTATCCCAACATCAAATTCAGAACTTATATATATATATATATAATATATATATATATATATATATATATATATATATATATATATATATATATATATACCCTTTTTATTCATTCAAGGCACAAACTGCCGAAGCCTATACAAGTAAGCTCAAACAAAATACAAGAAGAAAAGGATAAGCCACTCGGAACTAGAAATCCGAAGGCCCGAAGAGCCAGAGCCCAATCAGAAAGATGCCAATTTCGAGGAGCTAGGAGAAAAGAGCGTTCCAAAAAACTAGCAGTGCGAGCAGCTGTATCTGATCTTTCGGTTTTGTCGGATAACCTCCCTAATTAGCTGGTCGACGGAGTATTGGTGACATTCATATCTCGCCTTATTGCGGTTCTTTCAGAGGACCCACATAGCAACCGTCGCAACGATCTGGTGACCGTGGAAAGTAGAGCCCATCCTGCCAAGAGATCGTTGAAGCGCCCGGCCCCCTGATGCTGCCCGTAACGCTGAGCGAGGACCCTCCACACCTGATCAGGTAAATCCCCTTGACAGAAGATATGGTTGGTGGTTTCGGTTTGACGCTCCGAGCATCAATTACACGCAGACGCGAGACTGAACCCAATGGTGTTGAGATTTTCATCAGTAGGCAGCTTTTTTTTGAGATGCTCTCCAAATAAGGAAGGACCATTTTTTGGGGATGGTAGGGGATGGCGCTCCAATACCCCGAACCACTCTTCTCGTCGAGCTGACTGAGAAGGAGCCAGAAGCTTCGGCCGACCACCTCAGTACATCGGGCTCGGGGCCAAGATTAAGATCGTTGTTTCGAATTCACTCTACCGCCGCCTCTTCCCTAACCAAATCCCGGATCTGGTTCCAATTCCAGTCATTCCCTAGTTGATCCCACAAATCTTTGATCTTTATGTGTCCCGGAGCCGTCGTTAGGTTGGGGAGCAAGGTGTCTCCCGCCCAACGTTCCAGGAAGGTCGAAGATTCGTCGTTACCCAGTTGGAGCCTTATCAACGGTTCAGCCAAGGCTCGTCTCGTGATAATTCGTCGCCAAGCTGCGGAAGTTCTGTTGTTGGAGATAGCCAACGATGGGTGGATATGTTTGAAGTAACTGGCCTTCATGAATCTAGCCCATAAGTTCTGACTAGAACGAGACATCCACCACAGCTTCATAGAGAAGGCATCGACAATGTGAGAGAGTTTGGTGAATCCAAGACCCCCCTCATTTGTGGGCCTCGCCATGGAGTCCCAAATAGCCCAGTGATATTTGGCATGGCCTTCACTGTAACCCCAGAAGAAATTGGTGATGATGCTCTCTATCGAAGAGAGAACTTTCTTGGGGGGGAGCAAGCTGCCAGGGTATAAATGGGAACGGAGGTGAGAACATATTGATAAGGATCATCTTTCCACCCAGGATAGAGTAGCATTGTGCCACCCCTCAATTTTTTTCCTAATTCTGTTAATCAGGTCCTCAAAAATGCCAGCGTTAGCTCTACCATAAATGAGCAGGCATCCAAGGTAGCGAAACGGAGGGTGATTGACTGCGAAAGAGGTGATGCTGGAAAGGCTGGCCGCTAGCTCATTCTTAATGTTGTGATGGGCATAGATCACACTCTTGTCGGGGTTGACCTTCTGTCCGGAGCACCTGTTGTACTTCTTGATCGTGTTGTGGACCACCTCCACCAATCCAACGTCTCCAGAGGAGAAAATAAAGATGTCGTTGGTATAGGCCAGATGTGTGATAATCTGACAACCGCTGACCGTGTGGAAATGCTGAAAGTTCGAAACTCTAGTCATACCGTTCAGCTGTCTACTCAAAGCATCTGCCGCATTGATGAAGATGGTGGATAGTGGGTCACCTTGCCTAACCCCGCGACTGGATTTAAAAATCTATCAGCTTGCCCGTTGATGACCGTGGAGAACTATGAGTTGTTGATCGATTCCCATACTATGTTGGTCCACATTTCTGAAAATCCGAAGGCCCTAAGAACCCAGATCATGAATTGCCAATCCAGCCTGTCATAAGCTTTCTCCATGTCTAGTTTGATAGCTATATTGCCCCCCTTGATGGGAACTTCATGCAGGTGATAACTCATGAGCCAGTATAATATGTCTTGGATGTTTCTTCCTTTGACAAATCCTCTCTGCTCCTCGGAGATAATCTTGGGAAGAATATCTGACTGTGGGAGGTGATGATTTTGGAAATGATCTTGTTGGTGAAAGTGCAGAGACTGATAGGGCGGAAATCCTAAAATGTCTCTGGGTTGTCTTTTTTGGGGATAAGGATCATGTTGGTGCTCGATATGGCTCTGGGATAGCTAGCTCCCTGGAAGAAGGCCGTGACCGCTTCATGAATGTTATGATTGATGATATCCCAGCAGGTACGAAAAAATACCCCAGAAAAACCGTCGGGTCCTGGCGCACTATGCTCATCCAGTTCCCACACCGCGTCTTTAACCTCGCTCTCGGAAGGGAGGAGTTCCAGTCGATTGTTGTCGTCGTTGTTAATGAGGTGGGGTATCTCTGCCAGAATGGAGTTGTCTCTGTAGATCGTTTCTTTGGTAAACAACTGAGAGTAGAACTTAGCTACAGCCGCTTGGATATCCCGTTGGTTGTTGAAGATATTTCCTGATTCGTCGGCTATCTGATGCAGGGTTAGTTTCTGTCTGCGACCGTTGACGCAGGCGTGGAAGTAGCTCGAGTTTTTATCCCCGTCACTGTCCCATCTGAGCCTCGCTTTTTGTTTCCAATAATCGGTCTCAACCTTCAGCCAGAATTTGAGAATAGCTTTGGTGAGGTTAAGGGCCGCCCTAGCCGCAGGTGAACGCTCACTCGCGAACAGATTTTCGACGCGGGTGACGCCGTCCTCTGCGACACGCACGGCCTGAAAAATGTCCCCGTATGCCTATTTACTCCATATGGAAAGGGCCTGCCTCGTGGCCTTGAGCTTGTTGGCCAGTCTGATAAGCGGGTTGGGGGAATATATATATATTATATATAATTATATATATATATATATATATATATTATATATATATATATATATATAGTGAATGAATGGAATATATGTATATGTTGTGATTGCTAATAGATATAGTCTAAGGGTTAATGAGTCAGTTTATGATTGACCCAATGAGCCTAAATTGGCCGAGTTGACTAGCAAGTTGACCAAGTTGACAAAAGTCAACTTTGGGTCAAACTTGATCCAAATCGACTCAAACGGCCTTAGAATGACTTGATAACTTGTGTTTGACCTAAAATTTGGTAGATGGACTAGTTGACTTATAGTTGACCAGGTTTTACCAGAGTTGACCAAGTTTGACCAGAGTTGGCCAAGGGTTGACTTTGACCTAGAAGGACCTAGAATTATTTAGAATGCATTGTAGACTTTATCTATTTTATATTAGACACTTTGTAACCTATGGTTGTTCTAAATAGGACTCAGATACTACAGTTCGGACTTTTATTCTTATCAGACAGTCAGGATATCAGGCGAGTATATTCTCTAACCGTTTCATACTTGTTAGGAATTATATTTTTGTCATAGTTTAATTTACTTGATGCTGACACGATATTATCACGAATTAGTACTATATGGATCTTTACATGAGATGTTATCCCCTCGGGTGCATCGAACACATCATATTATGTGCTTTTATGAACCATATATTTTTGGACTCTTATTATTCATGTACACTCATGTGCTCTCATGTACTCTCATGATCTCATGAGCTTCATGTATAAACTATCATGTAGAATAACATAACCTGTCTAGATCTTGTGTATTGATTAGGGCTTGGGGAGTAGAAATAGTCATGTGAACCATTCCAAAGTAGTGTAATCATGTACAAACTCTTTAACGTAATCATGTGAAAATTAAGCCGTTCATATGTCTATCTTATACTCTAAATCACATAGTCACTTACAGTTCTCTATTATCAAATATAGATAGCTTTGTTTATCAGTTTCTCTCTTTCTTTTCATACTTATTTCTTACAGCGTTTCATGTATCTTAATCGATCACATGCTTTATATTTTCTGTCAAGATATGAACTGCGTGAGATGTATTATACTCATTCCCGTCCTGATTGGACTGTTGAAAATATTAAAGGTGATGATGAGGAGTTCTGCACTACATATTATTGCACCGGCTTAGATGACACTGGCGACATGGACCCTCAGGAGGATCCAGCAGTCGATGAGGACTTGCCTATTGTCTAGTTGGACTTCTAGACTAGTTCCTTACGTAGATTGTTTTGTCTTGAGATGTACTTTCAGTTAATTGGATTTTGATGTTGTTGAACATCCAAACTTATTTCTTTCAATTGTAGTTCTCAGTTGAGACTATTATCCATCTTTTATCTCTTTATTCCATCTTAGATTCTATGATTGAGTTGTACCTTTATATTGTCCTCCTTTTGGAGCATATATCATTGTACATGTATGGTTATATTGTTAGATGTTGTGACCTAGGACATCGTTCTACCGCCGACACTGCGACGTAGGCTGGACGTACCCACTTCTCGTGCCCTTTCACTGGGTGCGGGTCATGACAGGCATATCCTCAAAATGAATCTAGTAAATTTGAATAACTCATCATTGATCTAACCATCTCCATAAGAGTTCTATTCCTTCTTTCGGCTACACCATTCTGCTGGGGCATTTCAGGTACAGTCAATTGGGATGTAATCCCAACCTCTGATAAATAATCCCTAAACTCTCTAAAAAGTTACTCGCCACCACGATCTAAAGGTAATGACTTGATACATTTTTCATGACGTTTCTCCGTTTTAGCCTTGTACTCTTTGAATTTCTTAAAGCACTCAGACTTACGGCGCATCAAATAAATGTATCCATACCTTGAATAATTGTCAATAAATGTGACAAAATATTCAAACCTATCTCTAGCCTGGATAGTCATGGGTCCACACAAATCAGAATGAACCAATTCCAACACATCTTTGGCCCTATACCCCTTCCCCGTAAAAGGCCTTTTGGTCATTTTATATTCCAAGCAGGATTCACAGACTGGTAGTGCCTCCACTTCCAATGAACACAAAGGTCCATCTTCAACCAGTCTTTGAACCTTTCTTACGTTAATATGCCCCAATCGCAAGTGCCAAAGATCTATTTGGTTCATACAAGAAGGTTCTTTTCTCTTATTTAAGTTAGATAATATATTATTCATTTCCATAAGTTGTATTGTGGGCGAAATAGGATTAATGACATACGGATTATCACCTAATGCACCAGAACAGATATAATATTTATTCTTTCTAATAACAATTTGTCATAAAAATAAACCGAATATCCATCCTTAACTAACATAGAAACAGAAACAAAATTCCTTCTAAGTGAAGGTGCATAAAGACAATCTCTCAATGTCAAAGACTTATTTCTACCAAAAGATAAAGTAACATCTCCTATTGCAATGACCGCTACTTTTGTAGCGTCTCCCATGAACAAGCATATCTCTCCATCACTCAGCCGCCTGGTTTCCTGGAACCCCTGTATGTATTACAAACATGATTAGTGGCTCATGTATTTACACACCAAGTACCGGTAGATAACACCGCTAAACATATTTCAACTACTAGTAAATGAGATATACCTTCTTTGTTCCTATGTTTGAGAAGTGGACAGTCACTCCTCCAATGTCCTGATCCTTTGCACTTGAAACATTTGCCTTTCGGCTTTTTTAAAGCGCTTCGAGGTCCCATGCCCTTCTTTACAGAGTTTGCTTGTTTCTGAATGTTATTCCCGCCTTTTGGCTTAGAAGTAGAAGCCTTTCCAGAAACATAAATATGACCACTCTGCCTAAAGAGAGCTTCAGTATCCTGTAGCTCTTTTGTAAGTTATGCCAAACTATAAAACCTTTTGTTCATGTTGTAGTTAAGGCAAAAATTGTTAAAACTTTTAGACAGAGTCCTGGGAATGATATCGACCTGGGATTCCCTATCGATTTCAACTCCAAGGATCACTATCTCATTCAGATGACCCATCATCTTGAGAACATGATCCCTTACTGGCGTACCTTCAGTCATTTTTGTATTCATCAAACACTTCATAGAAAATTGCCTAGCTGCTCTACTTTGATGTCCGAAGAGTGCCTTGAGGTTATACATCATGTCATAAGCTGTAGCCATAGCCTGATGCTGATGTTGCAGTATATTTGACATAGATGCCAGAATGTAACATCGCACCATCTCATCTGCCTTAATCCACTTTTATAAGCCTCTTTGACCTTTTCATCAGAATTAGAATCAGGCTTAGGTGGATATTCCTCATTGAGAACATATTTGTACTCTTCAGCAGTTAGGACAATATCCAAATTACGTTTCCAGTCAATATAATTAGGTCCAGTAAGTTTGTTTTCTTTAAGAATCACCATAAGTGGACTGAATGAACCCTTTTTTGAAATCCTGAGAATCACATAAATAAAAATTATGTAGGGTAAAAAACTTTTGAAGTAATTAAATATTGATTCCCTTAAAACAATAATAAGAAATTTACCAACACCTTGAACACCATGAATTTAGCATGCCACGATAGTGTGGACGTATACAAATTCAACTTTGTTCATGTAGGTTTTTTCTATTAATTTTACTATCATGTTAACATAGATTTATGATAAATAAAATTAATCTGTTGGTCTTGCTCTGGTTGTACAAATAGCAGTAACTCCGATAGGGAGGATACCATTATTTGTATCTAAGTGTATACCATTACTTAATACTAAGTCCATTACCTTGTAATGAGTTCCTTCTGATGGAGAAGTAAATACATATTAGATAACTTTCTATAATTTTATCCCTAAGGAAGTTTGTACTGGTGATCCATAATTATACTCATAAGATATGGAGGAAGGCATTAAAGCCAATATGCAAGTATAATTACATCACCTACAAACCAGTAATGGAGACCATGGAATTTATACTAAATAAATTCGTGTTTGCCATAAAAAATCAAAGACAGGTATTACAGAACACTAAAATTGATTGCAAACTCGTTTGTACAAAGGAAAGCCTAGAAAGAAATCCTAGGAAACAATCTAAGTACAATTGTTTAGTTTTGATTCTGGGGATGACGATGGAGGCTCGGGAAAGTGCTATCAACTCTGCCTTAATCCGTGGACTATCTGATGCATTCTCTAGCTCGTGAAGAAATTGCTTTTCTTTTGAAGGTTGCGTGCCTTGGATTGCCAACCATCTTGCAGGGGTGTGGCACCCTGCTATTTATAGTAATTTCGGAATGAAGGATATTTAGAGCTGCATAGATGACCACATGGCAAATCCCCGGGCCACATGGCCGTAATCATACCTCGAGACTCGGTCTGTGACTGATAGCTGGGGATTTGTTAGGATTTGTTGTAATTTGTCGTTATAGCAAATCTGAGCAGTTGAGAACGGGTCAACTTGTCACCTGCATCAACTAATCTTCTATGGCGAGCCGTATGAAGGATGTCTCCTGGCCGAGCCGTATGAGGAATATCTCATGGTTGAGCCGCATGAAAGAATGTCTCATGATCGAGCCGCATGAAAGAATGTCTCATGTCCCAGCCGTATGAAGGAATGTCTCATGACCAAGCCGCATGAAGGATGTCTCATGACCGAGCCGCATGAGGGAGTGTCTCATGACCGAACTACGTGAAAGACGTCTCATGACCGAGCCGCATGAGGGAGTGTCTCATGACCGAACTGCGTGAAAGACGTCTCATGACCGAGTCGCATGAGGAATGTATCATGACCGAGCCGCATGAAGGACGTCTCATGACCGAGCCGCATGAAGGACGTCTCATGACCGAGGCGCAGGAGGAATGTCTCATGACCGAGTCGCATACGAAATGTCTCATGACCGAGTCGCATGAGGAATGCCTTCTGACCGAGCCGCATGAAGGACGTCTCATGATCGAGCTGCATGAGGAATGTTTTATGACTAAGCCGCATGAAGGATATCTTCTGGCTGGATGGGTATGGGGGCCCTAGGAGAAGGTGCTGTGCCGAATGTCACGATTTGGGAGAGTTTCGTTTGTCTCCATCTTGACTAATCTCCTTGTTCGAAGAAGATTTGACGGTAGACTCCTTCAGAAGATTGTGATGCGCTTGATTGAGGTGATGCACCGGACTGAGACATCTGAGTAATGCATCTAGTTGAGAGCAGGCCGCTATAACATCTTCAATTGGCATCATATTTTCGAGATAATGTTGGAAAGGTGCAGTAGGTTGCAGTCGCTGGAACACAGACTGCCTTGATAGTGGAGCCACTGTCTTGTGTCATCAGTAGTTAATGGCGGCTTGGGTGCAGTGATGTCCTGGAAAGAGCTCCTCACACATCAAGGTTGCTTCTCTCTCCTTGCGTTTGTGAATGACCACCTCTCGCAGGTTGAGAGCAGATTGATCTTCTTTTGCATCCGTTTTGTGGGCCCGGGTATCCCGAGCGCCTGGGTGCGTAGGTATCATATTTGCTTCCTGATCTAAGGCTAGTAAAAGCACTTGCTCTCGATCGTTGTAGGAAGACTTTTGGGACCATCATATTTGCTCCATGATTTGAGACTAGTAAAGCACTACGCTCGATCGTTATAGGAAGACTTCTGAGACCTACCTTGTCCGTTCTGCATGTGGGATTGGACGCGGGTGGTTCTGTATGACAGTCAGCAGCTTGGATAGTTGACTGGGCTTGTTCAGCCCATACTGCCCTAGACTTATTCGACTTAGCATCCGAAGGTGCGTAGTAGGAAGAGTCCAAGTTGGAAGGAAGGAAGGGAAGTTGGTGCCCTTTTCAAAGGAGGCAAGGGGGCTCTATTTATAGAATGGAGTGAGCCCTTTCTTTCCCGTAACCACTTTTGTTGCTTGTCAAAGTTTTCGACCATGATATCTTTCTTCTTTCCGATGTGGGACTAAAAGTAATATTTTCCATGCTTCTACAAGACCCCATTCAAAGTTTTCAAATTGCAAATTTGGAATACTTTGAATAAGAAGCATGGAATGTAGAGTTATTTGGTGTGGCAATGTGAGCACCCTGAATTTCGGGTTTGATTTTTTTTAATTTTTCTGATTGATTTAGTTTTAATAAATAATTTATTCTGTTATTTATCTTTAAGTGTACTTTTCCGTGCCATTGATATTTGGAGTGTCAGGGATGTTCAACTCTGGAAATCTTCTTCATGAGTTTTGAAGTGGACATTATTGCCTTCATGACGGTATATAGTGTCCCATCCAAATTTTTCCCTTGTACTCTTTTTGCTTCGCACAACTTCGGATCGATTTAGACCATTTGATTATTAATTATTTTTCCCAATTTTTTCCTTGATCATTTTAGCACGTTACCGTGACTTTTAATTTGGGAGCGCAAGACCAGTTATTTTCTTGAAACCAACTCATCATGCATGATCTACTCGAGACGCTCTTCATCCTTGACCTTCGTGTCCCATTCAGACACGTCATTTTGTGCTCCATTTGCTTCGCACAACTTTCCTGACGCGTGACCCGATTTTATTTTACCCCACGGTGTCATATTCATTTTCCAACTTGATTTGTGGGTACCCTGTCGACCAAAACCTGTCAGCCCCAATTATGGACATGGCCCACATTGAGCCTACTACCCGCATGACACTTGTGTCCCATTTATTGGAATCCATGTGCTACTTATTTACTCATGATCATCAATACCTATTTTTATTCGATTTTTGCACAATATCCGATTTTCATCCAATCCGATTTGACCGAACCCAGTCCAAGCTCTATGTTACTCTCCATCATGATGCCCTCATTTTTGCTTGCCCAAAAATAATATTCAATACCTTGTTTTCTATTCTAAATATTGAGTGTAAATTTCCGTTGATTTAAATCCCTAGGAATAACCTAATTTTTCTACACAAAATTCTAGCCATTTGATTCCCCAAATTAATCCTATCCATCCAATTTCCCTACATCAATTTTTTCCACACCCCATGGCTATGTGGCCGGCCCTAAAATTTATGGGACATCTTTTTCTCTCTCTCATTAATGAATTCATCTCTTTCTCTCTCTCATTATAAATTTTTTTCACCACAACAGAAACTCTAACAACAACAGCAACAAACTCCACACCCGACCACCTCCCCCTCCGACGTGGCCTCGCCGTCGGCCACCTGGCCAAGCAGGCCGCCCAGCCATCTCCTCCTCCTTTTCACTTACACCACAACCACCACCAAGCCATTCCGGCCACCACCATCATCATCCAAGCCATCACCACCACCTCCACCTTCGTCAGGCCACGAGCCCCCACCGTCGCCGGCCTGGCCGAGCACGACCGCGCCGCCCGCGCACCGCCGTGCGCGCTGAATGAACAGCAGCTGCGGCAACAGATGCCGCCGCGCCGCCGCGTACAGCGCTGGCCGCTGCCGCGCCAGTCGCCGTGGCTCCGGCGACCCACCCCCCCCCCGCGGTGTGCCCCACTCCGGTGAGTTCTCTCCTGATGGCCACCGTCCTCCGGGACGCGCCATCGAGGCGATTCGTGCATTTTGCACGAAGTCCCGTCGTGACGCGCGCAGAATCAAGTTCATTTTGGCGTTCCGTCGCAGCAACTTCGTACACGTTTTCTCAGGAATCCGACCGTTGGATCGGCGATTTCTTTGCTCCGTCACAATCTCGGTATATCCACCTTCATCCCTGTCAATTTTCGTCCGTTAATTTTATCGTTTGATACATCAAAACCGGCCACCAAGTTGACTGTTTAAATTGTATTAAATTTGGACAGTTTCGTGGGGCCAACTTCGTCAGCTTGTATCTCCTCCACCGCAGCTCCATTTGGCGTGCTAGCAGTTCCTATGCAAAGCTGGTATAACCCTCTTACTACCCCTCCAGTTTCGTTTCATTGTGAGCTTGTTTGATTGGTTGAATTCGACGCCAAAGTTGGCCGTCCGAATTCGTAATTTCCAACTTGTAAAATTCTATTTTTGAACACAGGACTCCAGATTTCATTTCTGACACCACCATTAGACTCGTGGCGTCGTTCTGGCATGTTGACATATAATTTGCTAGGTTTTGGTGGACATTGGGTCCGGCACACATTTCGGTGTAAGTCGGATACCAATATCCGGGTCAACGGGTCATTTTAAGATCGGCTCATCGGAATCCAATTTCGAATATACCGTTGAGTTCGTATCGTCATTCTGGACTTGTTGATATATAGTTTGCTGAGTTTTGAGAACTTTGGTTCCGGCACGCATTTCCGTGCAAACCGAAATTTCAAGTTCTGGTCAACAGACCAAATTGAGATCGGGTCAACGGAATCCAATTCTGGAGATACCGTTGGGTTCGTATCGTTTCTGGTTTCGTGGACATATAATTTGTTATATTTTATAGATTGTTTCTTGCACGTTTTTCGGTGCAAAATGGCTCCGACACGGACACCGTTTTGAACCGAAATTATCTTTTTGCCCTTGTGTCCAAATTGGACCGATGGGTAGGCTATCCTAGCTAATTGACCATTCTGGACACATTGGCGATGGTTATTTCATCGTCCGACAATATTTGTTGATAATTTCTCTGAGTTTAACTTTTTTATAATTAATTAATAATTAATTCTTATAATGTTCGTATTTCGGGATTAGTACAACGAAACTGAGCTCAGTCAATTCCAGTGATCTCACATCACTGAAATTGACAAAATGGATACGTGGATCACCATAATAAGATTGGTCAACTTTACCGTTGATCATCTCATCCCGATTTGCGTGTCGTAACTTTCGACGTACGAATAACGAAGTACACTTTATATCTTTAATAATTAGACTAGAATTGACCCTGTTCGACCGGAGATGACCAGTTGACCCAAAGTCAACTGTAAGTCAACACTTGACCTAGTTTGACTAGATTTTTGACCGGAGTTGACCTAGAGTTGTTTTGACTTAGAAGAACCTAGAATAATATAGATTGCTTGTAGAGTTTCATTTATTACAACTTGAACACCTTGTAACCTGTGTTGCTTTAAATAGGACTCTGTGACTTCAGTTGGACCCCTTATACTTATCAGCTGTTCAGGTTATCAGGCGAGTACATTCTCTGATCATTTCATATCATGTTTAGGATTATATTTCCTGCTTTAGACTATCTTACTTGATGCTGACACATTGGTAACACAGATTGGTACTGTATGGATCCCTTCATGAGATGTTATCCCTCTCGGGAGCATCAGATACTTTTGTCATGTGTTTCACTTACATCACGTATCATATACTTCTATCATCATGAATCTTCGAGAATCAGCTAGTGACTCATGTACCCTCATGATCACCGAGCCTTCACGAATCAATTCATGAATCACCCTTTATGGGCAACGTAGTATAATCATGAATCTTAACGTAACTTGAATAGATCCTTGTGTATTGATTAGGGATGGGGAGTATAAGTGAACATGTGAATAAATCCAAGTAGTGTAATCATGAATTAATTTCCAGTAGTGTAATCATGAATCAGTCCTTAGCCATTCACATGTTTATGCAGTACTCTAAATCACTAGCACTGTCTCTCTTTATATATATCATAGATATTTACTTATAGTCTCTCTTCTACATTATGCTATTTCTTCAGATCCTGTATTTTATTCTCTAGCATGATTATATTTCCTTTCCTGCTATGACTGGTTCAGATGTATTGTGCTCGCTCCTGTCCTGACTGGACCTGTTGATAAATTTTACAGATAGCCTGGAGATTGCCTGCTAGCCTAGAGGAGACACATTAGAGGTTGTTTAGTTAGCTATTTTCAGTTGTCTGGAGTTGTATTTATTTTATGGATTACTGTATTTGAGCTTTGAGATGTATTTTTGGATTTGTGTATCTTAGACACTTAGGCTTCTATCTGCTGTATCTCTTTTGGATTTCATGTTTTACCTATCTTTTATCTTGTCTACCTTAGTTGTGATTGAGACTGTATCTACTATGTCACCCCCATTCGGGGAGTATTAACTGCTTAGCCTTATACTGTTAGATGCATGAGACCTAGAACAGCGTTCTACCGCCGACACTGCGGCGTAGGCTGGGCATTGTTACGTTCTCGTGCCCTAACTCTAGGGTGCGGGTCGTGACACATTTTTAGTGGTGGCCCATGCAGGTCGAGTTTGTGTAATGGTATTCGAACAGAGTACCACTACAGCCTGCAGTAGGAATAGGATATATTTTGAAGATACTCAATCACAGTTAGGATCCCTTGAGAGATTCCTGGGACGACCCTTGAGAATCTTATTTAACTTCGATTTGAAAACTCTCTTTTCCTTGATTTGATTTATCCTTATTTTCTATCGTTCATTGATTTTGATGGATTTGTTGAATTTGAGTTTATATTTATTAATTTTGATGGAAGATTGTTGAATTTTGAATCTTGATGTTAGTTGTAGCATCCGAGTTTGTATTTATATGATTTGAAGGATTTTTGTTCATTTATGAATCTTGATGTTCGTTGATAAATTTGATTTTTGGGTATTCATGTTGATTTAAATTAATTTTTGTCAAGATGAAATTATGGGCTAGGTCATCTAAGTTATGGAATCTAGTCTTCTATAGTCACATTAGCCAGCATGGTGAGGACACATAGTCTGGCTTTGGATATATTTCTTGGATGTAGAAATTTAAGGTTTTCGCAGTGTAACACCCACTTTTCCAAATAAGGGTAAATTTGAAATTTGTATTTTAAATCATTAAAGTATTTGATTTTAGTCATGATATGATTTTTGGTGATTTTTAGTTATTTTAAAACTATTTATTTGAGTGAAATGTAAATTGGTTTTTGCTAGTGTAACATTAGTCATACATGACCTAGAGACTAATCATGACCAATGAGACCTAATCATGGTGGTTAGGATTTCATATTTCTACTTTTTAGCCTAGGGGTTTTAGTCATTTTAACACTTTTGTGATTTGTGAATTATATAATTAAATATGTGTTAGTTAAATTGTTGAGTCTTGACCTAGAAGTTAGCCTAATCTAGATTGCTAATCATGACCCTAGAGACTATGTTAGAGGGTTTCATTAAAGTAATTACCTTAGTGAAATATCTAGATATTGTTGAAAGATATTTTTAGACTAAAGGTTTAAGAGGCTACTTTAGTTATGAGCCATTGGTTCCTAGAAATTGTTGGAGGAACCTTAGCCACTCATCCTAAACCCTAACCTAGGTCCTTTTGGCCAGCCAATAACAGCCCATTCCCCTATTTATATCCTCCCAAATTTTTAGGGATAGCCTCTTTCATTAGGGTTCATCAAGTTTAGAAAAGAGGTAATGTTCCAACTTCACAAATTCATAGAAAATCCAAATTAGCTCCTTTTTCCCTCTAGTAAATTCCTATAGGTTCTAAATAGATGATCTTGCTGTTGGGTTTGAGATTTGACAGGGGGCACACAATTTGAGGAGTTTTGGAGCTTGAAAGGATCTCTTCTTTGGTGTGTTTTGGAGCTTGGTGCACCACTAGGTATAACCTTCTCTAACCCATTATAAATTCTGTAAAATTCTTTCTAGGTTGCCCTAACCCTAGCCAAACTGTAGGAATAGGTTTCCTAAGTTTTCGTGTCCTTTCGGTCCGTTCTGGACACGTATCAGGTTAACTGATAGGTGTTTGATGAAATACCCCAATGGGCATTTCGTTTGAATTTTTTTATTTCTATTTGAATAGAAAATTAGGGTTTTACCTCGCTTCTGTGATTCTATTGCTCTGAGCATGTTTTCGTGTTGCGTCGTGTCGGTTTTGGACACGTACACGCGTGTATGGGCTGCGCGCGCGCGCGAACTGTTCATGCCCTGCTATTCGGGGCTTGCTGTGCAGTGCACACGCCACGTGGCCACGAGATCTTTGGCACACGTGTTGAGGCATTGACTGACACGAGGCTCGTCAAATTTCACGAGTCCTCGTGTCGTGTCGGACACGTTATTGGGTGTGCACTGATCAGCTGTGTGTGCGTGTGTGTTCTCTGTGATGATTCTGATTGTTGTATCAATTTTAATATTTTAATAGGTTTAAATGATTGTTAATTGATCCTAAAATGATATATGAACTATGTTAGATTAGATATACATATTGTTTAAGGTTTTGATTCATGTATTGGGTTGTTTCGAGTGAAACAAATGTTGAAGTCTGATACATGCCTGACACAGTATTCCAGTTTGTTCCACTGTTTAATTTCCTACTTCCTGTTAATAAATTCCTTTTTATTTGAGCCTACATATCATAAATTATGTTAGCATAGTCTTGGTAATCAAAATTGGGCTTTGGTTTAAGTATAAAGGATTTTGACAGTTGGTTGATTTAGTTGTAAGCTGTGTTAATTCCTGTCAACTGTTTGGTTCCAGTTTTGGAAAAAAACTGAGTTTAGCAATCACCTGGACCCCTTTTACACTGCTAATTACATATTTAGATGCCTAATAGGTTCACCTATGCATATTCTAATTGTATGATTAAATTGGACTGTTCTGATGTTATGAGTTGATGTGGTCATGGCTATATCTGAAATTTACATCCTACAAACTGTTAACTATTAACTCCCCTACTTCATGTTAAACCTGGTAATTGCTTACCCTTGAAAACCTGAAAATTTCAGTGTCCTATTTCCCTTCCTTGCAAATTTATTCAAATCTGAGTTTAGTTTAACTAATAACCTGAGTTAGTGTTGAAATGGAATGGTAAGTTCCAGTTTCCCTTCCTTCCTGCTTTAACTTAGATTACAACTGAATGATGGGATTCTTTGGGGCAGGTCATGTAATGTGCTTCCTGAGATTGGTACTTGCATTGTGTAAGAAAACCTGGGAAGTATTAGTTAGTTTCAGATTAACCCACATATACATTGTTCCCCTTACTTAGTCATGAACTGAAATATGTGTTCTCTGTAACCTGAATGTTAGTGCAAGTTTTAACTGATTATTTCCCTGTTAACTAATGGTTTCAATAACATGGTACAACCTGATGTGATGATTAGTGTAGTTAAAGTATTTCCTGCATTTTACCATCTCACACACACTCACATGTGTTTTAATCACTGTCATTGCCTGTTATCTAATCAGTTCAGCCTTGTTAACCTATGTTGTTTTCAACCAAATCTGAGAACAATATACATTGCTTCCCTCACCTGTACACTGCACACACACCTACACTATATGCCATGTCTAGTCACACATTGACACCCTCTTCTCACTGTTTTTCACCACAGTCACTTCACTGTGTTCTTCCCCTCAATCCCTATGTGTGTATATACATAAGCACTGTTATGTATATATACAAGTTTTTCTATTCATGTGTATATGTATTTAATATATATTATATATAGAATATGTGATAATGTGTATATATACATGATATTATGTGAATGTATCTATATATATATGGGATAGGCTAGGTACATTGTGTTGTCATGTCTTGATATATGGGTTAAAGTGTTATAGTGTGAATATAGGATAAGGCTATAGGCTATATATTCTATATAGATTTTATCTATATACCAATGTGTATAGGCATGGTTGACATGACATTGCCTAGAAACCTAGAGTAGACTTGTTATAACCTAGAATAGTCTTGCTAGACTTAGATTTGACTCAGTTGACTTCTAGGGTTGACCAGAGTTGACTTTGGTCTAGATTGACCTAGATTCATGTAGAATGTATTAAATTGCATTATATTATCATTCTGGACTTGTTGTGACTTGTGCTGTTCTGATTAGGAGCCGACACCTCTCCTTGGACAGTACATTTCATCCGGACACTCAGATACAGGCGAGTACATTCTCTGATCATTTCATATCCTGCTTAGAATTATTTTCCTGCATTAAATTACTTTAATTGATACTGGCACGTTGGTCACACGGATTGGTACTATATGAATCCCTCCTTGAGATGTTATCCTTAGGAAGCATCGGGTACTCTATGTTCTGTGCGTTTCACTTACATAGCGTATCACTATGCTTCGTTGGTTCTTTGATTACTTACGACATATACTCTTATGATCGTAGAGTCTTCTCAGAATCCTTATCCCATTTATGGGACTATGTATCACCTTCGGGGTCTATCACCTTCGGGGTCATATCACCTTCGGGGTCTACCACCTTCGGGGTCTGTTACATAGCATCATATAACATAACTTGGTTGGATCCTTGTGTATTAATTGGGGGTACGGAGGAGTAGAATTTGGACATGTGAATAATACACCAGTAGTTTCTTATCAGAATCATTCCTTAGTGTCTTATCAGAATCATCCCAGGCCATTCACATGTTTATATTTTACTCTGACTCACTAGTCACTTGTAGCTCTCTATTTATAGTAGATATTTCCATTACAGTTTTTTTTTCTCTCTGTTTACATACCGCATTTCTTCAGTATCTATATCTTACTTTACTGCATGATTATATTTTCTAACCTGCTATGAACTGTTGAGATGTATTGTACTCGTTCCTGTCCTGACTGGACCTGTTGAAAATATTACAGAGAACGAGGAGGAGGCTTGGGAGGATACCTTCTTCGGATAGCTCTAGCTGAGGACTTCACCCACTGCCTAGACTAGTTTAGTTAGGCCTTATCTTATTTTCATGTTGTCTTGAGTCTGTTTAGCTAGTCTTTACTTTTGTTCAGAGATGTTGAGTTGTATATATTCTTTCTTTCAGTAGCTGAGATTTGTACTCTGGATAATTGCTGGGATTTCATCCTAGACTTTCTATATTCAGTATTTCCTGTGAGTTCTATCATATCGTGTTTTCTCTCTCCTTAGTAGTGATTGAGTTCATTTACTGCTTAGTATTATATTGCTAGATGTATGTTGACCTAGGACAGCGTTCTACCGCCGATACTGCGGCGTAGGCTGGACGTACCCACTTCTCGTGCCCTTACTCTAGGGTGCGAGTCGTGACACGCAGCCAAGCGAGCGGCATCGCAAAAATGTTAAATACCACGATTCTAGAGGTATGTGCCTAAGTCGAGGACTTTGTGATTATCGTAGCCTTGCTTACTGGTATGACGGGGATTTAGAGCACCATGATGGATAGACGCATATAATTATCAGATTGTACCTTAAATGTTTTTGAACATGTTTTACTACTTTTGTTCAGTCTTTAAAAAAAAAGAGAGAATTTTTGTTTTGTTTTGTTTCTCATTATTTAACTTAGTAGTAGCTTTAGCTGTTTTTTTATAAACCCTTGTGTAACTTCTTACAAATTTCTTCTTAATACAATGAATCGATGATTTTGCTAGACCTTATTTTGGATTTGATATTATAGCTCTGATTTCAAGATGGGTTCCTCTTTTAAACAGATAAGCAGAACAGATTCTTTTATCATTCTCTTCCTGTCAATATTTTATTTCCATCATTCCTTGTCTTATACAACTATCATGATTACATCAATTCCCTGTCTCGTATCTAATTCTGTCGGGTAGACTTTAAACCCTTGAATCTTTATATCATTTTGCCTGGTAAATGTTGAGGAAGTGACGTAAATCATCTAGTGCGGAATGATGTAAATGGTTATCATAGAATGATTTGTAGGAATCAGAACGTTGGATGTCAATTATGAAAAAAAAATTGAGAGGGAGATGTGGTAAAGGTTAGAATGGAATCGAGTGATAAATGTGATAAATTTAGAAACAATCGCAAAAATTTGGGTTACGAGAAATTCATGTATGTATTTCAAAAAAAACTAATGAGGATATCAGAGGTCAACCTAGTTTTGAGGACTAGAAAATCTTGGTTATTGATTCTTGGAAACTATTAAGGCTATGTAGAAATTTAGAGATAGAAAGGAGAATTTAATTGAATTTAATGATTTTGCGAAGTTGAACTAGATATGTAAGAGGGTGACTAGAGACAGAGAGAACACAAGGATTTTACGTCATAGAAATTATTTTAGATGATTGGGAAAATTGTGGAATTCAAAAGGATAATAATTGAAGGTGAACGTTGAAGAAAATATGAAGGTTGATTTATAAATAAAATAAATTTTGTGTGACATAGTGGTATTGGAGTTTAGTAAGTACGAGACTCGATTTAAACAAGTTCAAGGATTTCATAAACTGGATTTAGAAGTTTCGGATCTAAATTAAAACGAGGTGACGGATTTAAAAAAAATGATTAAATGAATAATTGTTGACTCCTAATTAAGAGGGGTATGTTTCGTGGAAAATGTTTTAGAAGTTTGAAAATTTTGTCTATGGTGATCATGGTAAAAGTTTAGATGACTGAAGGTTATAGAAATTTTGAGGGTAATCATATGAAGGTCGATTTCATATTGGGGTTATGAGAAGTATGATTTGGCAAATGATAAACTGATAGTATTAGAGAGAGATGATTTACTGACTTTCGTATGAAATCTTTTCCTGTTTTTCTCTAAAAGGGTTTTTCAATATCATTGAATCCTAGTTTCCTTAATCACGACCAAATCGACTTTGATCACCTTTTCTTATCATATTTATATCTTGGGTTGTACTCAATTGAATTAAATTTGATTGTGACCTGAATCTCCATCCTTGTATGCTCATTCTCAGACTTTGTTGAACCTGTCCTCCATATTGCCTAAATCTTGATTTCTCCAATTTGATCAACTTAGATCGTATCGAGACTAAATATTCTTAATATGTATTGTGATTGGAATTTTCCATGAAATTGGCTTTCATTCTTTAACTTTGATTTTGATTTTTTGAACCCTTTAAAGATAATTGGTAGTTACCTTTCTTGATTTTTATGATAAGTGCCAGTTTTCACATAGGATGGTAGGATGTCTTACAGTTTTGATGATTTGTTATTCTGTATCTTTTCGGTTTGACACCCTAGACTGCTTGTGTGTTTTGATACCCTATGACCGTTTCGGTTAGCATGATTAGTATACCTAGATGAGACTTTCACTACCACCGTATGCCATGACCTTGTATGTCGTCCTTTTGATGGTATGTTTTAATTAAGTTCTGGGACTTGATTGTGGGGGTTTGACCTAGAAGGAGTACGAACATTTTAATTTCGAGGACAAAATTTTTATAAGGTGGGTAGGATGTGAGCACCCTGAATTTCAGGTTTGATTTTTTTAATTTTTTGATTGATTTAGTTTTAATAAATAATTTATTCTGTTATTTATCTTTAAGTGTACTTTCCCGTGCAATTGATATTTGGAGTGTCAGGGATGTTCAACTCTGGAAATCTTCTTCATGAGTTTTGAAGTGGACATGATTGCCTTCATGACGGTATATAGTGTCCCATCCAAACTTGTTCCCTTGTACTCTGTTTGCTTCGTACAACTTTGGGTCGATTTAGACCATTTGATTATTAATTATTTTTCCCACTCTTTTCCTTGATCATTTTTAGCACGTTACCGTGACTTTTAATTTGGGAGCGCAAGACCAGTTATTTTCTTGAAACCAACTCATCATCATGATCTACTCGAGACGCTCTTCACCCTTGACCTTCGTGTCCCACTCAGACACGTCATTTTGTGCTCCATTTGCTTCGCACAACTTTCCTGACGCGTGACCCGATTTTATTTCACCCCACGGTGTCACATTTATTTTCCAACTTGATTTGTGGGTACCCTGTCGACCAAAACCTGTCAGCCCCAATTATGGACATGGCCTACATTGAGCCTAGTACCCGTATGACACTTGTGTCCCATTTATTGGAATCCCCATGTGCTACTTATTTACTCATGATCATCAACACCTATTTTTATTCAATTTTTGCACAATGTCCGATTTTCATCCAATCCGATTTGATCGAACCCAGTCCAAGCTCCATGTTACTCTCCATCATGATGCCCTCATTTTTGCTTGCCCAAAAATAATATTCAATACCTTGTTTTCTATTCTAAATATTGAGTGTAAATTTCTGTTGATTTAAATCCCTAGGAATAACCTAATTTTTCTACACAAAAATTCTAGCCATTTGATTCCCCAAATTAATCCTATCCATCCAATTTCCCTACATCAATTTTTCCCACACCCCATGGCCATGTGGCCGGCCCTAAAATTCATGGGACTTTTTCTCTCTCTCATTAATGAATTCATCTCTTTCTCTCTCTCCTTTCTAAATTTTTTCACCACAACAGAAACTCTAACAACAACAGCAACAAACTCCACACCCGTCCACCTCCCCCTCGGCGTGGCCTCGCTGCCGGCCACCTGGCCAAGCAGGCCGCCCAGCCATCTCCTCCTCCTTCTTCTCCTCCTTTTCACTTACACCACAACCACCACCAAGCCATTCCGGCCACCACCATCATCATCCAAGACATCACCACCACCTCCACCTTCGTCAGGCCGTGAGCCCCCGCCGTCGTCGGCCTGGCGAGCCGGCGCGCCCGCGCACCGCCGCGTACGCTGAATGAACAGCAGCTGCGACAGCAGATGCCAGCCGCGTGCGCGCGCGTACAGCGCTGGCCGCCGCCGCGCCGGTCTCCGTGGCTCCGACGACCCCCCCCCCCGCGGGTGTGCCCCACTCCGGCGAGTTCCCCTGACGGCCACCGTCCTCCGGGACGTGCCGTCGAGGCGATTCGTGCGTTTTGCACGAAGTCCCGTCGTGACGCGCGCGGAATCAAGTTCATTTTGGCGTTCCGTTGCAGCAACTTCGCACGCGTTTTCTCGGAATCGACCGTTGGATCGGCGATTTCTTTACTCCGTCACAATCTCGGTATATCCACCTTCATCCCTGTCAATTTTGTCCATTAATTTTATCTTTGATACATCAAAACCGGCCACCAAGTTGACCGTTTAAATTGTATTAAATTTGGACAGTTTCGCGGGGCCAACTTCGTCAGCTTGTATCTCCTCCACCGCAGCTCCATTTGGCGTGCTACCAGTTCCTGCGCGAAGCTGGTATAACCCTCTTACTATCCCTCTATTTTGTTTCATTGTGAGCTTGTTTGATTGGTTGAATTCGACGCCAAAGTTGGTCGTCCGAATTTGTAATTTCCAACTTGTAAAATTCCATTTTTGAACATGGGACTCCAGATTTCATTTCTGACACCACCATTAGACTCGTGGCGTCGTTCTGGCATGTTGACATATAATTTTACTAGGATTTGGTGGACATTGGGTCCGGCACGCATTTCGGTGCAAGTCGGATACCAATATCCGGGTCAACGGGTCATTTTGAGATCGGCTCATCGGAATCCAATTCCGGATATACCGTTGAGTTCGTATCGTCATTCTGAACTCGTTGACATGTAGTTTGCTGAGTTTTGAGAACTTTGGCTCCGCACGCATTTCCGTGCAAACCGGAATTTCAAGTTCTGGTCAACGGACCAAATTGAGATCGGGTCAACGGAATCCAATTCTGGAGATACCGTTGGGTTCGTATCGTCATTCTGGTTTCGTGGACATATAATTTGTTATATTTTATAGACTTGTTTTCTTGCACGTTTTTTGGTGCAAAATGGCTCCGACACGGACATCGTTTTGACCCGAAATTACCTTTTTGCCCTTGTGTCCAAATTGGACCGATGGGTAGGCTATCCTAGCTAATTTGACCATTCTGGACACGTTGGCGATGGTTATTCATCGTCTGACAATGTTTGTTGATAATTTCTCTGAGTTTAACCTTTTTATAATTAATTAATAATTAATTCTTATAATGTTCGTATTTCGGGATTAGTACAACGAAACTGAGCTCAGTCAATTCCAGTGATCTCACATCGCTGAAATTGACAAGATGGATACGTGGATCCATAATAAGATTGATCAACTTTACCGTTGATCATCTCATCCTGATTTGCGTGTCGTAAGTTTCGACGTACGAATAACGAAGTACACTTTATATCTTTAATAATTAGACTAGAATTGACCATGTTCGACCGAAGTTGACCAGTTGACCCAAAGTCAACTGTAAGTCAACACTTGACCTAGTTTGACTAGATTATTGACCGGAGTTGACCTAGAGTTGTTTTGACTTAGAAGAACCTAGAATAATATAGATTGCTTGTAGAGTTTCGTTTATTACAACTTGAACACCTTGTAACCTGTGTTGCTTTAAATAGGACTCTGTAGCTTCAGTTGGACCCCCTATACTTATCAGCTGTTCAGGTTATCAGGCGAGTACATTCTCTGATCATTTCATATCATGTTTAGGATTATATTTCCTGCTTTAGACTA
The DNA here is from genome assembly GCA_029216955.1 of Iris pallida. NCBI lineage: Eukaryota > Viridiplantae > Streptophyta > Magnoliopsida > Asparagales > Iridaceae > Iris > Iris pallida. The sequence continues at coordinate 2,662,094 of JANAVB010009796.1, read as the reverse complement.
TCTTACTTGATGCTGACACGTTGGTAACACGGATTGGTACTATATGGATCCTTCATGAGATGTTATCCCTCTCGGGAGCATCAGATACTTTTGTCATGTGTGTTTACTTACATCACGTATCATATGCTTCTATCATCATGAATCTTCAGGAATCAGCTAGTGACTCATGTACTCTCATGATCACCGAGCCTTCACGAATCAATTCATGAATCACCCTTTATGGGCAACGTAGTATAATCATGAATCTTAACGTAACTTAAATGGATCCTTGTGTATTGATTGGGGATGGGGGAGTATAAGTGAACATGTGAATAAATCCAAGTAGTGTAATCATGAATCAATTTCCAGTAGTGTAATCACGAATCAGTCCTTTGCCATTCACATGTTTATGCAGTACTCTGAATCACTTGCACTGTCTCTCTTTATATATATCATAGATATTTACTTACAGTCTCTCTTTTACATTATGCTATTTCTTTAGATCATGTATTTTATTCTCTAGCATGATTATTTCCTTTCTGCTATGACTTGTTGAGATGTATTGTGCTCGCTCCTGTCCTGACTGGACCTGTTGATAAATTTTACAGATTGCCTGGAGGTTGCCTGCTAGCCTAGAGGAGACACATTAGAGGTTGTTTAGTTAGCTATTTTCAGTTGTCTGGGGTTGTATTTATTTTATGGATTACTGTATTTGAGCTTTGAGATGTATTTCTGGATTTGTGTATCTTAGACACTTAGGCTTCTATCTGCTGTATCTCTTTTGGATTTCATGTTTTACCTATCGTTTATCTTGCTCTACCTTAGTGATTGAGACTGTATCTGCTAGTCACCCCCATTCGGGGAGTATTAACTGCTTAGCCTTATAGATTAGTGCATGAGACCTAGGACAGCGTTCTACCGCCGACACTGCAGCTTAGGCTGGGCGTTGTTACGTTCTCGTACCCTAACTCTAGGGTGCGGGTCGTGACAGGTAATTCTATCAGAGGTAGCATGGACGTGATAGGTTTGGGTACTTCCGCTAGAGATTTTATGTGGACTTATCATCCTTGGCGTACCTTAGTTTTAGGTATAGATAATAAGTTGAGAGAGGGAACCAACATATGTACTCAGAGGTGATATGGACGTGGTAAATATGAGGTTGATGGTAGAGCTTTCCTACTAGAGGTAATATGGACATGGTAGGAGTGAACTCGAATGAGGATACATAGAACAACTCAGAGGTAATATAGACGTGGAAGTTCTACGTAACGGGTAATGAATGCCACGAAATAACTGGGTTCCTGAAATATATGATTGTGAAAAAGTGGTCATGTACTAGAGGACCTAATACAACATTTGTGGCCAACAGAGGACATTTGTGGACCTATTATCCTTTTTGTGAACTGGGGGTGCGAGTACGGATAATAAGTGGAGAGAAAACCAACATATTTACTCAGAGGTAATGAGGACGTGGTACATATGGGTCTAAAGTAGAGCCTTCCTACTTAGAGGTGATGAGGACGTGGTAGGAGTGGACTCAGATAAGGATACATAGAACAACTCAGAGGTAATATGGACGTGGAAGTTCTACGTAACGGGTAATGAATGCCACGGAACAACTGGGTTCCAAAAGCATATGATTGTGAAAAAAGGGGTACATGTACTAGAGGACCTAGTACAGCATTTATGGTCAACAGAGGATTTGTGGACCTATTATCCTTTTTGTGTACTGCGGTGGGATTACGGATAATAAGTGGAGAGAAAACCAACATATTTACTCAAAGGTAATGAGGACGTGGTAGGAGTGGGCCTAATGAGGATACATAGAACAACTCAGAGGTAATATGGACGAGAAGTTCTACGTAACGGGTAATGAATGCCACGGAACAACTGGGTTCCAGAAGCATATGATTGTGCATGTACTAGAGGACCTAATACAACATTTGTGGTCAACAGAGGACATTTGTGGACCTATTATCCTTTTTGTGTACTGGCGGTGCGAGTACGGATAATAAGTGGAGAGAAAACCAACATATTTACTCAGAGGTAATGAGGACGTGGTAAATATGGGTCTGAAGTAGAGCCTCCCTACTCAGAGGTAATGAGGACATGGTAGGAGTAGGCTTAATAGGGAACACAGAACAACTCAGAGGTGCTGTTAACGTGGAAGTTCTATGTATTGGGTGGTTCCTTTGTGATGGACGGGAAAACAACTCAGAGGTAATATGGACGTGGTTGTTTTTTTCGTTGGAGAATTTTGTGGACCTATTACCCTTTTTGTGCACCGACGGTACGAGTAATAGATTAGGATGAATTTTATAGACCTATTACCCTTCTGCGTACTGATGGTGCGGGTAATAGATTTGAATGATTTTGTGGATCTACGACTCATTGGTACACCGTTGGTGTGAGTAATAGATTAGGATAACCTTTATGGACCTATTACCCTTCTGCACACTGGTGGTGCGGGTAATAGATTAGGATAACTTTTGTGGACCTATTACCCTTCTGTGCACTGGCGATGCGGATAATAGATTTGAAACAAAACCCAACATAGGTGATAGATTTTGTTGTCTTAACACCGTGTCTTTTATCCCGGGTTGGGGTACATGTGTTAAGTCGGAAGATTATCGGTATCAGAGGTAATATGGACGTGACACACGATAATCAGGACCAAGAAGTTTGCTTTGGGATAATGATGAACTGGCAGGCATTAGAGTGGGAGTTCAGAGGTATCATCGTACATCACTCGCCACTCAGAGAGATGCAATAGAGTGTGAGTTCAGAGGTATCATCGTACGTGACTCGCTACTCAGGGAGATGTAATGGAGTGTGAGTTCAGCGATACTATCGTACATGACTCGCACTCAGGAAGATGTGATGGTTTTGAGGGAGTACCAGCATTTCTTTAGACAGTATTTCTTCAGAATTTGCCACAATAATGCGGAGTTGACACCTGCAGAGGCGATCGCCGACCGCTGCCGTAATTCGGACCTGGGGTAGCCTCATGTCGTACCCCTGTTTTTGCATGAAGTACTTGGCCTGAGGACTATACAGGTAGAGTGGTAGTCTTCCAGTATCGGGTTAAGATCAAACTCTTGAGGCATGAAGGGTTGAGATCCTTCTTTTCGGCCAAAGATGTCTGAGACTAGGAAATAGGCATCTTTAATGGGAGCAAATCTGCTTGCGGTATGGACGGTTTTCACATCATCAGGAGAGGGACTATCCAACCTTGCAACCAGATACTTTGCGAGTTTGCATCTTCTTCTGCTACCCCCTGCATGACCGGAGGTTGGGACGCTGTCTTGGCAACTTGACCACCAAGGGTTGAACTTGCAATATTGGCTTGCCTGAGTACGATGATCGCATTTAGTTGGTGGCTCGTCTTGGAAGACGGGTGACAATTGGCTCGCAAGGGATTTTCTGTCTTCCGGTTGCTTTGGAGTAGATTTTGGCAATCGAATTACCATCGGTGTTACAGAGGGCCTTACATCTTCCTGTTGCCTTTGATTGGATTTCGGCAGTCGGATCACCATTGGCCCTACGACAGGTTTTGGCTCCTGGTTGGATCTCAGGAGACGGATGACCATTGGTTCCAACTGCGTAGGTGAGGCAGAAGAACCGAGCACCTCTTTATGCAAGGTTGCGACAAGGGGTGCGGCCCTGCCCAGTTTGTGGGCTTGGAGATGAATTCTCAAGGGTTCTTCTGGCCCTGTAATGGCTTCCAGCTCGTCGTTATATGTTTCCTAGACTCGTCATATAGACAAGCCTTCGAAGAGTAATAAGATTCAACCCCTGTGAAGGGATCAATGTCGGCAAATTTAGTTTTCACGGAACGTGCTTACTGACATACTGAAACACTGGTGAAGGGTGGATGGCACGATCATGTAGTCATGTATCCACGGACGTTCCAGGAGGATGTTGTAGGAGGTGTCTGCATCTATAACGTAGCAGGTAACTTCCGTCTTCAGGTCACCAATCTGGCAATTCAACGGATCTTCCCTAGGGGATAGCTTCTTCCCGAGTTAAAATCGCTGATGGCAGTGTTGGTTGCTGCTAGCCGTGCATAGGGATACCAAAAAGTTAGAGCAGCTTTTCGGGATAATGCTTATTGACGAGCCATGGTCGATATACATTCGATCCATCTTGATGTCGCCTATGTATCCAGTGTAGTACAAGGGATGATCATGCAAATTGGACTTGATCAACATGTCTGTGGAGTAAATATGATGTTTGGCATTGCATCTATGCTATCGCTGTCCTGTAGATCTGCTTGCAGGTCTTCCCCTGGAAGCTTGAACTGGACTAGGTAAGCATCAGCATTCTGGAGTGCTTCGCTTAATGCGACACGAAGATCCTTGGAGAGCCATAGGAGCTTGTATAGCGACAACTTTGCTGGCGTATTAGCCAATTGTGCTAATATGTCGAAGTGTAAGGTCTCTCCAGTCCCTGAGGTGCATCATTGAGGAGTGCATGTCAAAGCGGGTTTTCTTTTTCTTAGACTTATCCGCCAGTAGAGGCTGAGATAGCCTTGGAACATCAGAGGGAGGCAATATTGCTGGCTGAGGATCTTCGGTTGAACTATCCCATACGGGCTGGACTTGTGCTCCAGACCGGGTAACAATGGCTGCAGCTTCCTCAACCTTGACTGAAATTGTATGGCAGGATCTAGACTTCCTGTCCTTTTTTTGCTGGTAGGAGATGACACCCCTGGGTAACTTCGGGCACTAAGTCTGGATGTACCCACATGATTTCTCCTCGCGAGGTAGTGAGAGGTACCTGTCCAGATGTCTGGTTCTGGACGGGTGGACGATTAATAACCTCCATCGTTGCCCGAGGGACAGGTATGACCCCGTCTGGAGTACTTGTTGGAGAGAAGTCGCCGAACGAATAGACACCATGTTTGCCGCCACGATAATCTCTTCAAAGTCTATCGACAAAGCTTTGGAGTTGATAAGACTCTGAATGTATCACTTCAATTGGAAGCAATCATGAGTGGCATGAGACATAGCGGTGGAAGTGACAATACTTTGGGTTCTCCATTTCTGCTGCTCGGGACTCGCGCCTTGGTGGAGGGAGCTGGATCCTACCCCCTTGCAAGAGAATATCAAAGATAGGTTTGACATGACTATCTTCAAATGAGTAGTTGATCTTGGGCCACGGACCTTCCATCTGTTTTTGTTCGGGCTTCTGAGTCGCATCCGTGACCATGGCCTGTTTGCCCTTATTGTCTCGATTAGTGGTGGCGCCATGTTGTTGTTACTGGAGGTGGAACCAGGACGTATGCCCTTATCTTTCGTCTGGGATGTGTAATCCCAGCTGGCGAGCTTTCTTCAGTTTTGCCTCTGTATTGGTAGCACTTATGATGAAGGTCATCCAATCCCTGAACTGATCGTCACCCATCCAGAGGATGATTGCAGGAAGCAGCTTCTTCTGGCAGATTTCAATCAAGGAGCTTTAGGATTGCCTTGGGGCAATCTCATTGCGGTTTGGCAGAACCGCTCGATGTAGTTCCTCGTTAGCTCCCTCTCTCCCAGTCGAACGCGATCCCCTCCAATGCTCCAATAAATAATCGCATACGGATGGCGTCACTATGTGGCAAATGGTCGGTTGTGACCTAAAGTAAGTCATGTACCGACTAGCAGAAGTCTTTCCATCATAAGAATCAATATGGAATGGCTTGTACCGTGGTGGAAAAGGTACGTCTCTTCATGCAACGGGATATGGCTGTCGTATTCTGAGATCCCGAAAGGAGTCTCGGGCATTGAACATCAATCAAAGCTCCTGGACTTCCTCCTTGCCTCCGTGGCTTCATTTGCAGCTGAAGGAATGGATGCTGCTAAAGGATCATCATCCAAAGGAGGGACGGTCGTGTTGGAGTCCGCGTTGACTGTGGGTCCCAAGCTTGTTTGTCTGGGCGTCGGTGGTTGAGTTGGCAAGACGGCTTTGATCTCGTCCACGGACTTGACCAAGGACAGGAGCATGGCTTCCACACTTCTAGCCGTTGTCGGTCAGAAGGTGCTTCATGATCATCGTCAACCATAAAATTATCCTCACGTGGGTAGAGGTTGAAGGGATTATAGCAGAGGTACTCTCGGTGCCGTACCCTTGTATAGAGAAATCGTCAGAATGTCGGAATATCATCTTCGTCAAACTTGGAAGGGGTGCTATCCCCTGTGTAGGAAGCCGCATCGTCTTGGTGAGGGTGGTGGCCCTCAGGGAAGTCCAAGTCTGTTGCACAGTTCTGGGGGACCTCTACCCCCTGCGTGTGCTCTTGGTACACCGGGTTATCGCATACATTGAGGGGGCTACTACCCCCAGTTTCATCTACTCTCAAGGAGGCTGAAGGTTCATCCCCGGGTGTCGAAAGCTTCTTTTTGGATCGAGTGCCTAAATAGACACCCTGTGGTTGATGTAAACCCCCCAAATGAGGGTCTCCTTGCAATACTGGCCGAGATGGCCGGGCTGGAAGAGCCTGTCTTCTTTCCTTTGCCAGGAGGAACTTTTTGAGTTAAATTACAGGAGACGAAAGGAAACTCCTCATCTCCTGGAATTTGGACAGGTGCTGGCTGCTACAGTCGCTGGAAAATGACTGCCGATCTTCAGGTGTTGCTGATTGTGTCGCAGCAGCAGTTGATGATGACTTGGGTGCAACGACCCCGAGAGGGACTCATTGCATGCTGATGCTGCCATCTTGCGTTCGTGAGTAATCACGTCACGTAAGTCGGTAGGAAGCTTCTCTACCTTTGCACCCAACTTGTTAACTCGGGAATCCTGAGCGTACGGGTGCTTAGGCATCATGTTTGCTCCCTGATCGTGGCTAGTCAAAGCACTTGCTCTGGATCTTTAGAGGGAGACTTTAAAGAACCACCCTGTCCGTTAGCCCTGGGGGACTGGATGCAGGTGGTTCTGTACAACTTTCCGTCAAGAGCCTGTGTAACAGTCAACGGGGTCCACTGACAGTCAGCAACTTGGACAGTTGACTGGGCTGGATGGGCCGCACTGCCCTAGACTTTTTTGACTTAGCACCCGAAGGCTTATAGTAAAAGGAATCCAAATTGATACATCCCGCATCTTTAGTGAACCGCATGGCGTCGGGCCTGCATGAGAGGCGGTCGAACACAGAGCTTCTGACAGGGCCGCATGAGACATCTGTTTGAAGCCATGATTGGTTGTCGCATGGACCATCTTCTTGCGGCTGGAGCTGGCTGTCGCATGGATCATTCCTGTGGCTAGACTTGGCTGTCGTATGAGTTGGCTGCCTGCGGCCAGAGTTGGCTGCCGTATGGACAGACTGTCGATCTCCTCTATGCGGCTCCTTCTTCGTCCGCATGGATTTCCCTTGTGCCCCAAAAAACTCAGCATCGTAGTATTTTTCTCTGTTGGATTTGGGGACAGTGGGGTCCTCCGTGGTCGGAAACAAAGCCGCAGAAGAGTTCTGGTCGCCGTCTTGGGTTGCAGAAGGAGCTTCTTCGAGAACTTGGTCGGGGGCAACAGTTTTGCGTACTGACGCCTTGCGAGTCCTCTTTAGGTTGGCTCGCTTCTGAGACGGGTTGGCGCTCCCTACAGAGAGCAATTCTTCAAAGGCTTGTTGGCCAAAACGAACCACAAGCATCTGCTGTATAGAGCCGAGCTTGGACGCGTCAGATTACGTTACCAACTTCTTATCGGAAGAGAAGGTTGTCCCCAACAGAGTCGCCATCGTGTTTGCCATAAAAAATCAAAGACAGGTATTACAGAACACTGAAATTGATTGCAAACTCGCTTGTACAAAGGAAAGCCTAGAAAGAAATCCTAGGAAACAATCTAAGTACAATTGTTTAGTTTTGATTCTGGAGGGTGACGGTGGAGACTCGAAAAAGTGCTATCAACTCTGTCTTACTCCGTGGACTATATGATGCAGTCTCTAGCCCGTGAAGAAATTGCTTTCTCTTGAAGGTTGCCAGCCTTGGATTGCCAACCATCTTGTAGGGTGTGGCACCCTGCTATTTATAGTGATTTTGGGATGAAGGATTTTGAGCCGCATAGATGACCACGTGGCAAATCCCCGGGCCACATGGCTGTAATCATGCCTCGAGACTCGGTCTGTGACTGATAGCTGGGGATTTGTTAGGATTTGTTGTGATTTGTCGTTGTAGCAAATTGAGCAGTTGAGAACGGGTTAACTTGTCACGTGCATCAACTAATCTTCTGTGGCGAGCCGTATGAAGGATGTCTCCTGGCCGAGCTGCATGAGGAATGTCTCATGGTTGAGTCGCATGAAAGAATGTCTCATGATTGAGCCGCATGAAGGAATGTCTCATGTCCGAGCCATATGAAGGAATGTCTCATGACCGAGTCGCATGAAGGACGTCTTATGACTGAGCCGCGTGAGGGAGTGTCTCATGACCGAGCTGCGTGAAGGACGTCTCATGACCGAGCCGCATGGGAATGTCTCATGACCGAGCCGCATGAAGGACGTCTCATGATCGAGCCGCATGAGGGACGTCTCATGACCGAGCCGCATGAGGAATGTCTCATGACCGAGCCGTATGAGGAATGCCTTCTGACCGAGCCGCATGAAGGACGTCTCATGACCGAGCCGCATGAGGAATGTTTCATGACTAAGCCGCATGAAGGATATCTTCTTGCTGGATGGGTATGGGGGCCCTAGGAGAAGGTGCTGCCGAATGTCACGATTTGAGAGAGTTTTGTTTGTCTCCCTCTTGACTGATCTCCTTGTTCAAAGAAGATTTAACGGTAGACTTCTTCAGATGATTGTGATGCGCTTGACTGAGGCGATACGCTTGACTGAGACATCTGAGTAATGCATCTAGTTGAGAGCAGGCCATTACAACGTCTTCAATTGGCATCATGTTTTTGGGATGATGTTGGAAAGGTGCAGTAGGTCGCAGTCGCTGGAACACAGACTGCCATGATAGTGGAGCCACTGTCTTGTGGCATCAGTAGTTTATGGCAGCTTGGGTGCAGAGATATCATGGAAAGAGCTCCTCACACATCAAGGTTGCTTCTCTCTCCTTGCATTTGTGAATGACCACCTCTCGCAGGTTGAGAGCAGATTGATCTACCTTTGCATCCGTTTTGTGGGCCCGGGTATCCCGAGCGCCCGGGTGCGTAGGTATTATATTTGCTCCCTGATCTAAGGCTAGTAAAAGTACTTGCTCTCGATCATTGTAGGAAGACTTTTGGGACCATCATATTTGCTCCCTGATCTGAGGCTAGTAAAGCACTACGCTCGATCGTTATAGGAAGACTTCTGAGACCCACCCTGTCCTTTCTGCATGTGGGATTGGACGCGGGTGGTTCTGTATGACGGTCAGCATCTTGGACAGTTGACTGGACTTGTTTACCCCGCACAGCCCTAGACTTCTTCGACTTAGCACCCGAAGGTGCGTAGTAGAAAGAGTCCAAGTTGGAAGGAGGGAAGGGAAGTTGGTGCCTTTTTCAAAGGAGGCAAGGGGGCTCTATTTATAGAATGGAGTGAGCCCTTTCTTCTCCTTTTCGATGTGGGACTAAAAGCAATATTTTCCATGCTTCTACAATATCCTCTCCTACTTAGTTATTTAATAATGAGGGTTTTTTCTACTAGTTGATATTATGTCCATGTTGTCCATTATTAATGCAGGCTTAGTTTTTTATAAAAAAATCTACAGAATAATAAATATGCATAATCAGAAAAAGCAAAATGATAATGAATAGAAAAAAACAATATCCAACTATTATGGTCATCTTTCCTGCTTCGTCCTCTACAATTCAAATCCAAAATCTGGCGCTGCAGAGTTAACTTTTTTGAGGTTTTGGCTATCGATTCCTTCATCGAAAATCATCCGTCTGCCTCTAGATTGCTTAAAACCAGCATCTCGTCTGGCATCAGAAATAGCCAATACTGCCATCATATTTGATCAAAAAATAATTAAAATTACATCAATCCTATACCTTCCGAAGGAGTTCACACATAATCTAGATTGAAAGATTAAAATTATAAGCACGATCAACACTCGTAATTTTAATTATATCCACAATAACAACATCAATGACATGTCCATGGTTTAAAATAACATAAACAAAACATATATTGGACCTTAATAGTTGGATCTATGATGCCTGCAAATCGAGTTAGAACATATCTACATCTACCGACCAATAAAAAATGCAAGTTTTATTGGACAACATGGATGTATTAATCAATACGTAGATCAAAGGTAGATTTGATACCAATTGATGGAACTGGGGATTCCCAAGACCCCTAGTTTGGTGTGCGTATTGATCGATGGAAGTTAACAGATCTAAGACGTGTTCTAACCCTTCATAGTGGAACTAGGGTTAACAAATTATACCTGCGACGGGAAGAAGAAGACACTTTCCAGCAACCTCGAGCAGTCACAACCCCAAGATCTTCTGCATGTATTCCTTCCTCGGGTTGGACGTCATGTGCACGATGATCTCCCAACCTTTCTTCTCTTTGGCAGCCCTCCATTTCTCTCCTTACGTGAATCATGAATTTAGAGAAAGCTTTTTATTTTTTATAAGATCATGACGGCCAGAGAATAGAGGATATATATAAGGCTACGACAGGGACCATGAGGTAAAATTAGGGCTAGGTCACCTAACGGATCTGGGTATCCCGTGTTCAACCCGAACACACAACCCAGACACATTAACAATAGCTTAGTCCACTAAAGTGCTATTGTTGCACTACCTTCCTAATCCAAATTATGATTGTGGGCTCTTTTATTATATGCTCGTTTGGCTCCCCACGTTAAGATATCGAATGTCCGTCGATCAAATTAAGTTACTGACAACTAAATTAGTCGACATCTTTTATTCTTAAGTAGTACCACTCAACTTTATTTGTCATATCGAATATAATCCACCTGTAGGGTTTACATGACAATCCTTGTGAGCTTCTTAAGGGGACATCATCAACCCGATGTATCGGGACATGGATTCCTTTTATAATCAACTGCCCATCATACGTACAATATTATTACCCAATTTATAGAGGTTGTTGACCCATAATGAATCTCACTCTTTTATGAGTCAAAGTAATGCACACTGTATATACATGTCTGTTTTATATACGGATTAAGAGCACAAGCATCCATAATAATAGAGGTGTTTGTTCTCTTATGTAGTCAGTACAAAGAGAACAACCTCAAGTGGTTCTGTTCATTACACATAAAGTGTACTAGTGTAAACCTATAGTCAAGATAGACTAATATCAGATTACACTATACCTTTCCAATGGATTGTCCAAGTCCATCTAGGTTTTAAACTATTATATATTCCATAGGGAACAGAATATGATCTTCTGTGTGACACCACACACCATATTATCCATAATATAGAATATCAGACACTTGCATTAACACTTGCAATAAATACAATATGCAAACATTTGCCCATATGATTCTCATTCAAAATTTAAGAAAATAAAGTTAATACAAAAGTGATGCTTTTAGTATATAAGCCTAACAATATATGTGTAACACACACACACACACCACACACACACACACACACACACTAGCACCTGTGTAAACAAGTATCCTCTTACACTTACTGCCACGTGTGTGTAAACACACACACAAACACTCATCTTACACTCTCTAATTTACTGCCCTGCTCATGTGTGTGTAAACATACACACATACACAAACCTGTTATATAGGGGATGTCACATGACAGTTTCCCCCTTCACATTCACTCTTCCCTCACTCTCTAAATACTCACATAGGATACCTCATATGATCACACTATGACAGTACACTGTAAACCCCTTTACACTATACTGTCATATTACAGTCTCCTCTTCTTGACCCTATGTGCACACACTCGTGAACACACTTCACTATACATAATACACATTGGTATACACTACACACACATGTAGGCACCACTTGTGTACTTGACACATACTCAAGTACACATGTAGGCACACCAACACATAGGTGTATGTATACACATACACAATGCACTCTATGCACTCATGGACTCCACTTTAGTGTATACACATGCACACATGCATTTCCACAAGCACTTAGTGGTACCATGCTAGTATCACATTAGAACTCTGATATTCTCATGATACTTATACCAAACCTGGTCCTAACCATCCCACAATACATGAACATATCTAAAATGATAATTAGAAGCTAATTAGTGTAGTGTCTAGCTAGTGTAATGTATCACATGAAATGTGACATATAACAAGTGTAGGAGGAATAAAGCCTCCAAATTGTCTCCGTGTCCTGTGTAACATGACAACCTATTTGTATCCATATGTGGACACATTTCTAGCCTTATGCACTATTCATAAGTCCATTTAGCCTATGAAACAATATGACAAACATTTGGTGTTCCATTCTCAGATTTTTCCAAAAATGACACAAAGCTCTATATAACTTCTACCAAAATGATGGCTAGAGCCTAGTTCTTCCCCCTATGGGTACACTAGTCCATGGCTGAGTTCTTAATGGTGTCATGCATAAAAATAGTGCCTAAACTAGGAGAAATAACAAGTATTTATCTATTGGGAGATGAATTTCCAATGAAACTCTTAAAGAGGACTCAAGTGTCAAGTAGGACACAATACTCCAAGCTTTTGGACTCTTCTCCTCTTGCTCCTTGGTCTCCAAGATCCAAGCCTCTAGGATGAAAAATGGGTGAAGATTTGAGAGAGTTTGGAAGGATTTTGGTGGAGAAATGAGTGGAAAATGGAGTGGATTTGTAGAGATCTCTAAACTAGGGTTTTGGAGGCTCAAGTGAAATGAAAGAATGAGGGAACCCCTCTCCATGGCTCGCTATGTATGGAAGCCCTAGAGTCCTATGGGAAAAGTCCAAAGTACCCTTAAGTTGTCATGCATACTTAAGTTAATGCATGGAAGCTTTCTAGCCTAATTTGGTAGTTGATTCTAATCTATCCATGACTTAATATGACTTATTTGAGTCTAATTATGACCACCCTAAAACATAGGTCTAAGTATCATGTCTAGTATAAATAGGTTGACTAATCCAGGGTTCAATAAATAGGCTAGTCATCTAGTAAATACAACCTTCACAAGTAATTAATTAAATAAATATACACACTATATAATAAATATAAAATAACAAAATACCCTATCTGGAAATGTGGTAGTGACAAGGGTTCTGAAAGATTACATGGAAGACGGACCTCCTTCACCTCCCTTGTGCGTGCGGCCGTCTGGCGCTATTTAGGAGGCTTGATGTGCGTCTACAGGCACTCGTCTTGATTTAGATGAGGCATGTCTACTGGCAAGCTGGCTGAGATGCAGCTTTGTCTTCTTAAGCAGGGAGTGGCCTGGATGGCCTGGTGAGAGCACATATTCCTGAGTCCCTAGCGTTGTATCACCTTCTCCGATTAGGACCTGAGTGTTGGGCTCTGTTTTTCTACTTTTGAGAGCGGGGGAGGGATTCACAGGAGTTGGATGTGGGGCTTCGTTGGTAGAATCGATAGATCATCCTATGTAGTTGCTGGTGGTGGCACAACAACCTTGACCACCCAGGCCTTACAAATCTTCCTAGGTTTTGTAAACCTAGGAGAAGGGTTTGACCCTTCACAGAGCATATCTTCGTAAGTTTGTTGGTCGAACCTAATGACCAATGTCTGTTGGGATGTGCCCAACTTGGAAGTATCAGATTACGTCACCACTTTCTTGTCAGAGAAGAAAGTTGTCCCCAGCAGAGTTGCCAGCTTGTTCGCCATCGCAAAAAAAGTTATTATGTTGATATGCATCTTTCTGGGGATAAGGGAAGAAAAAATAGGTTGAGATAAGACTCCTTTTCGTTCCTTTATATATTGCGATCTTGAACAGTACAACAAAGACCTAACGGTAAGGATTTGCTAGTATAAATATAAATTCTGGAGAAGTGTGCCGAGGGAGATCGGGTACTGCAATGACCCCTTTACTCTATTTATGATTTGATACTTAATAGCTTCTTCAAGTGCACTCTGTGACTCTGCCATGTGTATCTGGTACCCTCAGCGATGAGGTTGATTTGATCAGTTGATGATCTAATCTCCTCATCGATCCCCTTCTAATGATGATATGCACCTCCTTTATATTTTCCTTTTAATGGGCGAGCTATGTTGGAGGTAATGATGATGGAGGATCTCATGCGTGGAAGACACCATTTTCGTTGTCATAATTATTTAGGCATGCTGTTTAACAGCTTGGCCTGGTCGAGGCACTGATTGGCCAGCCATTGCTGTAGGAGCTCATGGTGAGGACTTAAGGATCATCGGGTATGATTGTTGGTGATTATGACTGTCCATCCATGTGGCTTGATAATAGAAGACTTAGCACGCGTGAATGTTTAAGACAACCTATAGTTTGAATGATGCGTTTATGTAACACGCGTGCCATAAATCGAAGACTTAAATCAGGCGACACGATCTTTGGTTGATGCGTGGCACTGACCATGATTGGGAGGGAATCTCTGGTTTGAATGGGGCAGTTATGGTGCATACACCATAAATGTGATGTTGGTCCTTTCACCCGTTACTAACGGGATTGAGGTGATCCTATTCGAGGAGCGAGCCAGCTTGGGGTTAACCGGTTCGGGACACAAACCAACTGTCTTGGTGTAGAGGGTGGCTCAGCGAAGGACTCGAGCCGTTTGCCTTGATGTGGAGACTAGTTGGGCCATTTGAGCCGCATGCTCCTTTGGCCGCATGGGGGTTTCTTGAAAGGGAGGCCACAAAGTGTCTGGGCCGCATGTGATCTGGTCGCATGGAGTGGTTTAGCCGCCTTTTGTTCTGCAAAGGCGATGTACTTCTGGGTACTTTTTTTTGGGACTTGGCTTTCCACTGGATATCTCTGGGCCTTTGTGCACTTTGCCTGAGGTGGTTTGGTCTTGATTGCGCCTGAACAATTTCCATGCTTCTACAAACCCATGTTTTCAAAATTTTCAAAATTTTATTTTTTATTTTAAATATTTTGTGCTGAAAATTTTATATTTGAATTTTTATAATGGAAATCAAAATTTTGAGTGGTAAAAAGTGTTTGCCAAATTAAATTTTCAAAAATTAGATTTTGGAATTTATGAAAAATATTATTTAAATTACTTTGCAGATATTAAATATTAATTTGAAGGTTTAGATAGCGTACTACTACCGATGCTGGGGTGATGCTGGATTGGCCATTTACATTGAGGTCTAACCAGTGTACTACTACCGATGCTGCAACGTAGGCTGGACTTGGCCACGTACTTGTATCCCGAAAAGCGGGTGCGAGTCATGACAGAAATGCCCTATTCAACTCTTTTGTGACCGAAAGGGACTCCCTGGAGTTAACAGACCCTCGGGACTCCTTTTACATTTCACATTCATTGTATTCCAAAAAGAGGCTTGGGGCTCTAATTTATTGAGAGGGATGGATGCTCCACCTTTTCTCCTATCTAATGTGGGACTAAAATACCAACACTTAAAAATGAGTTTCATATTTTAGATCATCCCACAATCAGTAGAGTCGTGTGCTAGTTCCGTGCCAACACCGGCGCATGCGCCCGTGCATGCATGACGCACCACTTTGCGCCCTTGAGCCCATGTCCGAGTCCGAGCGACAAGCATACATGCTTTCAATGAGTAGTTAATCATTTTTTCTCCTAGGATAACACTCCCACATGGCACCCACATGTGCTCCACCACACCCCATGTGCATACCGCTACACATGCAAAGCATTATATTGAGATACCCACTTGGTGGTATTGCCGATGTGGAACTATTTTACTCTACTCCAACAAAAACACAATACCCTTATCGTCTATCTAAAGTTGTTCCAGATAGATCAAATACAAATGGAGGGAAAATGTAGATGATCAACGAAGTGATGGACCTCGAACTCAAAGATGATGACTTGGAGCTAAAGATATGGACGTGCCAAAGCTTAATTATAAATTTTGTAGAATATCAATGTCATGTGTCTTATCGAGTTTGAGTGAAATGAGCTAAGGGATGTGACGTTTGTTCAGTAGCTATAATTGGAAGCATAGTTGTATATAAAACCTTAATTAGAATAGATAGTTATGTTGCCACAAAATTGAAAACACGATACAATTTGATTATACACTGCATTTGACCTAGTCGAGCATGCATATTTGGAGCTAGAATGTTTTGGTTTTTCGGACACTAGAATTATAGTCCCGTACTATACTTTTTATCAACATGTGCATATGGGATGTGGTTGTCTTTGTGGTTAAGATGATGAGGTATTTTTCTAGAGGTCTAATGTTCGAATTGTCCAAGAAACATTTATGTTTTTTGTTACTTTTTTTGGATTTTTCTTAAGAGCTAAGCCTCACTCCGACTCCGGCTAGGGTGAAGGGAGAATGGTGCTATGATGGCACACTTTGCACTTCGCACGTACGCATCAGACACAGGATGGCACATTTGCGCTAGGAACCTGCACGTGTGGCTATGCGTGTGGCTCTTCGTTTGCTTAAGAGTATAATAGTCCACTTAATGGAGGGTTACAATAGTAACTACCTACTTAATGGGTGGTTAACTCTGATTTTACTATCTTTTATGTGGTACTGGACTGTTAAGTGGTGAATCTCCTATATATATGTTGGATTCTTCTCTTAAGAGAGCATCACAAGGGAGAATAAAGAAGTGAGCATATTCTGTGAGAGGAGACTTAGCAGCTGAGAAGTTGGATTCTTCTTCTAAGATAACAACAATGTAGAACATTGAGCACCTCTAGAGGGGGAGGGGGTGAATATAGTGTATGTGCAGTGGAATAATAATCACCAATTAAAATTTACGGAAGCAAACTAACTATGTGTAAGCAGGCAATATAAAATAACTTGAGTAAAGTAAATATTTTACGAAAAGCAAACTCAAACACCAAAATTTTATACTGGTATGCCTCTGAGAGGACTAGTCCAGTCTCGAGTACTCTCGTTCGATATTGAATCTACTATGCAATGAAATACAAGCTTTGAATCTGAAGTGCTTGCAACTCCTTACAATGTGTGCTTTTAATCCGAAGAGCACTACTTTACACCCGCAATCCTTTGATCCGAAGGACTTGCCGACTTCAGAAACATGATAAAAAGAACTAGTTTTCAAGCCTTCTTTACAACTCGACCAAACTTTTAGATCGAACTGAACTAGCACTGGCTTGGCTAGGAGTCGTAAAGGCTTAGATAGGAAAGTAAATATCTTAAAGAACTCTTTGAAAAAGATAGGAAAGAGAGAATGGATGAGTGAAAAGAATGTGAAACTCTTCTCTATTTGTAGGATTTTTTGGGACCAAACTCGTGCAGAATTCGGTTTCCTAACATTCGAAAAATCGAACGTTAGAGCTGATTCAACAGGGTGACATGATCTAATTGAATACTCGGTCAGTGGGACCGAATTTTATCTGAGTTCGGGCAGAACTCGGTCCGAATTCGGTTGTCGTATGACTAGTTAGGTCAAAGTGTAGAGTTGAATGGGTTTTGACTTTTTGTAATTGGGCTGGCTCTTTGGCTTATGGAGTGAGTAATATGAGCTTGGTAGGCTAATTTGGAAGTGGACTTTAGAAGCTAGCCAAGTGCCAATTTCGTCCGATGTACATTTTTCTAGACTCAATAAATTGGAAAATACATAATAAACATAAAACTACTTTGTTCAACAACTTGTTCATCTGGCGAAGACTTGATGAGACATTGTAGCAAAGCGGTCGTCCATCAGTTGCATTGTAGCAGTATTGTATTTGTTGTATTGTACTAAAGTTTTAGTTGCTATCAAAATCATGTGTGACTATGACCTATATGGGCCAATAATCTCCCTATTTTGATAATTGACAAACTCTAATTGATGAACCAAATAATAAACTCAAAATAAATAGTACTGTACTTCTTTGTACTATACTTCTTTTTATTTGGTACTTGTTCTCCACCATTATCATTTGAGCAAAGTAGAAGCTCCCCCGCAAACATTGAACAAAAATAACAAAAGTAAAGCGAAAGCAATACACAAATAGAGAATAGTGCTCTATTAGCAGAATAAAAAATAACATAAACTGCAGAATAAAGTAGAGTGCATAATAGGAAACTGCAGAATAAAGTTGATGAAGCTTGCTTGTTGTTGAACTTTTAACAGCAAAGCGAACTATATTACTGAAAACTCTCTATCTGGAAGTTCTTAGCAAAGATGTAGAATACGTAGCCTCTCTCCCTGTCCCTGTGTGTGCGAGTAAGACACCATCATCTATTTATAGATTTTTTTTACTGGGACAACTATGCATATATATGCAAAAAATACAATATCTTCTGCCTCAAAGACGCATGAAACTGGATAGGCGTATGAGCACCCAATAATACGTGTGAGTGAACGTGTACTAAAATCACGTATGACTCACCACGTGGCTTTGAACGGGCCACACGAAATACTGTCGTGGCTAGACACGATCTCTTGATAGAAAAGAACTATGTATCAAATAACACTTGAACGTATAGCTTTTAGATGCATACTGCAAACAACTATCACGAAAGTAGTCGCATAAGGCTGCTCTTTTAGTGCTGTCGAAGTGTAATGATGATGGTGACATAATAACTGACATCTTCCACATAGTCTGATAACTGCATATTGCTCGAGGTTCGTCTTTTCATATAAGAGACAAGAATACATCATGCGCCAAATGAACCATGCGTCTCTTTGACTCATCTTCAGACTGCAAAGTCAATGGATGGGAGTCTCCAGTCTTGCACCTCATTGGTTATCTGGGCGGAGTAACTCATATCCAGTTGAACATTATTTTTGGACAGACCAACTCATGGCCTATCACGTCGACTAGATGATGAGCATAATTTGGAACCGCCAAAGAAGCGGCAAGGCCTGCTAGGGCATCGGCTTCAATATTCTGGAGTCTGGGAACATGTTCTTTAAAGAACCCCTCTAAGGTTCCAATGATGGCAATTGTTGTCTGATGATAGGGAATTAGGTCCGCGTTACGAACCTCGTACGAGCCTCGGATTTGATTAACGATCAGCTGTGAGTCGCCATACGCTTCTAGGTATTTGACCCCTACCTCTTTTTCGAGTCGGAGCCCGATAACCAAAGCGTTGTATTCGGCTACATTGTTTAAACAGGATTCTGTGAGAGAGTATGCCCGATTGACTACCAACCCAGAGGGAGAAATTAATACTACCCCGACTCCAGCGACGATATTACCTTGTGGCCCTGTTCTTGAAGCACCGTCAAAGAATATTCACCAAACTTATCATGTAAAGTCATGTTTAAGTTAACGACTTCGTCTGGAATTTTTTCATAGATTTTGGCTATTTCTGAGCCTCGATGGGCTGCTAGAAAGTCGGCCATGGCTTGACCTTTGACAGCCTTCTACGAAACGAAAACCATGTCGTAGGGGGATAACAGTCTCGCCCATGTGGCTAGACGAGAACTGAGTGCGCCTGGCTTGGTCATGAGAACCCTGAGGGGATTAACTCGCGAGACAACATGGATGGTCTGCCCTGACACATAGTATCGTGTTTTCTAAATGGCGAACACCAAGGCAAGACAATCCTTCTCCACAGCAGTGTACATATGCTCCGGCCCCACCATCATTTGGCTGAGATAATAGATGGCTTGCTCGTGCCCGGCATCACTATTCTATGCTAGTAAGGCGCCGAAGGAGTATTTCATCTCCTGTACATAGAGCAGGAAAGGCTTTCCAGCAACCGGGGCTACTAGAACTGGCAGATTCGACAGGTATTCCTTAATGTCATCAAAGGCACGTTGACATTCTTCATTCCATATGAAAGAGACGCCTTTCTTCATGAGTTGTGCGAAGGGTTGACATCACCCTTAGAGGTTAGATATGAACCTCCTGATGTAAGCTAGTCTTCCCTGAAGGCCGTAAAGTTCACGGAGGTTCTTCGGTGGACTCATCTCCAGGATGTCCTTTGTCTTATCGGGGTCTATGTGAATACCCCGGGAAGTAATGACAAAGCCCAAGAACTTCCCGCTAGACACATCCAGGAAGGACTTGGTAGGATTTATCTTCAGATTGTGTGATCGCATAAGGTCGAACACTGTTCTTAAATCGTGTAAGTGATCATCCTTGGAGTGGTTTCTGACGGCGATGTCATCAACGTAACACTCCACCGTCTTGCACAAGTGATCTCTGAAGATGACGCTCATATCTCGTTGATATATTGCGTCGGCATTCTTCAGGCCGAAGGGCATGACTGTGTAACAATACACACTGATCGGTGTTCGGAATCACGTATGCTTCTCATCGTTAGGAGACATTTTGATTTTATTGTATCCTGAAAAGCCATCCATAAAGGACATACGCTCGAAGCCACACATATTATCGATCATTATGTCGGTGATGGAAAAAGGAAATTCATCCTTAGGACATGCCGCATTCAGATTGTGAAAGTCGATGCAGATTCGGATCTTTCCATTCTTCTTGACAACTGGTACTATATTAGCTATCCAGTCTGGGTGCTACTCCTCGCGGATTAAACCGCTATCTATAAGCTTATTTACTTCCGCTTCAATGGAGTTCATGATGTCTAGATGGAACCGCCATTGCTGTTGTTTGACTGGTTTTGCGTTCGGATGAATATTGAACTTATGAAGTACGATCTCGGGGTTTAACCCTGGCGTATCTTCGTGGCTCCAAGCAAAAACTTCGATATAATCTCTGACGAGTTGCAACAATGACTCTCGCTCGTCGTCCGTCAGGCTTTTACTGACAAAGATTGGCTTTGGAGAGGATTCATCACCGAGGTCAACTTGCATGACCTCATCTTCAGTAGGAGGGTCATGTAGTTCAAAGTGCTTCTCCCATTGTACATCCAGTTGTTGGACCCATGGCTCCAATTCAAGAGGTTCGAGTAGATCTTCGTCTTCCTCTTCAATGTCAGTAGATGCCATGTTGACAGATAATGTCTGCCTAAATATATCTCCAATGCTGTCATCGGAATCATATGTAGGTGATTCGGATGAGTGAGAATGCACTCGCATTCCTCATCGGAGCTCTCGGGCGTTGTTGCTGGTGAAACATAACCAAAGTCGCATTTGGACTTGCTATAATAATCTCGAGGTTTCCCAGACGGGGTTGACAACTGCAGAGGCGATCGCCGACCGTTGCCGTAATTCAGACCTAGGGTAGCCTCCATGTCGTATCCCTACTTTTGCATGAAGTACTTGGCTTTAGGACTATACAGGTAGAGTGGTAATCTTCCAGTATCGGGTTCGAGATCAAACTCTTGAGGCATAAAAGGTTGAGGACCATCTTTTCGGCCGAAGATGATCGTGTGATCCCCTTCTCTTTTTCCTGGGACTAGGAAGTAGGCACCTGTAATGGGAGTAAGTTGGTTTGCGGTATGGACGGTTGTCACCTGTGTGTGCAGGTTAATGTCCCGACCATGTCCCACAGTATTCATCAGATTAAGGTTATTACATTCAGGATAGTTTAATGACAGCCTCTTAGTGATGAAATAAGGAATTTTGTCCACAGGGATTACATCATCAGAAGAGGGACTATCCACATTTGCAACAAGATACTTCACGAGTTCTGCCTCCTCTTCAGCTACCCCCTGCGTGACCGGAGGTTGGGACGCTGTCTTGGGTAACTTGACCACCAAGGGTTCTGCTTGTGGCATTGGCTTGCCTGAGGGTCTCGGGTCGACACTTGGTTGCCGGCTCGTCTTGGGAAGACGGATGACCATCGACTCGGCGGAGGACTTCGTGTTTTTCGATTGCTTTTGAATGGCACTTGGTAATCGAATCACCATCGGCTCCCCAGAGGGCCTTGCATATTCTGGTCGCCTTTGATTAGATTTCGGCAATCGGATCACCTTCGACCCTATGACGGGTTTTGGCTCCTGGCTGGACCTTGGGAGTCGGATGACCATCGGTTCCGACTGCGCAGTTGGGGCGGAAGAACCGGGCACCTCTTTATGTAAAGTTGCGACAAGGGGTGTGGCTTTGCCCGATTTATAGGCCTGGAGATGAATTCTCAAGTGTTTTTCTCGTCCTGTGATGGCCTCCGGTTCGTCAGTTATATGCTTCTTGGATTCTTCAAATAGATAAGCCTCCGAAGAATAATAAGACTCAACCCCTTTGAAGGGATCGATGTAAGCGAATTCAGTCTTCACGAAGCCGTGCTTACTGACATACTTGAAGCACTGGTGGAGTGTGGATGGCACGATCATATAGTCAAGTATCCACGGACGCCCCAAGTGGATATTATAGGACGTATCTGCATCTATGACGTAGCAGGTAGCCTCAGTTCTCAGGTCGTCGATCTGACATTTCAATCGGATCTTTCGTAAGGGATAGCTCCTTTCTGAGTTAAAACTACAAATGACAGTGTTGGTCGCCGCTTGCCGGTGCATAGGGATGTCTAGGACTTGAAGCAAGCTTTTCGGGATAATGCTTATCGATGAGCCAGGATCGATGTGCATCCGATCCACCTTGATGTCCCCTATGTATCCAGTGTAGTACAAGGGGCGATCATGCAAGTTAGTCTTGATCAACATGTCCTGTGGGGTAAATATGATGTTGGGTATTGCATCCGCATAGTTGTTGCCCTGGAGATCTGCCGACGAGTCTTTTCCTGTAGGTTTGACCTGGGCTAAGTAAGCATCAGTATTTTGGAGCGCTTTGCTCAATACGATACGAAGATCCTTGGAGAGCCTTAGGAGCTCATATAATGACAACTTTGTCGACGCATTAGTCAGTTGTGCTAATATGTCAAAGTTGTAAGGCTCTCCAGCCCTTGAGGTACATCTTTACGGAGCGGCTCGTCGAAGCGGGTTTCCTTCGGCCTGGCCCTGTCTGCTGTTGGAGGCTGAAATAGCCCCGAAACATCAGTAGCAGGCATAGTTGCCGGCTGAGGGTCCTCAACTGAACTACCCAGAGTGGGTTGGACTTGTGCCCCGGACCGGGGTGACAATGGCCGCCGCCTCTTCAGCTTCGGTTGAAATGGTATGGCAGGATCTGAACTTTCTGCCCTTCTTCTTGTTGGCTGGAGATGACGTCGCCTGAGTAACTTCGGACACTAAGTCTGGGTGCACCCACATGACCTCTTCTAGTGACGTGGTAAGAGGTGCCAAGCCAGTCGTCAGGTATCGGACGGGGGGAAGATTAGTAACCTCCATCGTTGTCCGAGGGATAGGTATTACCCCGTCTTGAGTACTTATTGGGGGAAAGACACCGAACTGGATTGATAGCATGTTTGCCGCCATGGTAACCTCTTCAAAATCTAGCGACAGAGCTTTGGAGTCGATAAGACTCTGGATGTACCGCTTTAGTTGAAAGCGGTCATGAGTGGAATGATGAACGTAGCGGTAGAAATGGCAGTATTTTGGGGCCTCCATCTCTGCCGCTCGAGGCTCGTACCTTGGTGGAGGGAGTTCGATCTTGTCCCTTTGCAAGAGTATGTCAAAGATAGGCTTGACATGACTATCTTCGAATGAGTAATTCATTTTGGGCTACTGAGCTTCTGCCTGCTTTTGTTCAGGCTTCTTGGTCGTACCGGTGACCATGGCCTGTTTTTCTTTACTGTCCCGGTTATTGGAGGTGCTGTTAGTATTGTTGTTATTGGGGGTGGTACCAGGACGTTTGCCTTTGACCTCTCCATCCGGGATGTGTAATCCTAGCTGGCGAGCCTTCTTTAACTTCGCCTCCACGTTGGTGGCGCTTATGATGAAGGTCGTCCAATCCCTAAACTGATCTTCACCCATCCAGAGGCTGATTGCGGGAAGCAACCTCTTCTGGCAGATTTCAATCAAGGAGCTTTCGGAATTGCCTTGGGGCAATCTCGTTATGGTTTGGCGGAACTGCTCGATATAGTTCCTTGTTAGCTCCCTCTCCCCCTGAACGACGTCTATGAGGACATTGTCACATCATATCCCACTTCATAGAATCTTTCTAGGAACATGTGCTTGAAGCCGTCAAAAGAATGGATGTAGTTGTCCGGAAGGTAGCAGTACCAGTCGAACGCGATTCCCTCCAATGCTCCGATGAATAATCGAGTGAAGATGGCATTACTATGCTACAAATGGTCGATTGTGACCTCGAAATAAGTCATGTACCGACTAGTAGAGGTCTTCCCATCATACGAATCAATATGAAATTATTTGTTCCGTGGCAGAAAAGGAACATCTCTCCATGCAACGGGATACTGTTGCCATATTTTGAGGTCCCGGGAGGTGTCTCGGGCATTGAACATTGCTCGAAGCTCCTAGACTTGCCTCCTTGCCTCCCTAGCCTGGTCTGCAGCTAAAGGAGCGGATGCACCTAGAGGATTATCACCCAAAGGAGGAGCGGTCGTGTTGGAGTCCGCATTGACTACGGGTCCCAAGCTTGTTTATCCAGGCATCCTTGCCGGTTGAGTTGGCAAGACAGCCTTGATTTTGTCTACTGACTTGACCAAGGACAGGAGCATAGTTTCAAGTACTTCTAGACGTTGTCGGTCAGTAGGCGCTTTATGATCATTGTCGGCCATAAAGACTGTCTGCACGTGGGTAGTCGTGGAAAGGATCGTAGAAGAGGTGCTCTCCGTGTCGTACCCTCGTACCGAAAAATCATCGAGGAATGTCGGAATGTCTTCCTTCTCGGACTCGGAAGGGGTGCTACCCCCTGTGCAGGAAGCCGCATCATCTTGGCGAAGGCAGTCACCCTCAGGGACGTCTACGTCTGTTGCATAATTCCAGTGGATCGCTACCTCCTATGTATGCTCTCGGAATACCGAGTTATCGTATATATTGAGGGGACTGCTACCCCCGGCTTCATTTACCCCCAAGGAGGTCAAGGATGCACCCCTAGGTGTTGGGAGCTTCTTTCTGGATCGAGTGCCTAGGTAGACACCCCCCGTGGCTGTCGGTGGCAATCCTCTGTATGAGAGTTTTCTTGTAGTGCTGGCTGAGATTGCCGGGCTGGAAGAGCCCGTCTTCTTTCCTCTCTTGCTGGGAAGAACCTTCCGAGTTGAATTACAGGAGGCGAAAGGAAATTCCTCATCTTACGGGATTTGCACATGTTTTCTAATTTGTTGTCGGTCAGGTGCTGGCTGGTGCAGTCATTAAAAAATGGACTGCCGATCTTTAGGTGCTGCTGACTTGTCGCAGCAGCAGTTGATGATGACCTGGGTGCAACGACGTCCCAAAAATTGCTCATCACATTCCAAGGTTGCTTTTTTTTCCTCGCGTTTGTGAGTAATCACCTCCCGCAAGTCGATTGTGGGCTGATCTACCTTTGTATCCAATTTATGGACTCGGGTATCCCGAGCACACGGATGCGTAGGTATCATGTTTGTTTCCTGATCTGAGGCTAGTAAAAGCACTTGCTCTCGATCGTTGAAGGGAGACTTTTGAGACCCACCCTGTCTGTTAGCCCTGGGAGACTGGACGCGGGTGGTTCTGTACAACTTTCCATCAGGAAACCGTATAACAGTTAATTGTGCCCGCTGACGGTCAGAAACTTGGAGAGTTGACTGGGCTTGTTGGGCCCGCACTGCCCTAGACTTTTCAATTTAGCACCTGAAGGCGCATAATAAGAAGAGTATAGATTAGAATATTACATATTGTCAATGGACCGTATGGAGCGGGCCCGTATGAAAGACGGTCAAAGACAGAGCTTCTGGCAGGGCTGCATGAGATATCCTATCTGTGGATAGGATTGGCTGCCGCATGGGCCATCTGCCTGCTGCCAGAGTTGGCTGCTGCATGGGCCAACTGTCTACGGCCAGAGTTGGCTGTCGCATGGGCCATCTGCCGGCGGCCAGAGTTGACTGCTGCATGGGCCATCCGCCTGCTGCCAGAGTTGGCTGCCGCATATGCAGACTGCTCATCTCTTTTATGTGGCCTCTTCCTCGTCCGTATGGATTTCTCTTGTACCCCTAAAAACTCAGCATTATAGTGTTTTCATTTGCTGGATTTGGGGACAGTAGGGTTCTCCATGGTCGGAAGCAAGGCCACAGAAGAGCTTTGATCACCGTCTTGGGCCGCAGAAGGAGCTTCTTCGAGAACCTGGTCGGAGGCAGCAGTTTTGTGCTTCAACGTCCTGCGGGTTCTCTTTGGGTTGGCTCGTTTCTGTGACGGGCTGGCACTTCCTTCAGTGAACAATTTTTTGAATGCTCGTTGGTCAAAATGAACCACAAACATTTACTGCGTAGAGCCGAGCTTGGACGCGTCAGATTGTATCACCAACTTCTCATCAGAGGAGAAGGATGTCCCCAACACGGTCGCCATCGTGTTTGCCATTAAATATCAAGAATAAAAATTACAGAGGAATTGAACTTGATTGCAAACTCGCTAGCTTGTACAAAAGAAAGCCTAGAAAGAAATCCTAGAAAATAATCTAAGTACAATTGTTTAGTTTTGATTCTAGGAGGTGACGATAGAGGCTTAGGAAAGTGTAGCAACTGTGCCTTACTCCTTGGACTATCTGACACGGTCCTTGCTCTTGAAGAAATTGCTCTTCATAGGTTGCCAGCCTTTTGCTTGGGTATGGTACCCTACTATTTATAGTGATAGATGTCTTGAGCCGCATAGATGGCCACGTGACCATGTGGCTACAACAGCACACAAAGACCCACTCTTTGGCCACCAGCTAGTGACTTGTTGAGATTTTGTTGCAGCAAATCTGGATGGTTGAGACTTGGTCAGCCTGCCACGTGTGCTATCGCAGGACAGGATCAGTCTGCTTGAGTCATTTTGAGCCGCATAGGTCTTTCAATGTTCGACCATGCTGGACCACATAAGACTCATGCGGCTTAAGTCGCAGTCTCCCTTAGTCCGTATGCAGCTTGGGGACCTTTGAGCTACATGGATTCTGTATTTTGGGCCGCATAAAGCTCATGCGGGTCAGATTGTAGTCACCCTTGGCCGCATGAAGCGCATGGATTGAGCCGCACAAGGTTCATGCGGCTCGGGTCACAGTCCTTCTAGCCGCATGACTATGTCCAGTCAGGTGACATAACATTTTGTCTGATCACGTCTTATCTTCCTTTTGTCAGAGTGTCAGAACTGTCAGAGCTGTCAGTTTTATTAATTTTGACAGAGTTTGTCAGCTTTATCAGAAGGGTTGATCAACTTAGCCGCATAAGTAACTATTCTATCTGCGGCTCAAATCAATCTGGTTGCGAGATAGTGAAGATCGGCCGCAGGGGGTATGCTGAGTCTGTCATGTGGCTTTTCTTTATGCGGA
Organism: Iris pallida; assembly: GCA_029216955.1. Classification (NCBI taxonomy): domain Eukaryota; kingdom Viridiplantae; phylum Streptophyta; class Magnoliopsida; order Asparagales; family Iridaceae; genus Iris; species Iris pallida. Next base: position 2,634,942 of record JANAVB010009796.1, on the reverse strand, counting down.
CAAATTTGTCCCAAAGTACTCATACGGTTAGTTGTGATCCGCATGAACCCCGTATTTTCCATGCTTCTACAAGACCCCCTTCAAAGTTTTCAAGTTGCAAATTTAGAATACTTTGAATTAGAAGCATGGAGATATGTCAAGCCGCAGGGAGTCTTCGAGTCAGGGGAGATATTGAGCCGTAGGGACATTTTGATTCGCAGGGAGGTCTTGTGCCGTAGGGAGATCTTGTGCCGCAGGGAGATCTTATACCGCAGGGAGATCCCATCCATACTGCCAGCTGTCACTGCTGCATTTAATGTCTTGATTTGGTTTTGGATTTGGGTTCTATTTTCGAGATAAAGTTGACGGTTACGAAGGATAAAATCCCAAAACATCATCATTATCTTTAATGGACTCGAGAATCGAAACGGTGCTCTTTCGAAAACCCTATAAATATAGGTTGTTCATAGAGGGATTTTTTTTCTCTTTCACCTTCTTCTCCTTCGTCTTTATCATCTTTGTCATCCTTTCTGTCCCAGTTAGCCATGGCTCCAAAAGTTTCCAAGTCGACCGGTGCTGCTAACAAAGGAAAGGGGCTTGCCACACCGTCGATAACTATAGACCCATCCTTCGTTCGTCCCGACGTAAAGCCTTCTATCCATGGTAAGGATGGTGGACGGACGAGCATTTTGAACTCAAATGGCTATATCGCATGCTTTATGCGCAGGCCTTTCACATGTCACTGCTATGCTTTGGCTGTAACACCTTTTGTGGATAGTCGGTGCACTCCCTGTCTCACCTGGCCACATGCATTCTGTGTGATGGGGTTGGATGAACTGAGCCGCATGAGTATCACATGACTGAATCGCATGGATGTCACGTGGCTGATTCGCATGGGCGACCGAGCCGTATGTGCTCTCTTCATAACCGGGCCGCATAATCTTTGCTTGACCAGGCCGCATATACATCTCCTGTTTTAAGTCGCATACGCACCCCTCATAAGCGATCTGCATAGTCTGTGCTTGACTAGGCCGCATATGCCTTGCCTGATTTTAAACCGCATATGCTCCTTATAACCATACCGTATAGGTTTTGTATGACTGGGCCGCATAACTAAAAAAAGAAGCCCATCCGCTTTATTTTCTTGTGACTATCTTTTTTTTATTTTTGTAGCATCCACGCCGAAGGCTGAAACCATCGTGAAGGAGGAGGTGCTGCCTCCTCTCATCAAACAAGAGTCGTCGTTTGTTAAGGAGGAGGTGATACCAAATATTGAGGTAAAAGAAGAGCCGGCGATCATCAGGGAGGAAATTACTCCCATGATTGAAGTTGCTGTGAAGGAGGAGCCCAAGTCCGAGGGTAGCAGTACTGGGAGTTCTGACTCCTGCCCCCGCCGAGGACTTTAATCAAATAAATCCTTCGTATGCGAAATGGCTGAGGGAATGGTATACGCCTCAGCACAACTATGATCCTTGACTGTAAGGATCCGTGGGCTACCATGTAATTGCTGTTTCTGGGAGTATGAAAAATAAATATTTGTATTTTGTCTTGGTATTTCTGTCAGTCTTTAGCTGTAGTTCGTGTTTTGCTTCTTTTGGGCATCAATGTAATCCTTTACTTCCTGTCCAGATGAAGAGATGAAGAATTTTTTGGTTTGCTCATTCTTGTGACGCATCTGTAATTTTTTTTGCTGGAGATGTAGTCCTATGAATGTAACTGATTTTGAATAAACAGAATACATTCACTCCATTTTTTGCTTATGGTATATGTGGTGCTTGTACTAGAGGGCCTAATACGGCATTTGTGTTTGATAAAGGATATCCCATTGGGGGACTTTTTGTGGACCTATTGCCCTTTTGTGCATCTGGAAATACGAGCAAATAGATTTGAATAATATTTTGTGGACCTACTACACTTTTTATGCACCGATGGTGCGAGTAATATATTAGGATAACTTCTGTGGACCTATTACCCTTTTGCGCACTGGTGGCGCAAGTAATAGATTTTGAGATAAAACCCAATAGAGGTAATATGGACGTGATATGTTTTGTGGTCTTAACACCATTTCTTTTATCCCGGGTTGGGTACAAGTGTTAAGTCGGGAGACTATCTGTATCAGAGGTAATATGGATGTGACACACGATAATCAGGAATAATCTTTGGTGGACCTATTACTCTTCTGCGTGCTGGTGGTGCAAGTAGTAGATTTTGAGACAAAATCCAACAGAGGTAATATGGACGTGATAGGTTTTGTGGTCTTAACACCATGTCTTTTATCCCGAGTTGGGTACAGGTGTTAAATCGGGAGACTATCGGTATCAGAGGTAAAATGGACGTGACACACGATAATCAGGAATAATCTTTGGTGGACCTATTACTCTTCTGCGCACTGGTGGTGCGAGTAATAGATTTTGAGACAAAACCCAACAGAGGTAATATGGACGTGATAGGTTTTGTGGTCTTAACACCGTGTCTTTTATCCCGGGTTGGGTACAGGTGTTAAGTCGAGAGACTATCGGTATCAGAGGTAATATGGACGTGATACACGATAATCAGGACCAGGAAGTTTGCTCAGAGATAACGATAAGTTGGGCAGACTCCTGTGTGATAAAGCAGTAGAATGGAAGTTCAGGAGTATCATCATACATGACTCGCCACTCAGGGAGATGCAATGTGAATCTACTCAGAGTAAATAGAGTTTGAACTCAGAGGTACTTGGTGTACATAACTCGATAGCCTGGAAGATTTAGTGGTTTGAGGAGGTACCAGCATATCCTTAGACATAGTATTTCTTCAAGAATTTGTCGTTTATGGGCATCATGAGCAAGTCTTCGTTCTACTTCGTAAGTCGGTATGCGCCGTTGGAGAATACGGTCTCGATGATGAATGGACCCTCCTATTTGGGCTGGAATTTGCCAGCAGTTTTGTGAGTCATGAACATCGGTCTGTGAACGGCCAAGACGAGATCGCCTATATGGAATGTCCTCTGCTTGACTTTCTTATTGAAGGCCTGATAGATGCGTGCTTGATAGAGCTTGATGCTTTGTTGAGCTTGCAAGCGCTTCTCGTCTAAAGCTTCCAATTCTTGTAGCCGTCGGCGGTAGTTATCGTTCGATGTCAATCGGTAAGTAAGGGCCACACGAAGTGAGGGGATCTGAGTCTCCAATGGAAGAACTGCCTCGCTTCCATACACCAGAGAGAACGGTGTATTTCCTGTAGCCGTCCGACTCGTAGTGCGGTACGCCCATAAGCATTCAACCAACTTTTTATTCCAGTCGTGTTTGTTTGAAGAGATGAACTTCTTGAGAAGCTTGATTATAGTCTTGTTAAAGGCTTCGGCCAGACCAATAGCCGATGGGTTGTAGGCCGTTGAAGCCACATTCTAAATCCGATTCTTGTCACAGAATCGATAGAAGGCATGGCTTGCGAACTGCGGACCATTGTCATGAATGATCCTCCGTGGCAGTCCAAAATGGTAAATGATATGATGTTTTATGAAACTGATCACATTTAATGTCTTTACCTTTGCCAGCGGAACAGCTTTTGCCTACTTGGAGAAGTAGTCGGTGATTGCAAGTATAAACCGGTGTCCCCTAGATGACGGCGGGGTAATTGGGCCAATGATGTCCATTCCCCAGGCTTCAAATAGCCAAGAGGCCACCGTTAGGTGTTAGAATTTGGATGACAAATGTATGAAATCTGTATGGATCTGACAAGCCTTATATTTTTTGGCATAGTCGACTGCGTATGCTAGCATCGTAGGCTAGTAATAGCCCATCCGACGAAGACGGTCCTGCAACTTTGGTCCAGGTTGGTGAGCCCCATAAACGCTATCGTGTGCCTCGCATAAGACTTCTTTGGCTTCTGTATTTGACAGACATCTTAACAGCAGCCCGTCGTAAGATCGTCGATATAACATTTTTGTTTCTATGTCATAAAAGAATCTGAGAGAACGCCTTTTGATTGAAGTTGCTTCTTTCATATTCTCATGAAGGATTCCCTAGACTGCAAAGTCGATGAGTGGGAGTCTCCAGTCTTGCACGTCAATGGTTATCTGGGTGGTGTAACTCGTATCCAGTTGAACGTTATTTTTGGGACAGACCAACTCATGACCTATCACGTCGACTAGATGATGAGCATAATTTGGAACCGCCAAAGAAGCGGCGAGGCCTGCTAGGGCATCGGCTTCAATATTCTGGAGTCTAGGAACATGCTCTATAAAGAACACCACCAAGGTTACAATGATGGCAATTGCTGTCTGATGATAGGGAATCAGGTCCACGTTATGAACCTCGTACGAGCCTCGAATTTGATTAACGATCAGCTGTGAGTCGCCATACGCTTCCAGGTATTTGACCCCTATCTTTTTTGTGAGTCGGAGCCCGATGACCAAAGCGTTGTATTCGGCTACATTGTCTGAATAGGGTTCTGTGAGAGAGTATGCCCGATTGACTACCAACCCAGAGGAAAAAATGAATACTACCCCGACTCCAACAATGATATCACCTTGTGGCCCTGTTCTTGAAGCACCGTCAAAGAACATTCGCCAAACTTCATCATGTGAAGTCATGTTTGAGTTAACGACTTCGTCTGGGATTTCTTCACAAATTCTGGCTGTTTCTGAGCCTGGATAGGCTACTAGAAAGTCGGCCAAGGCTTGACCTTTGACAGCCTTCTGCGGAACGAAGACCATATCGTAGGGGGATAACAGTATCGCCCATGTGGCTAGACGAGAACTGAGTTCTCCTGGCTTGGTCATGAGAACCCTGCGGGAATTAACTCGCGAGACAACATGGATGGTCTGCCCTGACACATAGTATCATGTTTTTTGAATGGCGAACACCAAGGCAAGGCATTCCTTCTCCACGGCGGTGTAGCTATGCTCCGGCCCCACTATCATTCGGTTGAGATAATAGATGGCTTGTTCGTGCCCCACATCATTGTTCTGTGCTAGCAAGGTGCCGTCGGAGTGTTCCATCGCCAGTACATAGAGCAGGAAAGGCTTTTCGGCAACCGGGGCTACCAGAACCGGCGGATTCGACATGTATTCCTTAATGTCATCAAAGGCGCATTGACATTCTTTATTACATATGAAAGAGATGCCTTTCTTCATGAGTTGTGTGAAGGGTTGACATCGCCCTGAGAGGTTAGATATGAACCTTGATGTAAGCTAGTCTTCCCTGAAGGCTACGGAGTTCACGGAGGTTCCTCGGTGGACACATCTCCAGGATTGCCTTTGTCTTATCGGGGTCTATGTGAATGCTCCGGGAAGTAATGACAAAGCCCAAGAATTTTCCGCTGGACACACCCAGGAATGACTTGGTGGGATTCATCTTCAGATTCTGTGCTCGTATAAGGTCGAACACTGTTCTCAAATCGTGTAAGTGATCATCCTTGGAGCGACTTTTGACAGTGATGTTGTCAACGTAACACTCCACCGTCTTACGCAAGTGATCCCTGAAGATGACGCTCATAGCTCTTTGATATGTAGCACCGGCGTTCTTCAGGCCGACGGGCATGACTGTGTAACAATACACACCGATCGGTGTTCGAAATGATGTATGCTTCTCATCGTCATGAGACATTTTGATTTGATTATATCCTGAGAAGCCATCCATAAAGGACATGCGCTCGAAGCCACACGTATTATCGATCATTATGTCGATGATGGAAAGAGGGAATTCATCCTCAGGACCATGCCACATTCAGATTGTAAAAGTCGATGCAGATTCGGATCTTTCCGTTCTTCTTGACAAATGGTACTATATTAGCTATCCAGTCTGGGTGCTGCTCCTCATGGATGAAACCGCTAGCTATAAGCTTATTTACTTCTGCTTCAATAGAGTTTATGATGTCTGGACGGAACCGCCAATGCTGTTGTTTGACTGGTTTTGCATCCGGATGAATATTGAGCTTATGAAGTACGATCTCGGGGTTTAACCCTGGCATGTCTTCATAGCTCCAAGCAAAAATGTTGATATACTCTCTGACGAGTTGCAACAACGACTCCCGTTCGTCATCCGTCAGGCTTTTACTGACGAAGATTGGCTTTGGAGAGGATTCATCACCGAGGTCAACTTGCATGACCTCATCTTCAGTGGAAGGGTCACGTAGTTCAAAGCGCTTCTCCCATTGTGCATCCAGTTGTTGGACCCATGGCTCCAATTTAAGAGGTTCGAGTATTTATTCGTCTTCCTCTTCAATTTCAGCGGATGCCATGTTGACAGATAATGTCTGCCTGAATATATCTCTAATGATGTCATCGAAATCGTATGTAGGTGATTCGGATGAGTGAGAATGCCACTTGTATTCCTTATCGGAGCTCTCGGGTATTATTTCTGGTGAAACATAACCAAGGCCGCATTTGGACTTGCCATAATAATCCCGAGATTTTCCAGACGGGTTTGACAGCTGCAGAGGCGGTCGCCGACCATTATCGTAATTTAGACCTGGGGTAGCCTCCATGTCGTACCCCGACTTTTGTATGAAGTACTTGGCTTGAGGACTATACAGGTAGAATGGTAATCTTCCAGCATCGGGTTCGAAATCAAACTCTTGAGGCATGAAAGGTTGAGGACCTTCTTTTCGGCCGAAGATGATCGTGTGATCCCCTTCTCTTCTGTCTGGGACTAGGAAGTAGGAACCTCTAATGGGAGTAAGTTGGTTTGTGGTATAGACGGTTGTCACCTGCGTGTGTAGGTTAATGTCCCGACCGTGTCCCACAGTATTCATCAGATTAAGTTTATTACATTCAGGATAGTTCAATGACAGCCTCTTATTGATGAAATAAGGAATTTTGTCTACAGGTATTACATCATCAGGAGAGGGACTATCCACCTTTGTAACAAGAAACTTCGCGAGTTCTGCCTCCTCTTTAGCTACCCCCTGCGTGACCGGAGGTTAGGACGCTGTCTTGGGTAACTTGACCACCAAGGGTTCTGCTTGTGGCATTGGCCTGCCTGAGGGTCTCGGATCGACACTTGGTTGCCGGCTCGTCTTGGGAAGACGGATGACCATCGGCTCGGCGGAGGACTTCGTGTTTTCTGATTGCTTTTGACTGGCTCTTGGTAATCGGATCACCATCGGCTCCCCAGAGGGCCTTGCATCTTTCGGTCGCCTTTGACTGGATTTTGACAATCGGATCACCATCGGCCCTATGACGGGTTTTGGCTCCTGGCTGGACCTTGTGAGTCGGATGACCATCGGTTCCGACTGCGCAGCCGAGGCGGGAGAACCGGGCACCTCTTTATGCAAAGTTGTGACAAGGGGTGCGGCTTTGCCCGATTTACGGGCTTGGAGATAAATTCTCAAGGGTTCCTCTGGCCCTGTAATGGCCTCCGGTTTGTTAGTTATATGCTTCTTGGATTTTTCATATAAACAAGCCTCCGAAGAATAATAAGACTCAACCCCATTGAAGGGATCGATGTCGACGAATTCAGTCTTCACGAAGCCGTGCTAACTGACATACATGAACCATTGGTGGAGTATGGATGGCACGATCATGTAGTCATGTATCCACGGATGCCCCAAGAGGATATTGTAGGACGTATCTGTATCTATGACGTAGCAGGTAACCTCAGTCCTCAGGTCACCGATATGACATTTCAATCGGATCTTTCCTAAGGGATAACTCCTTCCTGAGTTGTAACTGCTAATGGCAGTGTTGGTCGCCGCTAGCCGATGCATAGGGATGCCGAAGACTTGAAGCAAGATTTTCGGGATGATGCTTATCGACGAACCAGGATCGATGTGCATCCGATCCACCTTGATGTCGCCTATGTATCCAGTGTAGTACAAGGGGTGATCATGCAAGTTGGCCTTAATCAACATGTCCTGTGGGGTGAATATAATGTTGGGCATTACATCCGCACAGTTGCTGCCCTGGAGATCTGCCGACGAGTCTTCCCCTGTAGGTTTGACCTGGACTAAGTAAGCGTCACATTCTTGAGCACTTTGCCAATGCAACACGGAGATCCTCGGAGAGCCTTAGGAGTTCGTATAACGACAACTTTGCCAGCATATTAGCCAGTTCTGCTAATATGTAAAAGTTGTAAGGTCTCTCCAGCCCTTGAGGTGCATCTTTACGGAGCGGCATGTCGCAGCGGGTTTCCTTCGGCCTGGCCCTGTCTGCCGGTGGAGGATGAGATGGCCCTGGAACATCAATGGCAGACATTATTGTCGGCTGAGGGTTCTCGACTGAACTACCCAGAGTGGGTTGGACTTGTGCCTCGGACCGGGTGACAACGGCCGCCGCCTCCTCTGCTTCGGTTGAAATGGTATGGCAGTATCTGGACTTCCTGTCCTTCTTCTTGTTGGCTGGAGATGATGCTGCATGAGTAACTTCGGGCACTAAGTCTGGGTGCACCCATATGACCTCTCATCGTGACGTGATGTGAGGTACCAAGCCAGTCGTCTAGTCCCGAACGGGAGAAAGATTAGTAACCTCCATCGTTGCCTGGGGGATAGGTATTACCCCGTCATGAGTACTTGTTGGAGGGAAGTCACCGAAATGGATTAATACCATATTTGCCGCCACGGTAACCTCTTCAAAATCTAGCGATAAAGCTTTAGAGTCAATAAGACTCTGGATGTACCGCTTTAGTTGAAATCATTCATGAGTGGAATAATAAACATAGCAGTAGATATGGCAGTATTTTGGGTCCTCCATCTCTGCCGCTTGAGGCTCGTACCTTGGTGGAGGGAGTTGGATCTTGTCTCCTTGCAAGAGCATGTCAAAGATAGGCTTGACATGACTATCTTCGAATGAGTAATTCACCTTGGACCACTGAGCTTTTGCCTGCTTTTGTTCAGGCTTCTTGGTCGTACCGGCGACCATGGCCTGTTTGCCTTTACTGTCCTGGTTATTGGAGGTGCCGTCAGTGTTGTTGTTATTGGGGGTGGTACCAGGATGTTTGCCTTTGACCTCTCCATCTGGGATGTGTAATCCTAGCTGGCAAGCCTTCTTTAACTTTGCCTCCGTATTGGTGGCACTTATGATGAAGGTCGTCCAAACCCTGAAATGATCTTCACCCATCCAGAGGCTGATTGCGGGAAGCAACTTCTTTTGGCAGATTTCAATCAAGGAGCTTTCGGGATTGCCTTGGGACAATCTCATTGCGGTTTGGCGGAACCGCTCGATATAGTTCCTTGTTAGCTCCCTCTCCTCCTGAACGACGTCCATGAGGGATGACATTGTCACATCATGTCCCACTTTGTAGAATCTTTCTAGGAACATGTGCTTGAAGCCGTTAAAAGAATGGATGCAGTTGTCCGGAAGGTTGCGGTACCAGTCGAACGTGATTCCCTCCAATGCTCCGATGAATAATCAAGTGAGGATAGCATCGCTATGCGGCAAATGGTCGATTGTGACCTCAAAATAAGTCATGTACCGACTAGAAGAGGTCTTCCTGTCATACGAATCAATATGAAACGGTTTGTACCGTGGCGGAAAATGAACATCTCTCCACGCAATGGGATACGGCTGCCGTATTCTGAGGTCCCGGGAGTAGTTTCGGGCATTGAATATTGCTTGAAGCTCCTGGAGTTCCCTCCTTGCCTCTCTGGCTTCGTCTGCAGCAGAAGGAGCAGATGCTCCTAGAAGATTATCATCCAAAGGAGTAGCGATCATGTTGGAGTCCGCGTTGACTGCGGGTCCCAAGCTTGTTTGTCCAAGCGTCCTTGCCGGTTGAGTTGGCAAGGCAGCCATGATTTTGTCTACTGACTTGACCAAGGACATGAGCATGGCTTCATGTACTTCTAGATGTTGTCGGTCAGTAGACGCTTCATGATCATCACCGGCCATAAAGACTGTCCGCACGTAGGTAGACGTAGAAGGGATCGTAGAAGAGGTGCTCTCTATGTCGTACCCTCGTACCGAGAAATCGTCGGGGAATGTCGGAATGTGTTCCTCCTTGGACTCGAAAGGGGTGCTACCCCCTGTGCAGGAAACCGCATCGTCTTGGCGAAGACGGTCACCCTCAGGGACGTCCACATCTGTTGCGTAATTCCAGTGGATCGCTACCCCCTGTGTATGCTCTTGGAACACTGGGTTGTCGCATATAATGAGGGGACTGCTACCCCCGACTTCATCTACCCCCAAGGAGGTCAAGGATGCACCCCCATGTGTTGGAAGATTCTTTCTGGATCGAGTGCCAAGGTAGACACCCCCCGTGGCTGTCGGCGGCAATCCTCCATATGAGAGTTTCCTTGCAGTGCTGACTGAGATTGTCGCGCTGAAAGAGCCTGTCTTTTTTCTTCCCTTGCCGAGAAGAACCTTCCCAGTTGAATTACAGGAGGCGATAGAAAATTTCTCATCTCCCAGGATTTGTACCTGTTTCTCAATTTGTTGTCGGATAGGTGCTAGCTGGTACAGTCGTTGAAAAATGGATTGCCGATCTTCAGGTGTTGCTGACTTGTCGCAGCAGCAGTTGATGATGACCTGGGTACAACGACATCCCGAAAAGGGCTCATCATATACCAAGATTGCTTCTTTCTCCTTTTGTTTGTGAGTAATCACCTCTCGCAAGTCGATTGCAGGCTGATCTACCTTTGTATCAAATTTGTGGACTCGGGTATCCCGAGCACACGGGTGCGTAGGTATCATGTTTGCTTCCTGATTTGAGGCTAGTAAAATCACTTGCTCTCGATCATTGGAGGGAGACTTTTGAGACCCACCCTATCCATTAGCCCTGGGGGACTGGACGCGGGTGGTTCTGTACAACTTTCCATCAGGAGCCCGTATAACAGTTAACGGTTCCCGCTGACGGTCAGCAACTTGGATAGTTGACTGGGCTTGTCGGACCCGCATGAGAGACGGTCGAACACAGAGCTTCTGACAGGGCCGTATGAGACACCCTATATGTGGCCAGGATTGGCTGCCGCATGGGCCATCTACCTGCTCCCAGAGTTGGCTGCCGCTGTGGCCAAAGTTGGTTTTCGCATGGGCTATCTGCCTGCAGCCAGAGTTGACTGCCGCATGGGCCATCCGCCTGCGGCAAGAGTTGGTTGCCGCATATGCAGACTGCTCATCTCTTTTATGCGGCCTCTTCCTCGTCCGTATGGATTTCTCTTGTACCCCAAAAAACTCAGCATCGTAGTGTTTTCCTTTGCTGGATATGGGGACAGTGGGGTTCTCCGTGGTCGGAAGCATGGCTGCAGAAGAGCTTTGATCACCATCTTGGGCCGCAGAAGGAGCTTCTTCGAGAACCTGGTCGGGAGCAGCAGTTTGTGCTTCGATGTCCCACGGGTTCTCTTTGGGTTGGCTCACTTCTGTGACAGGATGGCACTCCCTTTAGAGAGCATTTCTTTGAATGCTCGTTGGTCAAAACAAACCACGAGCATTTGCTGCGTAGAGCCGAGCTTAGACATGTTAGATTGCGTCACCAACTTCTCATCAGAGGAGAAGGATGTCCCCAGCAGAGTTGCCATCGTATTTTCTATTAAGTATCAAGAACAAGAATTACAGAGGAATTGAACTTGAGTGCAAACTCGCTTGTACAAGAGAAAGCCTAGAAAGAAATCCTAGGAAATAATCTAAGTACAATTGTTTAGTTTTGATTCTGGGGGTGACGATGGAGGCTCGAAAAAGTGTAGCAACTCTGCCTTACTCCTTGGACTATCTGACACGATCCTTTCTCTTAAAAAATTGCCCTTCGTAGGTTGCCAGCCTTTTGCATCGGTGTGGTACCCTGCTATTTATAGTGATAGATGTTTTGAGCCGCATAGATGTCCACGTGACCATGTGGCTACAACAACACACAAAGACCCGCTCTTTGGCCGCCAGCTGGTGACTTGTTGAGATTTTGTTGCAACAAATCTGGGTGGTTGAGACTTGGTCAGCCTGCCACGTATCCTATCGCAGGATAGGATCAGTCTGCTTGAGTCATTTTGAGCCACATAGGTCTTTCAGTGTTCGGCAATGCTGGGCCGCATAAGATTCATGCGGCTTAAGTCGCAGTCTCCCTTAGTCCGCATGTAGCTTGGGGACTTTTGAGCCATATAGATTCTGTATTCTGGGCCGTATAAAGCTCATGCGACTCAGGTTGCAGTCACCCTTGGCTGCATGAAGCGCATGGATTGAGCCGCATAAGGTTCATGGGGCTCATGTCGTAGTCCTTCTAGCCGCATGACTATGTCCAGTCTGGTGACATGACATTTTGTCTGATAACGTCTTGTCTTCTTTTTGTCAGAGTGTCAGAGCTGTCAGTTTTGTCAATTTTGACAGAGTTTGTCAGCTTTATCAGAAGGGTTGATCAACTTAGCCGCATAAGTAACTATTCTTTCTGCGGCTCAAATTAGTCTGGTTGCGAGATAGTGAAGATGGGTCGCAGGGGGCATACCGAGTTTGTCATACGGCTCTTTTTTATGTGGACCAATTTGTCCCAAAGTACTCATGCGGTCAGTTGTGATCCGCATGAACCCCATATTTTCCATGCTTCTAAACCATCATCTATTTATAGATTTTCTTCACTGGGACAACTTTGCATGTATACAAAAAATACAATATCTTCTGCCTCAAAGTCGCATGAAACTGGATAGGCGTATGAGTACCCAATAATACGTGTGAGTGAACGTGTACTAAAATCACGTATGACTCACCACGTGGCTTTGAACGGGCCACACAAAATACGGTCGTGGCTAGACACGATCCCTTGATAGAAAATAACTATGTATCAAATAACACTTGAATGTATAGCTTTTAGATGCATACTGGAAACAACTATCGTGCAAGTAGTCGCATAAGGCTGCTCTTTTAGAGCTGTCGAAGTGTAATAATGATGGTGACGTAATCACTGACATCTTCCTCGTAGTCTGATGACTGCACATTGCTCGAGGTTCGTCTTTTAATATAAGAGACAAGAATACATCATGCGCCAAACGGACCATGCGTCTCTTTGACTCGTCTTCGACTATGCGTCTTTTTAATCAGTATTCAAAAACCCATAGTGCTTCAGGGACTGTTTTAACTTTGAAACTTTATATTGAGGCGCATAACATCTATGCGCCTCCTTTGTATTTTTCATGCTTCTACACTAGTTTCTGCCATTAAAGGGTTAAATCATGCTTTAAACCTGTTCATGCTTTATCAATCGATATGCACACCAATTCGCAGTCCCGGAATTTTCTCCATTGAAGGATTCAAATTAATACATGTGTATATTAAATTTGTAGTTATGCCACATGGTTAATGAATTGTCATGTCGCATGGTTGAGGAGTCGTCATGTCGAATGGTTGAGGAGTAGTCATGCCGCATGGATGAGGAATCGCCATGCACAAGATAACTTTGTCGTATGGTTATGTTGCACAGATCAATCTGTGGTCATGGGGATCCCAGTTCCATCAATTAGTATCAGAGCTGGTATTGGATCTGCGTATTGATTGATAAATCTATGATGTCCAGTAAAGCTTGTATCAAAAAATAGTCGGTAGATGTAGATATGTTCTAACTTGATTTTGTAGGCATCTTAGGTCTAACTATTATTGCCGATTAGAAGTTTTTATTTCTATGATTTAAACCCACAACTTGTCATGGCTTTTGTTCTTCATGGACGTAATTAAAAAAGTGAGGGTAGATTATGCTTATTTATTTAATTTTCTTCAATCTACATTATGTGTAAACTACTTCGGGAGTCATAGAATTGATGTAATTAAAAAAAATTGGTCTGTCATGATGGCGGTGGTAGCTTTTTCTGTGCGAGATGAGATGATATTTTTCAATATTCCGGAGGCAGTCAAATGATTTTCTATTAAGAAATTGGCAGCCAAAAACTAAAAAAAATTCTAGATCCATCACAGTTGAGGAAGAAGCAAGACATATGGCCACAGTTGGAATTTTATTTCTCTTTTATTGTTATATTTGCTTATTCTGTTATGCACGTTTGTTGTTTGTGGATGTTTATTATAAACTAAGCCCACATTAATAATGGACAACATTGACATAAAATCAACTAGTAAAAAATTCTCATTGTTAAATAACTAAGTGGGAGAGGGAGTTTATTAGAATAAATCCCATGGTCTCTATTACTGGTTTGGAGGTGATGTAATTATACTTGCGTGTTGGCTTTAGTGTCTTCCTCCATATCGGATGAGTCTAATTATGGATCACCAGTACAAACTTCCTTTGGGATGATTATAGAAATTTCCTAGTGTGTGTTCATTTCTCTATCTGAAGGAACTCATTAGGAATTAATGGACTTAGTATTAAGTAATAATATACACTTAGATACAAATAATAATATCCTTTCCATCAGAGTTACTGCTATTATTTGTAGGACCAAAGCAAGGCCAACAAATTAATTTTATTTGTCATAAAGTTTGGTCGACATGATAATAAAATTAATAGAAAAAACCTTCATAGACAAATATTAGATTTGTATACGTCCACACTATCGTGGCATACTAAATTTATGGTGTTCAAGATATTGGTGAATTATTTATTATTATTTTAAGGGAATCAATATTTATTTAAATCAAAAAGTTTTTGACCTATATAATAGTTATTTATGTGATTCTCACGATTTTAAAAATGGTTCCTTTCAGCCCACTTATGGTGATTCTTAAAGAAAATAAACTTACAGCCCTAATTATATTGACTGGAAACGTAACTTGGATATTTTCTTAACTGCTGAAGAGTACAAATTTGTACTCAATAAGGGATGGCCACCTAAGCCAGATGTTGATTCTGATGAAGAGACCAAAGAGGCCTTTAAGAAGTGGATAAAGGAAAATGAGATGGCACGGTGTTACATTCTAGCATCAATGTCAAATGTGCTGTAACATCAGCATCAAGCCATGGCCATAGCTTATGATATGATGTATAACCTCAAGAAACTCTTCGAACATCATAGTAGGGCAACTAGGCAGTTTGCTATGGAAAGTTTGATGAATACGACCATGGCTGAAGGGACACTAGTAAGGGATCATGTTCTCAAGATGATGGGTCGTCTGAATGAGATGGAGATCTTTAATTGGAGCTAAAATTGATAGGGAAATCCAGGTCAATATCATTCTTGGGACTCTACCTAAAAGTTCTGACTCGTTTTATCTTAACTACAACATGAACAAAAGGTTGTACAGTTTGGTAGAACTTGCAAAGGAACTACAGGATGTGGAAGCTCTATTTAGGCAGGAAGGTCATATTCATTTACTGAAAAGGCTTCTACTTCTAAGCCAAAAGGCGGTAAGAAGAAGAATAGCATTCAGAAACAAGCAAATTTGGCAAAAAAGAGCATGGGACCTCATGGCGGTGTGAAAAAGCCGAAAGGTAAGTGTTTCTAGTCCAAAGGCTCAAGACATTGGAAGAGTAACTCCACTTCTCAAATAAAGGAACAAATAAGGTATATCTCATTTACTAGTAGTTGAAACATGTTTAGCAGTGTTATCTACTAGCACCTGGTGTGTAGATACAGTAGCCACTAATCATGTCTATAATTCGTTACAGGGTTCCAGAAAACTAGACGACTTAGTGATGGAGCGATATGCTTGTTCATGGGTGACCCTACAAAAGTTGCGACCGTTGCAGTAAGAGATATTATTTTATCTTTTGGTAGAATTAAGTCTTTGACATTGAGAGATTGCCTTTATTCACCTTTACTTAGAAGGAATTTGATTTCCGTTTCTATGCTAGTTAAGGATGTATATTTAGTTTATTTTAATGAAAATATTGTGGTTAGAAAAAATAAATATTTTATCTATTATGGTGCATTAGTAGATAATTTATATGTTATTAATTCTATTTCACCTACAATGCAACTTATGGAAATGAATAATACATATTCTAACTTAAATAAGAAAATAATCTTCTTGTATGAACCAAAAATATCTTTAGCACTTGCGATTAGGCCATATTAACCTAAGAAGGATTCAAAAACTGGTTAAAAATGGACCTTTGAGTTCATTAGAAGTGGAGGCACTTCCAGTCTGAGAATCCTACTTTGAAGGTAAAATGACCAAAAGACCTTTTAAGCAAAGGGATATAAGACCAAATATTTGTTAGAATTTGTTCATTTTAATTTATGCTGGCCTATGACTATCCAGGCTAAAGATGGCTTTGAATATTTTATCACATTCATTGATGATTATTCAAGGTATGGATACATTTACTTGATGTGCTGTAAGTCTGAGTGATTAGAGAAATTCAAAGAGTATTGCCAAGTCATTGCGCACAGAACATGGTGGCGAGTACCTTTTTGGAGAATTTAACAATTACTTATGAGAAGATGGGAATATTTCACAATTGACTATACCTGGAACACAACAACAGAATGGTGTAGCAAAAAGAAAGAATATGACTCTTATGGAGATGGTTAGATCAACGATGAGTTATTCAGATTTGCTAGTTTCGTTTTGGGGATATGCCTTAGAGATTGCAACTTATATTCTGAAATTGGTACCTTCTAAGTCAGTAGCTATTACTCCTACAGAGCTGTGGACTATGCGGAAGCCTAGTCTGAAATATGTTCGAATTTGAGGTAGTCCAGCACATGTGCTGAATAGAAAAGTAGATAAGTTGGAATCTCGTATAAAAGTACACTTGTTTGTAGGCTATCAAAGAGGAATAAAATAAGGTTTATTTTATTGTCCTAAGGATCAAATGGTCATTGTTAGTCCTAATGTCCGATTCTTAGAGGAAGATTATGTGATGAACCATAAGCCCATGAGTAGAGTTGTTCTAGAAGAATTAAGAGGAGAGACACCTAATACTTCAATACCAACAATACAAGAGGATGAACCACAAGTAACTGCACAACGTATCACAAATATTACAATATAACCTATAGTGTAGTGGGAGGGTTATGATACAACTTGACTGATTTATGTTCTTAGAAGAGTCATCAGACTTCGTCTCTGAGGAACACGATGATGATCCCTGCAACTATAATGAAGCACTCCAAGATAAAGATGCAAAATCTTGGCGAAAAGCATTGATGTCGGAAATAGAATCAATAAATTCTAGTAAGGTGTGGGAGCTTGTAGAACCACCCACTAGTGTAAAAGCCATTGGATGCAAGTGGGTCTATAAGAAAACAAAGGGAGAAGCAGATGGTAAGGTTGAAACCTTTAAAGCACGGTTGGTTGCAAAAGGTTTTACTGTAAAACCCACTAAAATTTTACTAAATTATTTTTTTATTTCTAGTATTCGTATCTTAAGTACAAATACGTATTACTGTAAACCCTTATTACCAAATTTGTGTCGTGTTTCGTGTTCGTGTCCATTCTCTTCATGTGTAATGCCTGTGGTTCGTATTACGTATTCTGAAATACGTATACGTATTTATTCCTGTATTGCATGATTTTCTTGCTTAGTTTCCTCCCTAGGCTTGGTTTATTCTTGGTTCGGGTTGGCTTGGTTCGGTTTGGGATTTGCTATTGGTTCATTATGAACCAAGGGGTGAACCCCCTACCTACCACCACCACTACCATTTATTAACCCATTCTTCTTTCTCTCTCTTCATTACTCATCTTCTTCTTCCATTTACTCCTTCACCTACCAGAGAGAGGGAGAGAGAGGTCTAGGAAAGTGCAACTTGCTTCATGGAGGAACTTAAATTTTATTGCTTCATTCTCTTCCTTACAGCATTTTAACTTACTTTAGAACTTGGCATTTTCACTTTCTATGGCTAGATTCTCGTAGATCTATATTTACATAATTTTCAGATTTCTTGGGTTTTGATCTACTTAATCTTGTTATTTCTAAGTTTTGATGGTTCCATGTTGTAGAGAATTTCGTTCTACCCCATTTTGACCTATGAAAGTTCGGATTTGGGCTCCGGATGATAGAGTTATGCCGCTTGGAAGCCATGGCTTATGGTGTACTTCTTCTCGAAAATTTGGAGAAGAAGCACAGTCCCGAGCCGCATGGTGTACTTGACCGCATGAACATTCATGCGGCAAGTTAGTTCCAACCGCATGCACTATTGCCTCGACTTGACCGTGTGACAAGTTCATGCGGCAAGTATTCCCGGCCGCATGGGACCCAGTCAGTTCAGCCGCATAGGGCTGAGGACCTTATCCTGCCGTATCAGCTTATCTTGGCCGCATGAGTTGGACCCAGCCGCATGTGCACAGCCTTGGCGAGCCGCATGAACCAGACTCACTCGCTGGCCGCATGAGTCCTATATCCGCCAGCCGCATGAGATCCTGAACCTTATAAGCCGCATGAACCCCACCCGTCAGCCGCATAAGCAATCACCTTGACCCAGCCGCATGGGGCTCGACTTGGTTGAGCCGCATGGACTCATTTCCGCCAGCCGCAGGAGTACACTTGCCCTCCTGGCCGCATGAGTTCGATTTATTCCAGCCGTATGAGAATCCCTCTCCTGCGGGCCGCATGGGTCCTTAGTTCCCCCGACCCGCATGAATCTCTCCCCAGCCGCATGAACCCGACTCCTTCCCCAGCCGCATGAGATCCATCATGGCCGCATGTGCCTTATCCGCATGGCTCTTCTGTAGTCCTGTATATTAAATATTTTATTAGATATTTAACGTCTATTTTATATCCTTACGCCTTTTGTCCTGAACTTGAAAATCAGGAATTCATTTGATATGTTTGGAATTGATAATTGAGCATGACGTGATAGTGACCCGTAGTGGTGCACTCCTGACATGACTGACCTGACATGACCTGATAGTGGCCGTCGCGGCGCACTCCTGACCAGTAAACTGGACATGATAACCTGACATGATATATCTTGATAAGCTGTTGCGACGGCTCCACGGCATGACATGACCTGTATAATTACCTGGACACCGTGGGCGATTGTGCTTGTACAAATAAACCAGTCTTGTTTTGCATCATGTCTAGGACAGGGACTCCTGAGTACCACGGTCAGGAGTACCTACTGAAATGGACTAAGGCTAAATAACTAGATTAATACATTAGTCATAAAGAGATCTCCCAGCTACAGGCAATCCCGTTACCTAGGCACGCCTTGGGATCTGTAGCCTGCCGTCGAGTAGGGCACATTTCCAGCACACTGTCATGTGTTGCACCCTTCAAGCTGCCTAAGGGTACATTCGTTTCCTGGACGATGTACCCACCTGAATTCAACTCTAAATCTTTTAACCCGGGTAACCTGGATGGTCTGCAGGGCTTGTGGCTGTGGAATAATCTCATTGCATCTTGTTAGTAATTAGACTTGTGACAACCCTAGTTAGTTAAAGTATCAAGCCGTAGTTCTTGCTTGGCCGTGAAATGATTGGATGGAGTCTAACCTATCTAGTCTTGTCCTGATCAGGTTACTGCATGACTGGAATGCTTGTATTTATTTTACCGATAAATGGTGATAATTCCAAGATCTGTTCAGACGAAGGGTTACAACCCCGGTCCTTGTTTGGTTTACGGGTTGTAACCTGGTTGTCTGAATAGTTCTATGGTTATCTCGTCGTATATCATCCTGATGTATTTTCTTTATTTCCAGTTCTTACTTTTATTTATATCTTGTGCTGATTGCTGGTTTTAGTTCCTAAGTGAAGCTTCCTTTGTGGCACTTGCTCTTTCTGGGGTCTGACCCAGCTGGTTTTGTATGGCCAAATTTCGGAGCAGCTCCAGAGGATCTATCGACCTTCCAGCCAGATGGTGGCCACTAGACGGAACCCTGGCAACGAGTGGGTTTATTTTTTATCCCCACTTTATTGTAAAAATATTCTTTTGAGGCGTTTAGCCGGTGAGCACCTGTTTAGCTCGATTGCACTTTACTTTCTGTCTGCCTACGGGCTGTAACATGATTGACAGATCCTAGGGTTGATCATGTATGACTATACTCTTGCTAGTCCTAACATTTTGTAACGACAAGCTTCATGATCAGCTGAATATGTAATATTTGGGACGCCTTACTATTGTATATTTAATGATCATACTTCTTGTAACCTTTTACTTACTTGCTTGTGATTGAGACACTAGGCTTGTTCATGACCTTAAGAGACTGTTGGCTTGTAGATAAACCCTCATGTATCCTAGACAGCCGTGACCGTATAGCGAGGTGGGTTGCACTTCTATATACGTAGCTGGCTATGTCTGCCCCCGCTCTCCAGTATTCTGGTTCTGGGGCGTGATATCATGTCGGCCTGTATTGGCCTCAGAATTTATGTGTTATTCCACTATGTCCAAATTACAATACAAATATACAGCAACCCATCTTCGTATCCAACATGCCGGACACAATCCCAATACACAAATTTTTTTTTATCCGACATATGGACACAAATCCCCAATCATCTAACCCTAACCCTAAACCTTAACCTTGACCTAAACCTAACTCTGTTGACCATTGTCCCGCCGACACGGCCAGCCTTGCCGAAATCCCGTCCCTGTCACGACCCGCACCGGTATAGGGGCACAAGTATATGACAGCAACCAGCCTACGCCGCAGTGTCGGCGGTAGAATGCTGTCTAGGTCTACTAAACTAGCAGTGAATAAGATAACATGTCAATAGATTTCATCTCCAACTGGAGGATAATAAAGATATAACATATTCAATCACAACTCTATAAGGAAGAATGATATGGCATGATAAATGATACTAACAAAAAGAGACATATCCAGTACAAGCCTAATCTACTGGGTCGCCACTACAGTCTTCTCTACTGGAACTAGGCCCTGCTGTGCCAAAGTTTCCTAATCTATGCCCACTACGTCCTACGGACCATAGTAGGTAGCGCACTCATCCTCGTCGTCTTCTAAAAATATATCCGGTCATGATTGGAGTGAAGTAAATTTCTAACAACAGTTCTAGTAAATGATATGGACTATGTAACAGTAAATAGAGAGAATATGCGAGAATAAGTAAAGTGTACATGAAAGTAGCATGGCATGGTAAAACTGTAAACAAGATCAAGAACGAGTAAAATAGGTTATATCATGTACAAGAGTCCAGAAATCCATACTATCTATGTGAGTGATTACTGGCTTCAACAAGTGACTGGCTTGGGAACTTTCACCGGAAATATAGCCTGGCTAGTATATGTGTGGTATATGACTAACACTCACGGAAAAACAATATCATGCACGAGAAGGGTATAGTCACATGTCTACTCCACTACTCCCTACCTCCGACTGGTACAGTGGATCCAACCATGGTACGTTATGACACGGGATACTCTGAGAAGGTAGCTAATCCTCTCAGAAATCGGTATCTATATAATGCACACGACCAATCATGGGGCTTGCACAGGGTATACCAATACACAGGAATAACATCTCGTGACGTGATCAGGAAAATACCAATCTATGTAACCAACGTGTCAAAAATTCAAGGATATCTACACTAAATACACGAAACATAGAAAATACCATAAACGGGAAATTATCAGAGAATGTACTCATCTGAAATCTGGTGTGAAGTATCAACGACGTCCGATACGGTGCCTCGAAGACCTAAATATGGAATATTATATCAATATCAAGTTTGGAAATGAAAACAAGTCATACTAGTCCATTTCTATTTTAATTGGTCAAACTAGGTAAACTCTAGGTCAAATTAGTCAATCTTGGTCCCACTGACTATTCTAGGTTGTACGTGTCTATATCTAGGATATTGAGTCTATATCCTATGTATCTAGGCCATACTAGATATCATAGGATACATAATAGCCTATTACCTATCATGTAGATTACTTATTACCTATATAGGTCAACATACTCACTACCCAGGGTATTCAAGTATCCTATCATATCTTTACCTTTCAATACTCATACTCATATCTACCACTCTACCTATTAATCTATCTATATACTTGTCCATCCTCTAACTCCCATCTATAAGCTCACACAAAAATCTATACATTTTGCCTAGGCCTAGCTAGTATCCTTATTGGACTGCTATTGATACTTCCCTCTTTCTCCATTACCCACACATACCTGTTACCTACAAAACCCCCAACTGCTGTGCAAGCAGTTCCTCCTACTGTTGTACTAGTCCTCATCTAATTGAGCCCTTAACTTCTTATCTGCTAATTACCTGAACATTGGTCCCCTCTTACATGTATTGATACTCTCCCTTCCTTGTCCAATACCTAACCTGAACAAGGGTTGCCCTGCCCACAATCGAGCCCCCAAGCTAACTGTCTAATATGGAATGATAGGGAACATGAAACCCCCCATTATAACCTGACCTACAAGAGGGTTTGCCCGACCCTATAGCAGTTATTTCCACTGCTAACAATGGCCTAACACATTTCCTAAACTTCCTCACTCCTATTACTGATACCCTTGTACCCAAGCCCCATATCACCTTCACTGTTCTAACCGATATGGCCTTCTTCTGCCATATACAGATACTTTCCTTACCTGTGAAGCGCACATCATTTCCCCTTTACCTTACCTATAGAATATACCAAGTGTATCATATCTTTCTAATTGCTAATTACCCAAACATAACTCCCCTCCTCTTGATCAAATGCTGATATGGCCAAGCAGTCTTGATCTGCTGGTGTTGAACCATGTTTTTCTACCTCTAGTTGCTATGCAACTGCTCTAATATGGTCCTTCACACTTGTACAAGGTCTCTAAACTCTTTGATACCCCACACACCCCCAATTTACTGTATATATAGGACACCCTCGCAAGGTAGTGAATCATAATGCCCTGTCACTGGATACCGACAGTCCCTCTACTGATAACAGCCCTATATGATAGTATACACTCATACATATATACAATATATATATATATATATATATATATATATATATGCATCATATAAACTCAGTTTAGATATTATTATATGACATACGCATATGTATCTATATATAGAACACACATACATATTGCCATATACATTAATGTATGTATATATATATATATATTATATATATATATAATATTTTTTTTTTTTGTATATATATATATATATATATATATATATATATACACATAAAAAAAAAAAAAAATATATATATATATATATATATATATATATATATGTTCGGCGGGCCTAGCTCTAGTGGTTAGGAGGGTTGGCTCCCCTAGCGGTGGGCTAGGTTCGAGCCCTCCCTTCCCCACCCGAGGTGGCTGGGCGGCTTTGGCCGCAGCCTCGGGTTGGGGGCCCCCTTGCCGGACACCCCACCCCCCCTGGCCCCCCCCCTCCCCCCGGGTTACCCCCCACCCCCGGACCCCCCCCCCCCCCCCCCCCGGCCCCCCCCCCAAAAAAAAAAAAAAAAAAATAAAAATAAAAATAAAAATAAAAAATATATATATATATATATATATATATATATATATATATATATACACATATATGTATGTGTGTCATATAATATATATATAATATATATATATATATATATATATATCTATATATATAAAGAGGTGGGATCGGATTCACCCCCTATTTTTTCCACCCCCATTATCATCCCTATCCTCCGTCCGATTAGATTTAAAGCTATGGTTTATATCAATCTCTACATCACAAATAGAACTCGAATCTTCCTAATCTTCGAATGCTATATTAATATACAAGAGAAGAATTGAGAAGAAGAAAAAAAAATCTACGCACGTTTAATTTAGAGAATAACGAAATTAAATGACTGATTTTTTACAAAGAAACTAAATTAGGTTTCAAATGACCAGAAATATTTTAGACAATATTTTTTCAAAAGAACTAAATTAGGCTTCAAAATAAAATGACCGGTTCTTTTTAAAGAAAATAAATTTCTCTACAAAATTTAAAAATTTAAATTAGGTTTCAATTTTTTTTATGGAATATCAAAATTTTAAATGACCAAATTTTCTAAAAAATTGAAAAAAAGTTGGCTTCAAAATTTAAATGACAGGGCAAATTTATGAAACAATTTTTTTAAAGAACATCGAAAATTTAATTTAAAATATGCCTCAAAATATTTTAGATAATATCAAAAATTTAAATGACCGATTTTTTTAAAAAAGAAACTAAATTAGGTTTCAAATGAACACTTTAGATAATATTCTTTAGAAGAAACTAAATTATGCTTCATAATTTAAATGACTAAAAATGTTTAATAGTAACTAAATTTTGTAGAGAATATCGAAAATTTAATCAATTTAAATTAGGTTTCAAATTTTTTTTTTTAGAGAATATCAAAAATTTAAATCACTGATTTTTTTAACATAAACTAAATTAGGCTTTGTTCTTGAGTTTGTTTCGATGTTCTTTAAAAAAAAAAATTGTTCCATTTAAATTTGCCCGGCTATTTAAATTTTGAAGCCAAATTTATTTAATTTTGTTAAAAAAAATGGTTATTTAAAATTTTGATATCTGTAAAAAAAAATTGAAACCAAATTTAGAGAAAAATTGGTCATTTAATTTTTCTATATTCTCTAAACGGGCGGAGGTTTTTTTTTTCTTTCTTTCTCAATTTCTCTCTCTTGTATATTAATGTAGCATACGAAAGATTAGGAAGATTTGAAGTTTCTATTTTTGGATGTAGAGATTTGATCTAAACCTTAATTTTAAATCTAATCCTATTTTCATCACCCCATTATCATCCTTATATCAAAATTAAGGTTTAGATCAAATCTCTAAATTCAAAAATAGAAACACCAAATCTTCCTAATCTTCCGTATGCTACATTAAATTGAGAAAAAAAAATTTCCGCTCGTTTACTTTAGAAAATATTGAAAAATTTAATGACCAATTTTTTTCTAATTTTTGTTTCAAATTTTTTCAAAAATTTAAATGACCATTTTTTTAACAAAATTAAATAAATTTGGCTTCAAAATTTAAATGGCCGGGCAAATTTAAACGAAACAATTTTTTTAAAGAACATCGAAATAACTCAAGAAAGAACATTGAAACAAACTCAAGAATGGCCAGGCAAATTTAAATGAAACGATTTTTTTAAAGAACATCGAAATAAACGCAAGAAAGAGCAATCGAAACAAACTCAAGAAAGAACATCGAAACAAACTCAAGAACAAAGCCTAATTTAGTTTATGTTAAAAAAATTTAGTGATTTAAAATTTTGATATTCTCTAAAGAAAATTTGAAATCTAATTTAAATCGACTAAATTTTCGATATTCTCTATAAATTTAGTTTTTATTAAATATTTTTCGATCATTTAAATTTTGAAGCCTAAATTAGTTTCTTTTAAAAAATATTCTATAAAAATTGCGTTCATTTGAAACCTAATTTAGTTTCTTTTAAAAAGCAGGTCATTTAATTTTCGATATTATCTAAAATATTTTAAGGCCTATTTTAAATCTTTTAAATTTTAGATGTTCCTTAAAAAAATTTGTTTTATTTAAATTTGCTGGGTCATTTAAATTTTGAGCCAACTTTTTTTTATTTTTTTTAAAAAAATTGGTCATTTAAAATTTTGATATTCCGTAAAAAATTTGAAACCTAATTTAAGTTTACTAAATTTTCGGAATTCTCTACGAAATTATTTTCTTTAAAAAGAACCGGTCATTTAAATTTTGAAGACAAATTAATTTTCTTTTAAAAAATATTCTCTAAAAATATTATGGTCATTTGAAACCTAATTTAGTTTCTTTGTAAAAAAATCGGTCATTTAATTTTTCGTTATTCCCTAAATTAAACGAGCGTAGGTTTTTTTTTTCCTTCTCAATTTCTCTCTCTTGTATATTAATATAGCATTCGAAAGATTAGGATGATTTAGAGTTTCTATTTGTGGATGTAGAGATTTGATCAAAATCTTAGTTTTAAATCTAATCCGACGGAGGAGATAGGGATGATAATGGGGGTGGAAAAAATAGGGGGTGAATTCGATCCCACATATATATATATATATATATATATATATATATATATATATATATATATATATATATATATATATATATTCAGAAGACAGCTCAGCGTAAAACCCGGTCAACGAGGTCGACTCAAACCGGCCCACCCCCCCCCCATCCATCCACAACCCAACTCCACCTCATCCCTCACCACTCCCGCAGCCAAATCGCCCCTCATCGAACCCAGCACAACCCGATCGACACCCTTGGACAAACAGGCTATAGTGCCCTACGTCCCGAAAACCATCCTTCTCCGTAACTCGTTCCTCGCCCTGTCCTGCGATGATGCAGACCATATCCCGCCCTCAGAGCTCGAATACCCAGGCGTCGAATACCCGGACACCGAGCGAGCGGAGTTAGAGCAATCAGAGCCCACCCAACCCCCTCATCCAGTACAGGAGCCGCAGTCCTACAAAGGTAGTTCCTCCACAACTACTCTGCCAATCCTCGGCACGGATGCTGCTGCCAGATTCCTTCAAGCCGAAGAGGCTGGCTTTCTAGATCCAACCAACCCCCTTTGCGTCCTGAATGAAACAGAGATAGAAGACACAATCCAGACGGAAAACTCTGAACCCAACATCCAAAATCAAGGCAAAAAACAACGAAGATTTCTCAGCAAAAATTACGACATTACCTAAAAAACCCCAATCAAAAAAGAGGAAAAAAGCTAAAAAGGTGGCAGCCATGACCACAAGATCGACCGCAAAGCTACACAACCCCCCATCCCTCCCCCCAAGATGCTTAACATCCTCACATGGAATGTTCGTGGGATCGCCAACAAACCCACTAAGAACAGAATCATTAGTCTGAAGAAACTCCACCTGATCGACATTTTGTTCATCATAGAACCCAAAATCCAAAAAAAAGAAACTCAAAGCTCTCCAGCTCCTCCTCGGATTCCCATCTGCGATCGCAGGATGCAACGATATCTGGATATTCATCTCCGCCAATGTCAAATTTGGCTCCATCCATGACTCCAGGAAATCCCTTTCTTGTTGGATAGAACACCACACCCTTCCACAGCGTTCCTTGCTCTCGGCGGTGCACGGAAGCTGCGACATCACCGAGCGCAAGAGGCTATGGGACACCCTCTCGACCACCCACCATCTTCTCAACAACCTCCCGTGGATTTGCGTGGGCGACTTCAACACCATATCCAACCGAGAAGAAAAATCTGGGGGAAGGCCCCCTATCCTGGCAGCCATGGCAGATTTTAACGACTTTATTTTTAATGCTCAGATGCTCCCCATTCCGTTCTTCGGAAATGCTTTCACCTGGTGCATCATGCAAGAAGGAGCAAGGCGTCAGTACTCTCGCTTAGATCGTGCCCTCATCAATAATCATTGGACGGACATGGGTTTCACCTGAACACCACGGAATCTGACCACTCCCCTCTCCTTATTGAGATCAGCAGTAATCATCTCCATATCAAGAAAGTCTTCCAGTTTCAGACCTTCTGGAGACACCACCCCCAATTCAAACATATTGTCGCCACCGCTTGGAGCTCTGCTGGGGATCCGGACCCCATCAAGCGTGTTGCTACTAAACTCAGCCACCAAGGGAGCTCTGGCAACTTGGAGCAGGAACGCATTCGGAGACATCTTCCAAGCCATTAAGTTAGTGGAGGACGACGTTACTCGGGCAGAGATTATGTTCGCCGCGGACAGGTCGCAGGTGAACCGAGCCACCCTTCACCTCACCAAAGCTCTGCTCAAATCCCGTCTTAAGATCGAAACCAAATTCTGGAAGCATAAAGCCAGGTTGACGTGGGATGCTGAAGGGGACAGAAACTCCATCTACTTTCACTCCTGTATCAAGGGTCACAGACAGCAGTTGAGCGTGCTCCAGATCGCGGATGACGCCGGTCATATTCACACTGAATATCAGAACATTCAGACAGCCGCCGCTCATTTCTACTCCAATCTCTTCTCCAAGGATGCCATCAGCAAGGATAACGACCTCCTCGCCAAGATCCCCTGCTTGATCAACATCGAAGAGAACGAGCAGCTCCTTACAACCCCCTCCTTGGAGGAAGTCAAGGACGCAGTTTGGGCTCTGAACGTGCACAGCGCCCCTAGTCCAGATGGGTTCACCGACGTCTTCTTTCGCTCGTGCTGGGATATCATCAAGCACAACATCCATGAAGCCGCCGTCGCGTTTCTTCAGGAAACTAGATACCCCAAATTTATCTCCCGCGCTAACCTTATCCTCATCCCCAAAAAGGACAACCCGACAACTTTCAAAGATTTCTGACCCATTAGCTTATGTACCTTCACCAACAAAATTGTTTCAAAACTCATCGCTTCCCGCATGTCCATGCTTCTCCCCAAAATCATTTCCGAAGAACAAAACGGGTTCATGAAGGGCAGGAACATCACCGACAACATCCTTTTAGCGCAGGAGATGATCACTTACATGAAATTTCCATCCAGAGGGGGCAATGTAGCCATCAAGCTAGACATAGAGAAAGCCTACGACCGGTTGGATTGGCAGCTCATGATCTGGGTGCTTAGAGCATTCGGCTTCTCGAAAGCTTGGACCGATGTTCTATTCAGATCAGTCAACAATTATTGGTTCTCTACCATCATCAACGGGCAAGCTGACGGGTTTTTCAAAGCCAGCCGTGGGGTTAGGCAGGGAGACCCCTTATCATCCATCCTCTTCATTATCGCGGCAGAAGCGCTTAGCAGAAATCTAAACAACTTAGCCAACTCGCCGGGATTTCACCACTTCCACTCAGCCACCGGTTGCCCCTTAATCACCCACATGGCCTACGCGGACGACATCCTAATTTTCTCCGCTGGAGACATCAGCTCGGTGGAGGCAGTGCACAAAACGCTGGAGCGTTA